>JANJGN010000574.1:47500-383725 GCA_026770705.1 Isurus oxyrinchus | reverse complement strand
GTAGGGCCTGGAGTAGGTTACTGAGATAGGGAGTTTTGTAGGGGCAGGAGGAGGTTACAGAGTTAGGGAGATTTGTAGGCGCTGGAGGAGATGACAGAGATAGGGAGGGTTGTAGTGAGTGGAGGAGGTTACAAAGATGGGGGGGTGTAGCATCTGGAGGAGGTTAGAGTTATAGAGAGGTGTGTTGGGGCTGCAGGAGGTCACAGAGATAGGGAGTGTTGTAGGACCTGGAGGGGGTTATAGAAATAGGGAGGGGTGCAGGTACTGGAGGAGGTTACAGAGATAGGGAGTGTTGTAGGGAGTGGAGGAGGTTACAGAGATAGGGAGTGTTGTAGGGAGTGGAAGAGGTTACAGAGATAGGGAGGGTTATGGTGAGTGGAGGAGGTTACAGATAGGGAGGGTTGCAGGGAGTGGAGGAGGTTACAGAGATAGGGAGGGTTATAGTGAGTGGAGGAGGTTACAGATAGGGAGGGTTGCAGGGAGTGGAGGAGGTTACAGAGATAGGAAGATTTGTAGGGACGCGAGGTGGTTACAGAGATTGGGAGGGGTTTAATGGCTGGAGGATGTTACAGAGATAAGGAGGGGTGTAGGGTCTGGAGGAGGTTAGAGAGATAGGGAGGGATGTAGAGGCTGGAGGAGGTTACAGAGATAAGGATGGTTTTAGGGCCTGGAGAAGGTTAAAGAAATAGGGTGTTGTATTGTTGGAGGAGGTGAGAGAGATAGGGAGTGTTGTAGTGAGTGCAGGAGGTTACAGAGCTTGGTTGGCTTGAAGACGCCGGAGGAGGTTACGGAGATAGGGAGGCGTGTAGGGCTGGAGGCGGTTACAGAGATAGGGAGGGTCGCAAAGGCTGGAGGAGGTTACAGAATTAGGGAGGATTGTAGGGGCTGGAGCAGGTTACAGAAATAGGGAGGCTTGTAGTGAGTGGAGGAGGTTACATATATAGGGAGTGGTGTAGTGTCTGGAGGAGATTACAAAGATAGGGACGGGTGTAGGGGCTGGAGATGGTTACAGAGATAGGGAGGTTTGTAATGGCTGGAGGAGGTTACAGAGATAGGGTGGCTTGTAGTGAGTGGATGAGGTTACAGATTTAGGGAGGAGAGTAGCGGCTGGAGGAGGTTAGAGAGATTGAGAGGGTTGTAGGCTTTGGGGGACGTTACAGAGATAAAAAGTTTTGTGGGGACTTTAGTACATTACAAAGATAGGGAGGGTTGTACGGGCTGGTGGTGTTTACAGTGTTTGAAGTTTTGTAGGGCTGGAGGAGGTTACAGAGATAAGGAGGCTAGTAGTGATTGGAGGAGGTTACATATATAGGGAGTGGTGTAGTGTCTGGAGGATGTTACAAAGATAGGGACGGGTGTAGGGGCTGGAGATGGTTACAGAGATATGGATGGTTGTAGGGGTTGGAGGAGGTTACAGATTTAGGGAGGAGGTTACAGAGTTAGGAGGTTTATAATTAGTGGAGGTTACTGAGATAGGGTGGGTTGAAGGGAGTAGAGGAGGTTAAAGAGATAGGGATGAGTGTAAAGGCTGAAGAGGTTACAGAGATTGGGAGGTTAGTAGGGACTGGAGGGGGATACAGATTTAGGGAGGGCTGTAGGGGCTGGAGGAGGTTACAGAGATAGGGAAGGCTGAAGTTGTTGGAGGAGGTTAGAGAGATAGGGAGGGTTGTAGTGAGTGGAGGAGGATACTGAAATAGGGATGGGTGTAAGGGCTGGAGGAGCTTACAGAGATAGGGAGGAGTGTAGTGGCTGGAGGTGGTTACAGAGAGAGGGAGGGTTGTTTGGGCTGGAGGAGTTTACAGAGATAGGGTGGGTTGTGTGAATGGAGGAGGTTACAGAGATTAGGAGGGTTGAAGGGAGTGGAGGAGGTTACAGAGAAAGCACGGGGTGTAGGGGCTTGTGGAGTTCACAGAGATTGGGTGGGTTGTAGGGGCTGGAGGAGGTTACCGAGATAGTGAGGGATGTAAGGGCTGGAGGAGGTTACAGAAATAGGGATTGTTGTAGGGGCTGGAGGAGGTTACAGAGATAGGGAGGGTTGTAGGGTTTGGGGGATGCAACAGAGATTGGAATGATTGTAGGTGCTGTAGTATGTTACAGAGATAGGGAGGATTGTAGGGGCTGGAGGAATTTACAGAGATAGGGAGGTTGGTAGGTGCTGGAGGAGATTACAGAGTTAGGGATGGGTCTAGGCACTGGAGGAGATTACAGAGTTAGAGAGGGGTGTAGGGTCTTGAGGAGTTTACGGAGATAGGGATATTTGTACGGGCTGTAGTACTTTACAGAGATATGGAGAGTTGTAGGGACTGGAGGTGTTTACAGAAATAGGGAGGGTTGTAGGGGCTCAAGAAGGTTACAGAGATAGTGAGGCTTGTAGTGAGTGGAGGAGGTTACAGATTTAGGGAGGGGTGTTGTGGCTAGTGCAGGTTACAAAGATAGGGAGGGCTGTAGGTGCTGGAGATGGTTAGAGAGAGTGGGTTGTAGAGGCTGGAGATGGTTACAGAGATAGAGTGGGTTGTAGGGGCTGGAGGAGGTTACAAAGATAGGGTGGCTTGTAGTGAGTGGATGAGATTACAGATTTAGGGAGAAGAGTAGCGGCTGGAGGATGTTAGAGAGATTGGGAGGGTTGTAGGCTTTGGAGGACGTTACAGAGATAAGAAGTTTTCTGGGGACTTTAGTACATTACAGAGATAGGGAGGGTTGTACGGGCTGGTGGTGTTTACAGTGTTTGGAGTGTAGTAGGGCTGGAGGAGGTTACAGAGATGGGGAGGAGTGTAGTGGCTAGAGGTGGTTACAGAGAGAGGGAGGGTTGTATGGGCTGGAGGAGTTTACAGAGATAGGGACGGTTGCAGTGAATGGAGGAGGTTACAGAGATTGGGAGGGTTGAAGGGAGTGGAGGAGGTTACAGAGAAAGCACGGGGTGTAGGGGCTTGTGGAGTTCACAGAGATAGGGAAAGTTGTAGAGGCTGGAGGTGTTACAGAGATAGGGAGTGGTGTAGGGGCTGGAGGAGGTTACAGAGATAGGTAGTGGTGTAGGGGCTGGAGGAGTTCACAGAGGTAGGGTCGGTTGTAGGGGCTGGAGGTGGCTCCAGAGATAGGGAGGGGTATAGGGGCTTGAGGTCGTTAAAGAGATAGGGAGGGGTGTAGGTGGCTGGAGGTATTTACAGACAAAGGGAGGGTTGTAGGGGCTGGAGGAGGTTACAGAGATAGGGAGGGGTGTAGCGGTTGAAGGCGGCTGCAGAGATAGTGTGGGTTGTCAGTGCTGGAGGAGGTTACAGAGATATGGAGGGGTGTAGGGGCTGGAGGAAGTTACAGAATAGGGAGGGGTGTAGGGGATGATGGATTTTACAGAGATAGGGACGTTTGTAGGGGCTTTTGGAGATTACAGAGATAGCGAGGTTTGTAGGGGCTGTATGAAGTTACAGAGATAGGGAGGGATGTAGGGGCTGGAGGATGTTACAGAGATATGGAGGGGTTTAGGTGTCTGGAGGAGGTGACCTAGATAGGGAGGGGTATACAGGGCTGGAGGAGGTACAGAGATAGTGAGGGGTGTAGGGGCTGGAGGAGGTTGCAGAGATAGGGAGGGTTGTAGGGGCTGGAGGATTTGACAGAGATAGGGAGTGGTGTAGGGGCTGGAGGAGGTTACAGAGTTAGAGAGGGTTGTAGGGGCTGGAGGAGGTTACAGAGATAGGGATATTTGTAGGGGCTGTAGTACGTTACAGAGTTGGGGAGGGTTGTAGGGTCTGGAGGTGTTTACAGAGATAGGGAGGGTTGTAGGGGCTGGAGGAGGTTACAGAGATAGGCTTGTAGTGAGTGGAGGAGGTTACAGATTTAGGGAGGGGTGTTGTGGCTAGAGGATGTTACAAATATAGGGAGGGGGTGTAGGTGCTGGAGATGGTTAAAGAGATAGAGAGTGTTGTAGGGGCTGGAGGATGTTACAGAGATAGGGAGGTTTGTAGTGGCTGGAGGAGGTTACAGAGATAGGGAGGGGTGTAGGGGCTGGATGAGGTTACTGAGATAGGGAGGCTTGTAGTGAGTGGAGGAGGTTACATATTTATGGAGTGGTGTAGGGGCTGGAGGACGTTACAAAGATAAAGATGGGTGTAGGGGCTGGAGATGTTTACAGTGATAGGGATGGTTTGTAGTGGTTTGAGGAGGTGAAAGAGATAGGGAGGGGATTAGAGGCCGGAGGAGGTTAGAGAGATGGGGATGGGTGCAGGGGCTGAAGGAGGTTAGAGATAGGGAGGGTTGTAGGGACTGGAGGGGGATACAGAGTTAGGGAGGGTTGTAGTGAGTGGAGGAGGTTACAGAGATTGGGAGGGTTGAAGGGAGTGGAGGAGGTTACAGAGAAAGCGCAATTTTTAGGGGCTTGTGGAGTTAACAGTGTTGGTTGGGTTGTAGCGGCTGGAGGAGGTTAGAATAACATACACTCCAATATTGCAGCACACCCTCAATTACTGACCCTTCAATACTACAGCACACGCTCAATTACTGACCCTCCAATACTACAGCACACCCTCAATTACTGACACTCCAATAGTACAGCACACCCTCAATTACTGACCCTCCAATAGTACAGCACACCCTCAATTACTGACCCTCCAATAGTACAGCACACCCTCAATTACTGACCCTTCAATACTACAGCACACCCTCAATTACTGACCCTCCAATACTACAGCACACCCTCAATTACTGACACTCCAATAGTGCAGCACACCCTCAATTACAGACCCTCCAATACTACAGCACACCCTCAATTACTGACACTCCAGTAGTACAGCACACCCTCAATTACTGAATGTCAATTAATGCAGCACATCCTCAATTACTGAACGTCCAATAGTGCAGCACACCCTCAGTTACTGACACACCTATACTGCAGAACACCCTCAATTACTGACTCTCCAATAGTGCAGCACATCCTCAGTTACATACACTCCAATAGTGCAGCACATCCTCAATTACATACACTCCAATAGTGCAGCACATCCTCAATTACATATACTCCAGTAATGCAGCACATCCTCAATTACTTACACTCCAATAGTGCTGCACCCTCAATTACTGACACTGCAATAATGCAGCACACATGCAATTACTGAACTTCCGACAGCACAGAACACCCTCAATTACTGACACTAAAATTGTGCAGCACACCATCAATTTCTGACCATCCAATAGTGCAGCACACCCTCAATTATTGCACCACCAATAGACCAGCATACTGTCAATTGCTGACACTCCAATAGTGACGCACACACTAAATTACTGACAATCCAGTGGTGCATCACACCTTCAATATCTGACACTACAATCGAGCAGAACACCCTCAATTACTGACCCATTAATAATGCAGCACACCCTCAAATAATGACACACCTATTGTGTAGCACACCCACAATTACTGATAATCCAGTGGTGCAGCCCACCCTCAATTAATTACACTCGAATAGTGCAGCACATCCTCAATTACTGACCCACCAATAGTGAGGCACTCCCTCAATTACTAACAATCCAGTGGTGCAGCACACCCTCAATCACTGACACTCCAATAGTGCTGCACACCCTCAATTACTGACCCACCAATAGTGCAGCACACGCTCAATTACTGACATACCTATAGTGCAGCACACCATCAATTACTGAACTTAAGACAATGCAGAACACACTCAAATACTCACACATCTATAGTGCAACAAACCCTCAATTACTGACACTCCAACAGTGCAGAACTACCTCAATTACTTTCCTTCCAATGGTCCAGCACACCCTTAATTACTCACCTTCCAATAGTGCAGAACACCCTCAATTATTGACCGTTCAAAAGAGCAGCATACCGTCAATTATTGACACTCCAACAGTGCAGCACACCCACAATTACTTACACTCCAATAGTGCAGCACACCTTCAATTACTGACAAACCGGTTGCTCAGCATACACTCAATTACTGACACTCCAATAGTGCAGCACACCCTCAATTATTGAACCTTCAAAAGTGCAGCACAGTGTCGATTATTGCAGCACACCCTCAATTACTTACTCTCCAATAGTGCAGCACACCCTCAATTACTGATACTCCAGTAGTGTAGCAAGCTGTTACTGACACATCAATAGTGCAGCACACCCTCAATTACAGACACTCCAGTAGTGTATCAAGCTGTTACTGACACTCCAATAGTGCAGCACACCCTCAATTACTTACACTCCAACAGTGCAGCACACCCTCAATTATTGACCCTCCAATAGTGCAGCATATCCTCAATTACTGGAAAACCAATAGTGCTTCACAGCCTTAATTACTGATGCTCCAATATTGCAGCACACACTCAATTACTGACCCTCCAATAGTGTAGCACACCCTCAATTATTGACCCACCAATAGTGCAGCACACGCTCAATTACTGACACTCCAATAGTGTAGCACACCCTCAATTATTGACCCACCAATAGTGCAGTACACCCTCAATTACTAAAAGTCCACTAGTGCAGCACACCCTCAATTATTGACCTTCCAATAGTGCAGCACATGTGCAAATATTAACCCTTCAAAAGTGCTGCCTACCTTCAATTATTGACCCTCCTATAGTGCAGCATACTGTCAATTACTGACACTGTAATAGTGTAGCACCCCCTCAAATTCTGACACTCCAATAGTGCAGCATACCCTCAATTACTGACACTGCAATAGGGTAGCACCCCTCAATTACTGACACTCAATAGTGTAGCACACCCTCAATTACTGAGCCTCCAATAGTGCAGCACACACTCAATTACTGACACTCCAATAGTGAAGCACACCCTCAATTACTGAGCCTCCAATAGTGCAGCGCACACTCAATTACTGACCCTCCATTAGTGCAGCAAAAACTTAAATACTGACCCTCCTATAGTGCAGCACACCCTCAATTACCGACCCTCCAATCGTGCAGCACACTCTCAATTACTGATACTCAAACAGTGCAGAACCGCCTCAATTACTGACACTCCAATGGTGCAGCATACCCTCAATTACTGATACTCAAACAGTGCAGAACAGCCTTAATTACTGAAACTCCAATGGTGCAGCACACCCTCAATTACTGATACTCTAGTAGCGCAACAGACAGTCAAGTACTGACACTCCAATCGTGCAGCACACCCTCAATTACATACACTCGCATAGTGCAGCACACCCTCAATTACTTACACTCCAATAGTGCAGAACACCCTCAATTACTGACACGCCAACTGTGCAACACACCCTCAATTACTGACACTCGAATAAAGCAATACACGCTCAATTACCAACCCTCCAATCGTGCAGCTCACCGTCAATTACTGAGACTCCAACAGTGCAGAACAGCTTGAATTACTGACAGTCCAATAGTGCAGCACACCATCAATTAATGACACTCCAATAGTGCAGCACATCCTCAATTACTGACATTCCAATAGTGCAGCACACCCTCAATTAATGACACTCTACTAGTGCAGCTACACTCAATTGCTGACCCTCCAATAGTGCAGAACACCTTCAATTACTGAACTTCCGACAGTGCAGAACACCCTCAAATACTGACACTAAAATTGTGCAGCTCACCATCAATTACTGAAAATCCAATAGTGCAGCACACCATCAATTACTGATAATGCAGTGGTGCAGCACACCCTCAATTACTGACACTCCAGTCGTGCATCGCATCCTCAATTACTTACACTCAAATAGTGCAGCACACCCTCAATTACTGACCCACCAATAGTGCAGCACACCCTCAATTACTGACACACCTATCCTGCAGCACAACCTCAATTACAGACAATCCAGTGGTGCAGCACACCCTCAATTACTGACACTGCAATAGTGCTGCACACCACACACTCAATTACTGACCACCAATAGTGCAGCACACCCTCAATAACTGACACACCTATAGAGCAGCACACCCTCAATTACTTACACTCGAATAATGCAGCACACCCTCAATTACTGACACACCTATAGTGCAGCACACCCTCAATTACTGACACACCTATAGTGCAGCAAACCCTCAATTACTGACACTCCAATATTGCATAACTACCTCAATTACTTTCCTTCCAATAATCCAGCACACCCTCAAATATTGACCCTCCAACAGTGCAGCACCACCTCAATTACTGACACAACTATAGTGCAGAAAACCCTCAATTACTGACACTCCAACAGTGCAGCACAGCCCCAATTACTGACATAACAATATTGCAGCACAAAGTCGATTACTTGCACACCTACAGTTCAGCACATCCTCAATTACTGACACTCCAATAGTGCAGCACACCCTCAATTAATGACACTCTACTAGTGCAGCAGACACTCAATTGCTGACCCTCCAATAGTGCAGAACACCTTCAATTACTGAACTTCCGACAGTTCTGAACACCCTCAAATACTGACACTAAATTTGTGCAGTTCACTATCAATTACTGACAATCCAATAGTGCAGCACACCATCAATTACTGATAATGCAGTGGTGCAGCACACCCTCAATTACTGACACTCCAATCGTGCATCTCATCCTCAATTACTTACACTCGAATAGTGCAGTACACCCTCAATTACTGACCCACCAATAGTGCATCACACCCTCAATTACTGACACACCTATCCTGCAGCACAACCTCAATTACAGACAATCCAGTGGTGCAGCACACCCTCAATTACTGACACTGCAATAGTGCTGCACACACTCAATTACTGACCCACCAATAGTGCAGCACACCCTCAATTACTGACACACCTATAGAGCAGCACACCCTCAATTACTTACACTCGAATAATGCAGCACACCCTCAATTACTGACACACCTATAGTGCAGCACACCCTCAATTACTGACACACCTATAGTGCAGCAAACCCTCAATTACTGACACTCCAATATTGCATAACTACCTCAATTACTTTCCTTCCAATAATCCAGCACACCCTCAAATATTGTCCCTCCAACAGTGCAGCACCACCTCAATTACTGACACAACTATAGTGCAGAAAACCCTCAATTACAGACACTCCAACAGTGTAGCACAGCCCCAATTACTGACATACCAATATTGCAGCACAAAGTCGATTACTTGCACACCTACAGTTCAGCACACCCTCAATTACTGACACTCCAATAGTGCAGCACACCCTCAATTACTGACCCACCAATAGTGTAGCACACCATCAATTGTTGACCCACCAATAGTGCAGTACACCCTCAATTACTAAAAGTCCACTAGTGCAGCACACCCTCAATTATTGACCTTCCAATAGTGCAGCACATGTGCAAATATTAACCCTTCAAAAGTGCTGCCTACCTTCAATTATTGACCCTCCTATAGTGCAGCATACTGTCAATTACTGACACTGTAATAGTGTAGCACCCCCTCAAATTCTGACACTCCAATAGTGCAGCATACCCTCAATTACTGACACTGCAATAGGGTAGCACCCCTCAATTACTGACACTCAATAGTGAAGCACACCCTCAATTACTGAGCCTCCAATAGTGCAGCGCACACTCAATTACTGACCCTCCATTAGTGCAGCAAAAACTTAAATACTGACCCTCCTATAGTGCAGCACACCCTCAATTACCGACCCTCCAATCGTGCAGCACACTCTCAATTACTGATACTCAAACAGTGCAGAACCGCCTCAATTACTGACACTCCAATGGTGCAGCATACCCTCAATTACTGATACTCAAACAGTGCAGAACAGCCTCAATTACTGAAACTCCAATGGTGCAGCACACCCTCAATTACTGATACTCTAGTAGCGCAACAGACGGTCAAGTACTGACACTCCAATCGTGCAGCACACCCTCAATTACATACACTCGCATAGTGCAGCACACCCTCAATTACTTACACTCCAATAGTGCAGAACACCCTCAATTACTGACACGCCAACTGTGCAACACACCCTCAATTACTGACACTCGAATAAAGCAATACACGCTCAATTACCAACCCTCCAATCGTGCAGCTCACCGTCAATTACTGAGACTCCAACAGTGCAGAACAGCTTGAATTACTGACAGTCCAATAGTGCAGCACACCATCAATTAATGACACTCCAATAGTGCAGCACATCCTCAATTACTGACACTCCAATAGTGCAGCACACCCTCAATTAATGACACTCTACTATTGCAGCTACACTTAATTGCTGACCCTCCAATAGTGCAGAACACCTTCAATTACTGAACTTCCGACAGTGCAGAACACCCTCAAATACTGACACTAAAATTGTGCAGCTCACCATCAATTACTGACAATCCAATAGTGCAGCACACCATCAATTACTGATAATGCAGTGGTGCAGCACACCCTCAATTACTGACACTCCAGTTGTGCATCGCATCCTCAATTACTTACACTCGAATAGTGCAGCACACCCTCAATTACTGACCCACCAATAGTGCAGCACACCCTCAATTACTGACACACCTATCCTGCAGCACAACCTCAATTACAGACAATCCAGTGGTGCAGCACACCCTCAATTACTGACACTGCAATAGTGCTGCACACACTCAATTACTGACCACCAATAGTGCAGCACACCCTCAATAACTGACACACCTATAGAGCAGCACACCCTCAATTACTTACACTCGAATAATGCAGCACACCCTCAATTACTGACACACCTATAGTGCAGCACACCCTCAATTACTGACACACCTATAGTGCAGCAAACCCTCAATTACTGACACTCCAATATTGCATAACTACCTCAAATACTTTCCTTCCAATAATCCAGCACACCCTCAAATATTGACCCTCCAACAGTGCAGCACCACCTCAATTACTGACACAACTATAGTGCAGAAAACCCTCAATTACTGACACTCCAACAGTGCAGCACAGCCCCAATTACTGACATACCAATATTGCAGCACAAAGTCGATTACTTGCACACCGACAGTTCAGCACATCCTCAATTACTGACATTCCAATAGTGCAGCACACCCTCAATTAATGACACTCTACTAGTAGCAGACACTCAATTGCTGACCCTCCAATAGTGCAGCACACCTTCAATTACTGAACTTCCGACAGTTCTGAACTCCCTCAAATACTGACAATAAATTTGTGCAGCTCACCATCAATTACTGACAATCCAATAGTGCAGCACACCATCAATTACTGATAATGCAGTGGTGCAGCACACCCTCAAGTACTGACACTCCAATCGTGCATCGCATCCTCAATTACTTACACTCGAATAGTGCAGCACACCCTCAATTACTGACCCACCAATAGTGCAGCACACCCTCAATTACTGACACACCTATCCTGCAGCACAACCTCAATTACAGACAATCCAGTGGTGCAGCACACCCTCAATTACTGACACTGCAATAGTGCTGCACACACTCAATTACTGACCCACCAATAGTGCAGCACACCCTCAATTACTGACACACCTATAGAGCAGCACACCCTCAATTACTTACACTCGAATAATGCAGCACACCCTCAATTACTGACACACCTATAGTGCAGCACACCCTCAATTACTGACACACCTATAGTGCAGCAAACCCTCAATTACTGACACTCCAATATTGCATAACTACCTCAATTACTTTCCTTCCAATAATCCAGCACACCCTCAAATATTGACCCTCCAACAGTGCAGCACCACCTCAATTACTGACACAACTATAGTGCAGAAAACCCTCAATTACTGACACTCCAACAGTGTAGCACAGCCCCAATTACTGACATACCAATATTGCAGCACAAAGTCGATTACTTGCACACCTACAGTTCAGCACACCCTCAATTACTGACACTCCAATAGTGCAGCACACCCTCAATTACTGACCCACCAATAGTGTAGCACACCATCAATTATTGACCCACCAATAGTGCAGTACACCCTCAATTACTAAAAGTCCACTAGTGCAGCACACCCTCAATTATTGACCTTCCAATAGTGCAGCACATGTGCAAATATTAACCCTTCAAAAGTGCTGCCTACCTTCAATTATTGACCCTCCTATAGTGCAGCATACCGTCAATTACTGATAATCCAATAGTGCAGCGCACAATCAATTACTGACACACCTATAGTGCAGCACACCCTCAATTACTTACACTCGAATAGTGCAGCACACTCGCAATTACTGACACTTCAATAGGGCAGCACTCCCTCAATTACTGGCACTCCAATAGCGCAGTACACCTTCAATTACTGACACTCGAATAGTGCAGCACACTCTCAATTACTGACACACCTATAGTGCAGCACACACTTAATTACTGACACTCCAATAGTGAAGAACACCCTCAATTACTGAGCCTCCAATAGTGCAGCACACGCTCAATTACTGAGCCTCCAATAGTGCAGCACACACTCAATTACTGACACTCCAATAGTGAAGCACACCATCAATTACTGAGCCTCCAATAGTGCAGCACACCCTCAATTACTGAGCGTCCAATAGTGCAGCACACACTCAATTACTGAGCCTCCAATAGTGAAGCACACCCTCAATTACTGAGCGTCCAATAGTGCAGCGCACACTCAATTACTGACCCTCCATTAGTGCAGCAAAAACTTAAATACTGACCCTCCTATAGTGCAGCACACCCTCAATTACTGATACTCAAACAGTGCATCACACCCTCAATTACTGATACTCAAACAATGCAGAACCGCCTCAATTACTGACACTCCAATCGTGCAGCACACCCTCAATTACATACACTCGCATAGTGCAGCACACTCTCAATTACTGACCCTCCAATAGAGCAGCACACCCTCAGTTACTGACACAACTATAGTGCAGAACACCCTCAATTACTGACACGCCAACTGTGCAACACACCCTCAATTACTGACACTCGAATAAAGCAATACACGCTCAATTACCAACCCTCCAATCGTGCAGCTCACCGTCAATTACTGAGACTCCAACAGTGCAGAACAGCTTGAATTACTGACAGTCCAATAGTGCAGCACACCATCAATTAATGACACTCCAATAGTGCAGCACATCCTCAATTACTGACACTCCAATAGTGCAGCACACCCTCAATTAATGACACTCTACAAGTGCAGCAGACACTCAATTGCTGACCCTCCAATAGTGCAGAACACCTTCAATTACTGAACTTCCGACAGTGCAGAACACCCTCAAATACTGACACTAAAATTGTGCAGCTCACCATCAATTACTGACAATCCAATAGTGCAGCACACCATCAATTACTGATAATTCAGTGGTGCAGCACACCCTCAATTACTGACACTCCAATCGTGCATCGCATCCTCAATTACTTACACTCGAATAGTGCAGCACACCCTCAATTACTGACCCACCAATAGTGCAGCACACCCTCAATTACTGACACACCTATCCTGCAGCACAACCTCAATTACAGACAATCCAGTGGTGCAGCACACCCTCAATTACTGACACTGCAATAGTGCTGCACACACTCAATTACTGACCCACCAATAGTGCAGCACACCCTCAATAACTGACACACCTATAGAGCAGCACACCCTCAATTACTTACACTCGAATAATGCAGCACACCCTCAATTACTGACACACCAATACTGCAGCACACCCTCAATTATTGACATACCAATAGTGCTGCACATCTGCAATTATTGACCCCTCAAGAGTGCAGCATACCTTCAATTATTGACCCTCCAATAGTGCAGCATAACGTCAATTACTGACACTCCAGTCGTGCAGCACACCCTCAATTACTGACCCACCAATAGTGCAGCACACCCTCAATTACTGACATGCCTATACTGCTGCACACACTCACTAACTGACCCTCCAATAGTCCAGCACACACTCAATTACTGACCCTCCAATCATGCAGCACATCCTCAATTACAAACAATCGATTAGTGCAGCACACGCTCAATTACTGAACCTCCAATAGTGCAGCACACCCTCAATTACAGACACTCGAATAGAGCAGTCCACCCTCAATTACCGACCCTCCAATCGTGCAGATCACTGACAATTACTGAGACTCTAACAGTGCAGAACTGCCTCAATTACTGACACTCCAATAATGCAGCATACCATCAATTAATGACACTCCAATAGTGCAGCACACCCTCAATTACTGACACTCCAATAGTGCAGCACACCCTCAATTACTGACACTCCAATAGTGCAGCCAATCCTCAATTACTTACACTCCAATAGTTCAGCACACCCTCAATTAACGACACTCTACTAGTGCAGCAGACACTCAATTGCTGACCCTCCAATAGTGCAGCTCACTATCAATTAATGCCACTCCAATGGTGCAGCGCATCCTCAATTACTTACACTCCAATAGTTCAGCACATTGTCAATTAATGACACTCTACTAGTGCAGCAGACACTCAATTGCTGACCCTCCAATAGTGCTGCACCTTCAATTAATGACACTTCAATAATGCAGCACACCTTCAATTACTGAACTTCCGACAGTGCAGAACACCCTCAATTACTGACACTAATATTGTGCAGCTCACCATCAATTACTGATAATCTAACAGTGCAGCACACCATCAATTATTGAACCACCAATAGAACAGCATACCGTCAATTACTGACACTCCAGTAGAGACGCACACCCTAAATTACTGACATTCCAATAGTGCAGAACACCCTCACTTACTGACCCACCAATATTGCAGCACACCCTCAATTACTGACACACTTATAGTGGGGCACAGACTCAATTACTGACCCTCCAATAGAGCAGCATACCGTCAATTACTGACACTCCAATAGTGAAACACACCCTCAAATACTGACACTCCAATCGTGCAGCGCAACCTCAATTATTGACCCTCCAATAGTGCAGCATACCGTCAATTACTGACACTGCAATAGGGTAGCACACCCTCAATAACTTACACTTGAATAATGCAGCATATCCTCAATTACTGACACACCTATAGTGCAGCACACCCTCTATTAATTACACTGGAATAGTGCAGAACACACTCAATTACTGACCCTCCAATAGTGCAGCATACCGTCAATTACTGACACTCCAATGGTGCAGCGCATCCTCAATTACTTACACTCCAATAGTTCAGCACATCGTCAATTAATGACACTCTACTAGTGCAGCAGACACTCAATTGCTGACCCTCCAATAGTGCTGCACCCTCAATTAATGACACTTCAATAATGCAGCACACCTTCAATTACTGAACTTCCGACAGTGCAGAACACCCCCAATTACTGACACTAAAATTGTGCAGCACACCATCAATTACTGATAATCTAACAGTGCAGCACACCATCAATTATTGAACCACCAATAGACCAGCATACCGTCAATTACTGACACTCCAGTAGAGATGCACACCCTAAATTACTGACATTCCAATAGTGCAGAACACCATCAATTACTGACCCACCAATATTGCAGCACTCCCTCAATTACTGACACACTTATAGTGCAGCACAGACTCAATTACTGACCCTCCAATAGAGCAGCATACCGTCAATTACTGACACTCCAATAGTGAAGCATACCCTCAATTACTGACCCTCCAATAGTGCAGCATACCGTCAATTACTGACCCTCCAATAGTGCTGCACACCCTCTATTACTTACACTCAAATAGTGCAGAACACCCTCAATTACTGACACTCCAGTAGTGCAGCATACGCTCATTTGCTGACCCTCCAATAGTGCAGCACACCCTCAATTACTGACACTCAATAGCACAGCAGACACTCAATTACTGACTCTCCAATCATGCAGCACATCCTCAATTATTGACTCTCCAATAGTGAAGCACACCCACAATTACTGATAATCCAATGGTGCAGCACACCCACCATTACTTGCACTCGAATAATGCAGGAAAAACTCAATTACTGACACATCCTCAATTACTGACACACACTCAAATAGTGCAGAACACCCTCAATTACTGACCCTCCAATAGTGCAGCATACCGTCAATTACTGACATTCCAATAGTGATGAACAACCTAAATTACTGACCGTAAAATGGTGCAGCACACCCTCAATTACTGGCACTCCAATAGTGCAGCACACTGTCAATTACTGACACACAACAGTGCAGCACACCCTCAATTACTGACACTCCAATAGTGCAGCACACCCTCAATTACTGACCCTCCAATAGTGCAGCACACTAACAATTAATGACACTCTACCAGTGCAGCAGACACTCAATTGCTGACCCTCCAATAGTGCTGCATCCTCAATTAATGACACTTCAGTAATGCAGCACACCCTCAATTACTGACAATCCAAAAGTGCAGCACACCCTCAATTGATGACCCTCCAATAGTGCAGCACACCCTCAATTACCGATCCTCCAATAGTGCAGCACACCCTCAATTACCGATCCTCCAATCGTGCAGCACAGCATCAATTACTGACACTTCAATACTGAAGGAAACCCTCAATTACTGACACTCCAATTGTGCAGCACACCCTCAATTACTGACACTCCAATTGTGCAGCACACCCTCAATTACTGACACTCGAATAGTGCAGCACACCCTCAATTACCGATCCTCCAATAGTGCAGCACACCCTCAATTACTGAAACTCCAATAGTGCAGCATACCCTCAGTCACTGACACACCTATAGTGCAGCACACCCTCAATTACTGACACTCCAATAGTGCAGAACACCCTCAATTACTGACACTCCAATTGTGCACACACCCTCCATAACTTACACTCGAATAGAGCAGCACATGCTCAATTACTGACCCTCCAATCGTGCAGCTCACCATCAATTACTGAGACTCCAACAATGCAGCACACCCTCAATTACTGACTCTGCAATAGTTTTGCACCCTCAATTACTGACACTTCAATAGTGCAGTACACCTTCAATTACTGAACTTCCGACAGTGCAAAACAGCCTCAATTACTGGCACTAAAATAGTGCAGCACACCCTCAATTATTGAAGCACCAATAGACCAGCATACCATCACTTATTGACACTCCAATAGTGACGCACACCCTTAATTACTTCTACTCGAATAGTGCAGCACACCCCCAATTACTGACCAACCGATAGTGCAGCACACTCTCAATTACTGACACACCTATAGTGCAGCACACCCTCAATTACTTACGCTCCAATAGTGCACCACACCACCAATTATTGACCCTTCAAAAGTGCAGCATACGTCAATTACTGACACTCCAATAGTGTAGTACACCGTCAATTACTGACACTCCAATAGTGCAGCACACCCTCAAATGCGGACTCTCTAGTAGTGCAGCGCAAACTCAATTACTGACACTCCAATAGTGCAGCCCACCCTCAATTACTGGCATTCCAATAGTACAGCACACACTCAATTACTTATCGTCCAATAGGGCTGCAGACCGTCAACTGCTGACCCTCCAATAGGCCAGCACACCTTTAAATACTGACCTTCCGACAGTGCAGAATACCGTAAATTACTGACACTCCAATAGTGCAGCACAGCCTCAATTACTGACACTCCAATAGTGCAGCACACCCTCAATTACTGACACTCCAATAGTGCAGCACACCCTTAATTACTGACATTCCAATAGTGCAGCACGCCCTCAATTACCGATCCTCCAATCGTGCAGCACATCCACAATTACTCACATTCCGAGAGTGCAGAACAGCCTCAATTACTGACACTCCAATAGTGAAGGAAACCTTTAATTACTGACACTTCAATACTGCAGCACACCCTCCTTTACTTACACTTCAATAGTACACCTACAGTTCAGCACACCCCCAATTACTGACATTCCAATAGTGCTGCACACCCTCAATTACTGACACGCTAGTAGCGCAGCAGACACTCAATTACTGACCCTCTAATAGTGCAGCAGACACTTAATTATTGACCCTCCAAAAGTGCAGCATACCGTCAATTACTGACACTCCAGTAGTGCAGCACACCCTCAATTACTGACACTACAATAATGCAGCACAACATCAATTACTGATCCTCCAATACTGCAACATACCGTTAATTACGGAAACTCCAAAAGTGCAGCAAACCCTCAATTACTGACACTCGAATAGTGCAGCACACCCTCAATTTCTGAAATTCCAATAGTGCAGCACACCCTCAATTACTGAAACTCCAATAGTGCAACACACCCTCAATTACTGAAACTCCAATACTGCAGCATACCGTTAATTACTGAAACTCCAATAGTGCAGCACACCCTCAATTACTGACACTCGAATAGTGCAGCACACCCTCAATTTCTGAAATTCCAATAGTGCAGCACACCCTCAATTACTGAAACTCCAATAGTGCAGCACACCCTCAATTACTGAAACTCTAATAGTGCAGCAAACCCTCAATAACTGACCTTCAAATAGTGCAGGACACACTCAATTACTGACACTCCAATAGTGCAACACACCCTCAATTACTGAACCTCCAATAGTGCAGAACACCCTCAATCACTGACACTAAAATTGTGTATCACACCCTCAATTGCTTATTCTCGAATAGTGCAGCACACCCTCAGTTACTGACCCTCCAATAGTGCAGCACACCCTCAATTACTGACCCTCCAGTAGTGCCACACACACTCAATTACTGACACTCCAATACTGCAGCACGCGCTCAATTACTGACCCTACAATTGTGCAGCACACCCTAAATTACCGATTCTCAAACAGTGCAGAACAGCCTCAATTACTTACACTACAATCGTGCAGCACACCCTCAATTACTTACACTCGAATAATGCAGCACACCCTCAATTACTGACATTCCAATAGTGCAGCCACCTTCAACTACTGACACTCCAATAGTCCAGCACACACTCATTTACTGACCCTCCAATCATGCAGCACATCCTCAATTACAAACAATCGAATAGTGCAGCACACGCTCAATTACTGTACCTCCAATAGTGCAGCACACCCTCAATTACAGACACTCAAATAGAGCAGTCCACCCTCAATTACCGACCCTCCAATCGTGCAGATCACTGACAATTACTGAGACTCCAACAGTGCAGAACTGCCTCAATTACTGACACTCCAATAATGCCGCATACCATCAATTAATGACACTCCAATAGTGCAGCCAATCCTCAATTACTTACACTCCAATAGTGCAGCACACCCTCAATTAACGACACTCTACTAGTGCAGCAGACACTCAATTGCTGACCCTCCAATAGTGCTGCACCCTCAATTAATGACACTTCAATAATGCAGCACACCTTCAATTACTGAACTTCCGACAGTGCAGAACACCCCCAATTACTGACACTAAAATTGTGCAGCTCACCATCAATTACTGATAATCTAACAGTGCAGCACACCATCAATTATTGAACCACCAATAGAACAGCATACCGTCAATTACTGACACTCCAGTAGAGATGCACACCCTAAATTACTGACATTCCAATAGTGCAGAACACCCTCACTTACTGACCCACCAATATTGCAGCACACCCTCAATTACTGACACACTTATAGTGGGGCACAGACTCAATTACTGACCCTCCAATAGAGCAGCATACCGTCAATTACTGACACTCCAATAGTGAAGCACACCCTCAAATACTGACACTCCAATAGTGCAGCATACCGTCAATTACTGACACACCTATAGGGCAGCACACCCTCTATTAATTACACTGGAATAGTGCAGAACACACTCAATTACTGACCCTCCAATAGTGCAGCATACCGTCAATTACTGACACTCCAATAGTGCAGCTCAGTATCAATTAATGCCACTCCAATGGTGCAGCGCATCCTCAATTACTTACACTCCAATAGTTCAGCACATTGTCAATTAATGACACTCTACTAGTGCAGCAGACACTCAATTGCTGACCCTCCAATAGTGCTGCACCTTCAATTAATGACACTTCAATAATGCAGCACACCTTCAATTACTGAACTTCCGACAGTGCAGAACACCCTCAATCACTGACACTAAAATTGTGCAGCTCACCATCAATTACTGATAATCTAACAGTGCAGCACACCATCAATTATTGAACCACCAATAGAACAGCATACCGTCAATTACTGACACACCAATAGAGACGCACAAGCTAAATTACTGACATTCCAATAGTGCAGAACACCCTCACTTACTGACACACTTATAATGCGGCACAGAGTCAATTACTGACACTCCAATAGTGCAGCACACCCTCAATTACTGACATTCCAATCGTGCAGCACACCCTCAACTACTGACACTCCAATAGTGCAGCACACCCTCAATTATTGACACTCCAATAGTGCAGCACACCGTCAATTACTGACACTCCAATAGTGCAGCACACCCTCAATTATTGACACTCCAATAGTGCAGCATACCGTCAATTACTGACACTCCAGTAGAGATGCACACCCTAAATTACTGACATTCCAATAGTGCAGAACACCCTTAATTACTGACCCACCAATATTGCAGCACACCCTCAATTACTGACACACTTATAGTGCAGCACAGACTCAATTACTGACCCTCCAATAGAGCAGCATACCGTCAATTACTGACACTCCAATAGTGAAGCACACCCTCAAATACTGACACTCCAATAGTAAAGCTCACCCTGAATTACTGACACTCCAATCGTGCAGCGCACCCTCAATTATTGACCCTCCAATAATGCAGCATATCGTCAATTACTGACCCTCCAATAATGCAGCATACCGTCAATTACTGACACTCGAATAGTGAAGCACCTTCTCAATTACTTACACTCGAATAATGCAGCACATCCTCAATTACTGACACACCTATCGTGCAGCACACGCTCTATTACTTACACTCTAATAGTGCAGAACACCCTGAATTACTGACCCTCCAATAGTGCAGCATACCGTCTATTACTGACACTCCAATAGTGCAGCACACACTCAGTTACTGACCCTGCAACAGTGCAGCACACCCTCAATTATTGACACTCCAATAGTGCAGCACACCCTCAATTACTGATCCTCCAATCGTGCAGCACACCCTCAATTACATACAATCGAATAGTGCAGCACACCCTCAATTACTGACACTCCAATAGTGCAGCACACCCTCAATTACTGAAAATCCATTAGTGCAGCACACACTCAATTACTGACACTCCAATAGTTCAGCACATCTTCAATTAATGACACTCTACTAGTGCAGCAGACACTCAATTGCTGACCCTCCAATAGTGCTGCACCTTCAATTAATGACACTTCAATCATGCAGCACACCTTCAATTACTGAACCTCCGACAGTGCAGAACACCCTCAATCACTGACACTAAAATTGTGCAGCTCGCCATCAATTACTGATAATCTAACAGTGCAGCACACCATCAATTATTGAACCACCAATAGAACAGCATACCATCAATTACTGACACTCCAGTAGAGACGCACAACCTAAATTACTGACACTCCAATTGTGCAGCACACCCTCAATATCAAACACACGAATAGTGCAGCACACCCTCAATTACTGAATGTACAATAGTGCAGCACACCCTCAATTACAGACACTCGATTAGAGCAGTCCACCCTCAATTACCGACCCTCCAATTGTGCAGCTCACCGTCAATTACTGAGACTCCAACAGTGCAGAACAGCCTCAATTACTGACACTCCAATAATGCAGCACACCATCAATTACTGACACTCCAATAGTGCAGCACATCCTCAATTACTTACACTCCAATAGCCAATTAATGACACTCTAATAGTGCAGCAGACACTCAATTGCTGACCCTTCAATAGTGCTGCACCCTCAATTAATGACACTTCAATAATGCTGCACACCTTCAATTACTGAACTTCCGACAGTGCAGAACACCCTCAATCACTAACACTAAAATTGTGCAGCTCACCATCAATTACTGATAATCTAACAGTGCAGCACACCATCAATTATTGAACCACCAATAGACCAGCATACCGTCAATTACTGACACTCCAGTAGATATGCACACCCTAAATTACTGACATTCCAATAGTGCAGAACACCATCAATTACTGACCCACCAATATTGCAGCACTCCCTCAATTACTGACACACTTATAGTGCAGCACAGACTCAATTACTGACCCTCCAATAGAGCAGCATACCGTCAATTACTGACACTCCAATAGTGAAGCATACCCTCAATTACTGACCCTCCAATAGTGCAGCATACCGTCAATTACTGACCCTCCAATAGTGCTGCACACCCTCTATTACTTACACTCAAATAGTGCAGAACACCCTCAATTACTGACCCTCCAATAGTGCAGCATACCGTCAATTACTGACACTGCAATAGTGCAGCACACATTCAGTTACTGACAATCAAATAGTGCAGCACACACTCAATTACTGACACTCCAGTAGTGCAGCACACGCTCATTTGCTGACCCTCCAATAGTGCATCACACCCTCAATTACTGACACTCAATAGCACAGCAGACACTCAATTACTGACTCTCCAATCATGCAGCACATCCTCAATTATTGACTCTCCAATAGTGAAGCACACCCTCAATTACTGATAATCCAATGGTGCAGCACACCCACCATTACTTGCACTCGAATAATGCAGGAAAAACTCAATTACTGACACATCCTCAATTACTGACATACACTCAAATAGTGCAGAACACCCTCAATTACTGACCGTCCAATAGTGCAGCATACCGTCAATTAATGACATTCCAATAGTGATGAACAACCTAAATTACTGACCGTAAAATGGTGCAGTACGCCCTCAATTACTGGCACTCCAATAGTGCAGCACACTGTCAATTACTGACACACAACAGTGCAGCACACCCTCAATTACTGACACTCCAATAGTGCAGCACACCCTCAATTACTGACCCTCCAATAGTGCAGCACACTAACAATTAATGACACTCTACCAGTGCAGCAGACACTCAATTGCTGACCCTCCAATAGTGCTGCATCCTCAATTAATGACACTTCAGTAATGCAGCACACCCTCAATTACTGACAATCCAAAAGTGCAGCACACCCTCAATTGATGACCCTCCAATAGTGCAGCACACCCTCAATTACCGATCCTCCAATAATGCAGCACACCCTCAATTACCGATCCTCCAATCGTGCAGCACAGCATCAATTACTGACACTTCAATACTGAAGGAAACCCTCAATTACTGACACTCCAATTGTGCAGCACAGCCTCAATTACTGACACTCCAATTGTGCAGCACACCCTCAATTACTGACACTCGAATAGTGCAGCACACCCTCAATTACCGATCCTCCAATCGTGCAGCATAGCATCAATTACTGACACTTCAATACTGAAGGAAACCCTCAATTACTGACACTCCAATTGTGCAGCACACCCTCAATTACTGACACTCCAATTGTGCAGCACACCCTCAATTACTGACACTCGAATAGTGCAGCACACCCTCAATTACCGATCCTCCAATAGTGCAGCACACCCTCAATTACTGAAACTCCAATAGTGCAGCATACCCTCAGTCACTGACACACCTATAGTGCAGCACACCCTCAATTACTGACACTCCAATAGTGCAGAACACCCTCAATTACTGACACTCCAATTGTGCACACACCCTCAATTACTGACACTCGAATAGTGCAGAACACCCTCAATTACTGACACTCCAATTGTGCACACACCCTCCATAACTTACACTCGAATAGAGCAGCACATGCTCAATTAATGACCCTCCAATCGTGCAGCTCACCATCAATTACTGAGACTCCAACAATGCAGTACACCCTCAATTACTGACACTGCAATAGTTTTGCACCCTCAATTACTGACACTTCAATAGTGCAGTACACCTTCAATTACTGAACTTCCGACAGTGCAAAACAGCCTCAATTACTGGCACTAAAATAGTGCAGCACACCCTCAATTATTGAAGCACCAATAGACCAGCATACCGTCACTTATTGACACTCAATAGTGACGCACACCCTTAATTACTTCTACTCGAATAGTGCAGCACACCCCCAATTACTGACCAACCGATAGTGCAGCACACTCTCAATTACTGACACACCTATAGTGCAGCAAACCCTCAATTACTTACGCTCCAATAGTGCAGCACACCACCAATTATTGACCCTTCAATAGTGCAGCATACGTCAAATACTGACACTCCAATAGTGTAGTACACCGTCAATTACTGACACTCCAATAGTGCAGCACACCCTCAAATGCGGACTCTAGTAGTGCAGCGCACACTCAATTACTGACACTCCAATAGTGCAGCCCACCCTCAATTACTGGCATTCCAATAGTACAGCACACACTCAATTACTTATCATCCAATAGGGCTGCAGACCGTCAACTGCTGACCCTCCAATAGGCCAGCACACCTTTAAATACTGACCTTCCGACAGTGCAGAATACCGTAAATTACTGACACTCCAATAGCGCAGCACAGCCTCAATTACTGACACTCCAATAGTGCAGCACACCCTCAATTACTGACACTCCAATAGTGCAGCACACCCTTAATTACTGACATTCCAATAGTGCAGCACGCCCTCAATTACTGACACTCCAATAGTGCAGCACACCCTCAATTACTGACACTCCAATAGTGCAGCACACCCTTAATTACTGACATTCCAATAGTGCAGCACGCCCTCAATTACCGATCCTCCAATCGTGCAGCACATCCACAATTACTCACATTCCGAGAGTGCAGAACAGCCTCAATTACTGACACTCCAATAGTGCAGCACACCCTCAATTACTGACACTCCAATAGTGCAGCACACCCTTAATTACTGACATTCCAATAGTGCAGCACGCCCTCAATTACCGATCCTCCAATCGTGCAGCACATCCACAATTACTCACATTCCGAGAGTGCAGAACAGCCTCAATTACTGACACTCCAATAGAGCAGCACACCCTCAATTACTGACACTCCAATAGTGCAGCACACCCTTAATTACTGACATTCCAATAGTGCAGCACGCCCTCAATTACTGACACTCCAATAGTGCAGCACACCCTCAATTACTGACACTCCAATAGTGCAGCACACCCTTAATTACTGACATTCCAATAGTGCAGCACGCCCTCAATTACCGATCCTCCAATCGTGCAGCACATCCACAATTACTCACATTCCGAGAGTGCAGAACAGCCTCAATTACTGACACTCCAATAGTGCAGCACACCCTCAATTACTGACACTCCAATAGTGCAGCACACCCTTAATTACTGACATTCCAATAGTGCAGCACGCCCTCAATTACCGATCCTCCAATCGTGCAGCACATCCACAATTACTCACATTCCGAGAGTGCAGAACAGCCTCAATTACTGACACTCCAATAGAGCAGCACACCCTCAATTACTGACACTCCAATAGTGCAGCACACCCTTAATTACTGACATTCCAATAGTGCAGAACACCCTCAATCACTGACACTAAAATTGTGTAGCACACCCTCAATTGCTTATTCTCGAATAGTGCAGCACACCCTCAGTTACTGACCCTCCAATAGTGCAGCACACCCTCAATTACTGACCCTCCAGTAGTGCCACACACACTCAATTACTGACACTCCAATACTGCAGCACGCGCTCAATTACTGACCCTACAATTGTGCAGCACACCCTAAATTACCGATTCTCAAACAGTGCAGAACAGCCTCAATTACTTACACTACAATCGTGCAGCACACCCTCAATTACTTACACTCGAATAATGCAGCACACCCTCAATTACTGACATTCCAATAGTGCAGCCACCTTCAACTACTGACACTCCAATAGTCCAGCACACACTCATTTACTGACCCTCCAATCATGCAGCACATCCTCAATTACAAACAATCGAATAGTGCAGCACACGCTCAATTACTGAACCTCCAATAGTGCAGCACACCCTCAATTACAGACACTCAAATAGAGCAGTCCACCCTCAATTACCGACCCTCCAATCGTGCAGATCACTGACAATTACTGAGACTCCAACAGTGCAGAACTGCCTCAATTACTGACACTCCAATAATGCCGCATACCATCAATTAATGACACTCCAATAGTGCAGCCAATCCTCAATTACTTACACTCCAATAGTGCAGCACACCCTCAATTAACGACACTCTACTAGTGCAGCAGACACTCAATTGCTGACCCTCCAATAGTGCTGCACCCTCAATTAATGACACTTCAATAATGCAGCACACCTTCAATTACTGAACTTCCGACAGTGCAGAACACCCCCAATTACTGACACTAAAATTGTGCAGCTCACCATCAATTACTGATAATCTAACAGTGCAGCACACCATCAATTATTGAACCACCAATAGAACAGCATACCGTCAATTACTGACACTCCAGTAGAGATGCACACCCTAAATTACTGACATTCCAATAGTGCAGAACACCCTCACTTACTGACCCACCAATATTGCAGCACACCCTCAATTACTGACACACTTATAGTGGGGCACAGACTCAATTACTGACCCTCCAATAGAGCAGCATACCGTCAATTACTGACACTCCAATAGTGAAGCACACCCTCAAATACTGACACTCCAATAGTGCAGCATACCGTCAATTACTGACACACCTATAGGGCAGCACACCCTCTATTAATTACACTGGAATAGTGCAGAACACACTCAATTACTGACCCTCCAATAGTGCAGCATACCGTCAATTACTGACACTTCAATACTGAAGGAAACCCTCAATTACTGACACTCCAATTGTGCAGCACAGCCTCAATTACTGACACTCCAATTGTGCAGCACACCCTCAATTACTGACACTCGAATAGTGCAGCACACCCTCAATTACCGATCCTCCAATCGTGCAGCATAGCATCAATTACTGACACTTCAATACTGAAGGAAACCCTCAATTACTGACACTCCAATTGTGCAGCACACCCTCAATTACTGACACTCCAATTGTGCAGCACACCCTCAATTACTGACACTCGAATAGTGCAGCACACCCTCAATTACCGATCCTCCAATAGTGCAGCACACCCTCAATTACTGAAACTCCAATAGTGCAGCATACCCTCAGTCACTGACACACCTTTAGTGCAACACACCCTCAATTACTGACACTACAATAGTGCAGAACACCCTCAATTACTGACACTCCAATTGTGCACACACCCTCAATTACTGACACTCGAATAGTGCAGAACACCCTCAATTACTGACACTCCAATTGTGCACACACCCTCCATAACTTACACTCGAATAGAGCAGCACATGCTCAATTAATGACCCTCCAATCGTGCAGCTCACCATCAATTACTGAGACTCCAACAATGCAGTACACCCTCAATTACTGACACTGCAATAGTTTTGCACCCTCAATTACTGACACTTCAATAGTGCAGTACACCTTCAATTACTGAACTTCCGACAGTGCAAAACAGCCTCAATTACTGGCACTAAAATAGTGCAGCACACCCTCAATTATTGAAGCACCAATAGACCAGCATACCGTCACTTATTGACACTCAATAGTGACGCACACCCTTAATTACTTCTACTCGAATAGTGCAGCACACCCCCAATTACTGACCAACCGATAGTGCAGCACACTCTCAATTACTGACACACCTATAGTGCAGCAAACCCTCAATTACTTACGCTCCAATAGTGCAGCACACCACCAATTATTGACCCTTCAATAGTGCAGCATACGTCAAATACTGACACTCCAATAGTGTAGTACACCGTCAATTACTGACACTCCAATAGTGCAGCACACCCTCAAATGCGGACTCTAGTAGTGCAGCGAACACTCAATTACTGACACTCCAATAGTGCAGCCCACCCTCAATTACTGGCATTCCAATAGTACAGCACACACTCAATTACTTATCATCCAATAGGGCTGCAGACCGTCAACTGCTGACCCTCCAATAGGCCAGCACACCTTTAAATACTGACCTTCCGACAGTGCAGAATACCGTAAATTACTGACACTCCAATAGCGCAGCACAGCCTCAATTACTGACACTCCAATAGTGCAGCACACCCTCAATTACTGACACTCCAATAGTGCAGCACACCCTTAATTACTGACATTCCAATAGTGCAGCACGCCCTCAATTACTGACACTCCAATAGTGCAGCACACCCTCAATTACTGACACTCCAATAGTGCAGCACACCCTTAATTACTGACATTCCAATAGTGCAGCACGCCCTCAATTACCGATCCTCCAATCGTGCAGCACATCCACAATTACTCACATTCCGAGAGTGCAGAACAGCCTCAATTACTGACACTCCAATAGTGCAGCACACCCTCAATTACTGACACTCCAATAGTGCAGCACACCCTTAATTACTGACATTCCAATAGTGCAGCACGCCCTCAATTACCGATCCTCCAATCGTGCAGCACATCCACAATTACTCACATTCCGAGAGTGCAGAACAGCCTCAATTACTGACACTCCAATAGAGCAGCACACCCTCAATTACTGACACTCCAATAGTGCAGCACACCCTTAATTACTGACATTCCAATAGTGCAGAACACCCTCAATCACTGACACTAAAATTGTGTAGCACACCCTCAATTGCTTATTCTCGAATAGTGCAGCACACCCTCAGTTACTGACCCTCCAATAGTGCAGCACACCCTCAATTACTGACCCTCCAGTAGTGCCACACACACTCAATTACTGACACTCCAATACTGCAGCACGCGCTCAATTACTGACCCTACAATTGTGCAGCACACCCTAAATTACCGATTCTCAAACAGTGCAGAACAGCCTCAATTACTTACACTACAATCGTGCAGCACACCCTCAATTACTTACACTCGAATAATGCAGCACACCCTCAATTACTGACATTCCAATAGTGCAGCCACCTTCAACTACTGACACTCCAATAGTCCAGCACACACTCATTTACTGACCCTCCAATCATGCAGCACATCCTCAATTACAAACAATCGAATAGTGCAGCACACGCTCAATTACTGAACCTCCAATAGTGCAGCACACCCTCAATTACAGACACTCAAATAGAGCAGTCCACCCTCAATTACCGACCCTCCAATCGTGCAGATCACTGACAATTACTGAGACTCCAACAGTGCAGAACTGCCTCAATTACTGACACTCCAATAATGCCGCATACCATCAATTAATGACACTCCAATAGTGCAGCCAATCCTCAATTACTTACACTCCAATAGTGCAGCACACCCTCAATTAACGACACTCTACTAGTGCAGCAGACACTCAATTGCTGACCCTCCAATAGTGCTGCACCCTCAATTAATGACACTTCAATAATGCAGCACACCTTCAATTACTGAACTTCCGACAGTGCAGAACACCCCCAATTACTGACACTAAAATTGTGCAGCTCACCATCAATTACTGATAATCTAACAGTGCAGCACACCATCAATTATTGAACCACCAATAGAACAGCATACCGTCAATTACTGACACTCCAGTAGAGATGCACACCCTAAATTACTGACATTCCAATAGTGCAGAACACCCTCACTTACTGACCCACCAATATTGCAGCACACCCTCAATTACTGACACACTGATAGTGGGGCACAGACTCAATTACTGACCCTCCAATAGAGCAGCATACCGTCAATTACTGACACTCCAATAGTGAAGCACACCCTCAAATACTGACACTCCAATAGTGCAGCATACCGTCAATTACTGACACACCTATAGGGCAGCACACCCTCTATTAATTACACTGGAATAGTGCAGAACACACTCAATTACTGACCCTCCAATAGTGCAGCATACCGTCAATTACTGACACTCCAATAGTGCAGCTCAGTATCAATTAATGCCACTCCAATGGTGCAGCGCATCCTCAATTACTTACACTCCAATAGTTCAGCACATTGTCAATTAATGACACTCTACTAGTGCAGCAGACACTCAATTGCTGACCCTCCAATAGTGCTGCACCTTCAATTAATGACACTTCAATAATGCAGCACACCTTCAATTACTGAACTTCCGACAGTGCAGAACACCCTCAATCACTGACACTAAAATTGTGCAGCTCACCATCAATTACTGATAATCTAACAGTGCAGCACACCATCAATTATTGAACCACCAATAGAACAGCATACCGTCAATTACTGACACACCAATAGAGACGCACAAGCTAAATTACTGACATTCCAATAGTGCAGAACACCCTCACTTACTGACACACTTATAATGCGGCACAGAGTCAATTACTGACACTCCAATAGTGCAGCACACCCTCAATTACTGACATTCCAATCGTGCAGCACACCCTCAACTACTGACACTCCAATAGTGCAGCACACCCTCAATTATTGACACTCCAATAGTGCAGCACACCGTCAATTACTGACACTCCAATAGTGCAGCACACCCTCAATTATTGACACTCCAATAGTGCAGCATACCGTCAATTACTGACACTCCAGTAGAGATGCACACCCTAAATTACTGACATTCCAATAGTGCAGAACACCCTTAATTACTGACCCACCAATATTGCAGCACACCCTCAATTACTGACACACTTATAGTGCAGCACAGACTCAATTACTGACCCTCCAATAGAGCAGCATACCGTCAATTACTGACACTCCAATAGTGAAGCAAACCCTCAAATACTGACACTCCAATAGTAAAGCTCACCCTGAATTACTGACACTCCAATCGTGCAGCGCACCCTCAATTATTGACCCTCCAATAATGCAGCATATCGTCAATTACTGACCCTCCAATAATGCAGCATACCGTCAATTACTGACACTCGAATAGTGAAGCACCTTCTCAATTACTTACACTCGAATAATGCAGCACATCCTCAATTACTGACACACCTATAGTGCAGCACACGCTCTATTACTTACACTCTAATAGTGCAGAACACCCTGAATTACTGACCCTCCAATAGTGCAGCATACCGTCTATTACTGACACTCCAATAGTGCAGCACACACTCAGTTACTGACCCTGCAACAGTGCAGCACACCCTCAATTATTGACACTCCAATAGTGCAGCACACCCTCAATTACTGATCCTCCAATCGTGCAGCACACCCTCAATTACATACAATCGAATAGTGCAGCACACCCTCAATTACTGACACTCCAATAGTGCAGCACACCCTCAATTACTGAAAATCCATTAGTGCAGCACACACTCAATTACTGACACTCCAATAGTTCAGCACATCTTCAATTAATGACACTCTACTAGTGCAGCAGACACTCAATTGCTGACCCTCCAATAGTGCTGCACCTTCAATTAATGACACTTCAATCATGCAGCACACCTTCAATTACTGAACCTCCGACAGTGCAGAACACCCTCAATCACTGACACTAAAATTGTGCAGCTCGCCATCAATTACTGATAATCTAACAGTGCAGCACACCATCAATTATTGAACCACCAATAGAACAGCATACCATCAATTACTGACACTCCAGTAGAGACGCACAACCTAAATTACTGACACTCCAATTGTGCAGCACACCCTCAATATCAAACACACGAATAGTGCAGCACACCCTCAATTACTGAATGTACAATAGTGCAGCACACCCTCAATTACAGACACTCGATTAGAGCAGTCCACCCTCAATTACCGACCCTCCAATTGTGCAGCTCACCGTCAATTACTGAGACTCCAACAGTGCAGAACAGCCTCAATTACTGACACTCCAATAATGCAGCACACCATCAATTACTGACACTCCAATAGTGCAGCACATCCTCAATTACTTACACTCCAATAGCCAATTAATGACACTCTAATAGTGCAGCAGACACTCAATTGCTGACCCTTCAATAGTGCTGCACCCTCAATTAATGACACTTCAATAATGCTGCACACCTTCAATTACTGAACTTCCGACAGTGCAGAACACCCTCAATCACTAACACTAAAATTGTGCAGCTCACCATCAATTACTGATAATCTAACAGTGCAGCACACCATCAATTATTGAACCACCAATAGACCAGCATACCGTCAATTACTGACACTCCAGTAGATATGCACACCCTAAATTACTGACATTCCAATAGTGCAGAACACCATCAATTACTGACCCACCAATATTGCAGCACTCCCTCAATTACTGACACACTTATAGTGCAGCACAGACTCAATTACTGACCCTCCAATAGAGCAGCATACCGTCAATTACTGACACTCCAATAGTGAAGCATACCCTCAATTACTGACCCTCCAATAGTGCAGCATACCGTCAATTACTGACCCTCCAATAGTGCTGCACACCCTCTATTACTTACACTCAAATAGTGCAGAACACCCTCAATTACTGACCCTCCAATAGTGCAGCATACCGTCAATTACTGACACTGCAATAGTGCAGCACACATTCAGTTACTGACAATCAAATAGTGCAGCACACACTCAATTACTGACACTCCAGTAGTGCAGCACACGCTCATTTGCTGACCCTCCAATAGTGCATCACACCCTCAATTACTGACACTCAATAGCACAGCAGACACTCAATTACTGACTCTCCAATCATGCAGCACATCCTCAATTATTGACTCTCCAATAGTGAAGCACACCCTCAATTACTGATAATCCAATGGTGCAGCACACCCACCATTACTTGCACTCGAATAATGCAGGAAAAACTCAATTACTGACACATCCTCAATTACTGACATACACTCAAATAGTGCAGAACACCCTCAATTACTGACCGTCCAATAGTGCAGCATACCGTCAATTAATGACATTCCAATAGTGATGAACAACCTAAATTACTGACCGTAAAATGGTGCAGTACGCCCTCAATTACTGGCACTCCAATAGTGCAGCACACTGTCAATTACTGACACACAACAGTGCAGCACACCCTCAATTACTGACACTCCAATAGTGCAGCACACCCTCAATTACTGACCCTCCAATAGTGCAGCACACTAACAATTAATGACACTCTACCAGTGCAGCAGACACTCAATTGCTGACCCTCCAATAGTGCTGCATCCTCAATTAATGACACTTCAGTAATGCAGCACACCCTCAATTACTGACAATCCAAAAGTGCAGCACACCCTCAATTGATGACCCTCCAATAGTGCAGCACACCCTCAATTACCGATCCTCCAATAATGCAGCACACCCTCAATTACCGATCCTCCAATCGTGCAGCACAGCATCAATTACTGACACTTCAATACTGAAGGAAACCCTCAATTACTGACACTCCAATTGTGCAGCACAGCCTCAATTACTGACACTCCAATTGTGCAGCACACCCTCAATTACTGACACTCGAATAGTGCAGCACACCCTCAATTACCGATCCTCCAATCGTGCAGCATAGCATCAATTACTGACACTTCAATACTGAAGGAAACCCTCAATTACTGACACTCCAATTGTGCAGCACACCCTCAATTACTGACACTCCAATTGTGCAGCACACCCTCAATTACTGACACTCGAATAGTGCAGCACACCCTCAATTACCGATCCTCCAATAGTGCAGCACACCCTCAATTACTGAAACTCCAATAGTGCAGCATACCCTCAGTCACTGACACACCTTTAGTGCAACACACCCTCAATTACTGACACTACAATAGTGCAGAACACCCTCAATTACTGACACTCCAATTGTGCACACACCCTCAATTACTGACACTCGAATAGTGCAGAACACCCTCAATTACTGACACTCCAATTGTGCACACACTCTCCATAACTTACACTCGAATAGAGCAGCACATGCTCAATTAATGACCCTCCAATCGTGCAGCTCACCATCAATTACTGAGACTCCAACAATGCAGTACACCCTCAATTACTGACACTGCAATAGTTTTGCACCCTCAATTACTGACACTTCAATAGTGCAGTACACCTTCAATTACTGAACTTCCGACAGTGCAAAACAGCCTCAATTACTGGCACTAAAATAGTGCAGCACACCCTCAATTATTGAAGCACCAATAGACCAGCATACCGTCACTTATTGACACTCAATAGTGACGCACACCCTTAATTACTTCTACTCGAATAGTGCAGCACACCCCCAATTACTGACCAACCGATAGTGCAGCACACTCTCAATTACTGACACACCTATAGTGCAGCAAACCCTCAATTACTTACGCTCCAATAGTGCAGCACACCACCAATTATTGACCCTTCAATAGTGCAGCATACGTCAAATACTGACACTCCAATAGTGTAGTACACCGTCAATTACTGACACTCCAATAGTGCAGCACACCCTCAAATGCGGACTCTAGTAGTGCAGCGCACACTCAATTACTGACACTCCAATAGTGCAGCCCACCCTCAATTACTGGCATTCCAATAGTACAGCACACACTCAATTACTTATCATCCAATAGGGCTGCAGACCGTCAACTGCTGACCCTCCAATAGGCCAGCACACCTTTAAATACTGACCTTCCGACAGTGCAGAATACCGTAAATTACTGACACTCCAATAGCGCAGCACAGCCTCAATTACTGACACTCCAATAGTGCAGCACACCCTCAATTACTGACACTCCAATAGTGCAGCACACCCTTAATTACTGACATTCCAATAGTGCAGCACGCCCTCAATTACTGACACTCCAATAGTGCAGCACACCCTCAATTACTGACACTCCAATAGTGCAGCACACCCTTAATTACTGACATTCCAATAGTGCAGCACGCCCTCAATTACCGATCCTCCAATCGTGCAGCACATCCACAATTACTCACATTCCGAGAGTGCAGAACAGCCTCAATTACTGACACTCCAATAGTGCAGCACACCCTCAATTACTGACACTCCAATAGTGCAGCACACCCTTAATTACTGACATTCCAATAGTGCAGCACGCCCTCAATTACCGATCCTCCAATCGTGCAGCACATCCACAATTACTCACATTCCGAGAGTGCAGAACAGCCTCAATTACTGACACTCCAATAGAGCAGCACACCCTCAATTACTGACACTCCAATAGTGCAGCACACCCTTAATTACTGACATTCCAATAGTGCAGCACGCCCTCAATTACTGACACTCCAATAGTGCAGCACACCCTCAATTACTGACACTCCAATAGTGCAGCACACCCTTAATTACTGACATTCCAATAGTGCAGCACGCCCTCAATTACCGATCCTCCAATCGTGCAGCACATCCACAATTACTCACATTCCGAGAGTGCAGAACAGCCTCAATTACTGACACTCCAATAGTGAAGGAAACCTTTAATTACTGACACTTCAATACTGCAGCACACCCTCCTTTACTTACACTTCAATAGTACACCTACAGTTCAGCACACCCCCAATTACTGACATTCCAATAGTGCTGCACACCCTCAATTACTGACACGCTAGTAGCGCAGCAGACACTCAATTACTGACCCTCTAATAGTGCAGCAGACACTTAATTATTGACCCTCCAAAAGTGCAGCATACCGTCAATTACTGACACTCCAGTAGTGCAGCACACCCTCAATTACTGACACTACAATAATGCAGCACAACATCAATTACTGATCCTCCAATATTGCTGCACACCTTCAATTACTGACCTTCCGACAGTGCAGAACACCCTAAATTACTGACACTCCAATTGTGCAGCACACCCTCTATTACTGACACTCCAATTGTGCAGCACACCCTCTATTACTGACATTCCAATAGTGCTGTACACCCTCAATTACTGACACTCCAATACTGCAACATACCGTTAATTACTGAAACTCCAAAAGTGCAGCACACCCTCAATTACTGACACTCAAATAGTGCAGCACACCCTCAATTTCTGAAATTCCAATAGTGCAGCACACCCTCAATTACTGAAACTCCAATAGTGCAACACACCCTCAATTACTGAAACTCCAATACTGCAACATACCGTTAATTACTGAAACTCCAATAGTGCAGCACACCCTCAATTACTGACACTCGAATAGTGCAGCACACCCTCAATTTCTGAAATGCCAATAGTGCAGCACACCCTCAATTACTGAAACTCCAATAGTGCAACACACCCTCAATTACTGAAACTCCAATAGTGCAGCAAACCCTCAATTACAGACCTTCAAATGGTGCAGTACACCCTCAATTACTGACACTTCAATAGTGCAACACACCCTCAATTACTGACCTTCAAATGGTGCAGGACACACTCAATTACTGACCCTCCAATAGTGCAGCACACCCTCAATTACTGACACTCGAATAGTGCAGCACACCCTCAATTTATGAAATTCCAATAGTGCAGCACACCCTCAATTACTGAAACTCCAATAGTGCAACACACCCTCAATTACTGATCCTCCAATACTGCAGCACACCCTCAATTACTGACACTCCAATAGTGCAGCACACCCTCAATTACTGAAACTCCAATACTGCAACATACTGTTAATTACTGAAACTCCAATAGTGCAGCACACCCTCAATTACTGACACTCGAATAGTGCAGCACACCCTCAATTTCTGAAATTCCAATAGTGCAACACACCCTCAATTACTGAAACTCCAATACTGCAACATACCATTAATTACTGAAACTCCAATAGTGCAGCACACCCTCAATTACTGACACTCCAATAGTGCAGCAAACCCTCAATTACTGACCTTCAAATAGTGCAGGACACACTCAATTTCTGACACTCCAATAGTGCAACACACCCTCAATTACTGACCCACCCATAGTGCAGCACACTCTCAATTACTGACACTTCAATAGTGCAGCACACCCTCAATTACTGACACTTCAATAGTGCAGCACACCCTCAATTACTGACCCTCCAATAGTGCAGCATACTCTCAATTACTTACACTCCAATAGAGCAGAACACCGAAATTTACTGATACATTTATAGAGCAGCAGATCCTCAATTACCGAACCTCCAAACGTGCAGCACACCCTCAATTACTGACACTTCAATAGTGCAGCACACCCTCAATTACTGACCCTGCAATAGTGCAGCACACCCTCAATTACTGACACTCGAATAGTGCAGCACACCCTCAATTACTGACCTTCAAACAGTGCAGGACACCCTCTATCACTAACCCTGCAATAGTGCAGCACACCCTCAATTACTGACACTCGAATAGTGCAGCACACCCTCAATTACTGACCTTCAAATAGTGCAGGACACACTCAATTACTGACACTCGAATAGTGCAGCACACCCTCAATTTATGAAATTCCAATAGTGCAGCACACCCTCAATTTATGAAATTCCAATAGTGCAGCACACCCTCAATTACTGAAACTCCAATAGTGCAACACACCCTCAATTACTGATCCTCCAATACTGCAGCACACCCTCAATTACTGACACTCCAATAGTGCAGCACACCCTCAATTACTGAAACTCCAATACTGCAACATACCGTTAATTACTGAAACTCCAATAGTGCAGCACACCCTCAATTACTGACCTTCAAATAGTGCAGGACACACTCAATTACTGACCCTCCAGTAGTGCAGCACACCCTCAATTTCTGAAATTCCAATAGTGCAACACACCCTCAATTACTGAAACTCCAATACTGCAACATACCGTTAATTACTGAAACTCCAATAGTGCAGCACACCCTCAATTACTGACACTGGAATAGTGCAGCACACCCTCAATTTCTGACACTCCAATAGTGCAGCAAACCCTCAATTACTGACCTTCAAATAGTGCAGGACACACTCAATTACTGACACTCCAATAGTGCAACACACCCTCAATTACTGACCCACCCATAGTGCAGCACACTCTCAATTACTGACACTTCAATAGTGCAGCACACCCTCAATTACTGACACTTCAATAGTGCATCACACCCTCAATTACTGACCCTCCAATAGTGCAGCATACCCTCAATTACTTACACTCCAATAGAGCAGAACACCGAAATTTACTGATACATTTATAGAGCAGCAGATCCTCAATTACCGAACCTCCAAACGTGCAGCACACCCTCAATTACTGACACTTCAATAGTGCAGCACACCCTCAATTACTGACCCTGAAATAGTGCAGCACACCCTCAATTACTGACACTCCAATAGTGCAGCACACCCTCAATTACTGACCTTCAAATAGTGCAGGACACCCTCAATTACTGACCCTGCAATAGTGCAGCACAACCTCAATTACGGACACTCGAATAGTGCAGCACACCCTCAATTACTGACCCTCCAATAGTGCAGCACACCCTCAATTACTGACACTCGAATAGTGCAGCACACCCTCAATTTATGAAATTCCAATAGTGCAGCACACCCTCAATTACTGAAACTCCAATAGTGCAATACACCCTCAATTACTGATCCTCCAATACTGCAGCACACCCTCAATTACTGACACTCCAATAGTGCAGCACACCCTCAATTACTGAAACTCCAATACTGCAACATACCGTTAATTACTGAAACTCCAATAGTGCAGCACACCCTCAATTACTGACACTCGAATAGTGCAGCACACCCTCAATTTCTGAAATTCCAATAGTGCAACACACCCTCAATTACTGAAACTCCAATACTGCAACATACCGTTAATTACTGAAACTCCAATAGTGCAGCACACCCTCAATTACTGACACTGGAATAGTGCAGCACACCCTCAATTTCTGACACTCCAATAGTGCAGCACACCCTCAATTACTGAAACTCCAATAGTGCAACACACCTTCAATTACTGAAACTCCAATAGTGCAGCAAACCCTCAATTACTGACCTTCAAATATTGCAGCACACCCTCAATTACTGACACTTCAATATTGCAGCACACTCTCAATTACTGACCCTCCAATAGTGCAGCATACCCTCTATTACTTACACTCCAATAGAGCAGAACACCGAAATTTACTGATACATTTATAGAGCAGCAGATCCTCAATTACCGAACCTCCAAACGTGCAGCACACCCTCAATTACTGATACTCAAAAAGTGCAGAACAGCTTCAATTTCTGACACTCCAATCGTGCAGCACAGCCTCAATTACTGACACTCCAATCGTGCAGCACACCCTCAATTACTGACATTCCAACAGTGCAGCACACCCTCAATTACTGACACTCCAACAGTGCAGCACACCCTCAATTACTGAAACTTCAATAGTGCAGCACACCCTCAATTACTGACCCTCCTATAGTGCAGCATACCGTCAATTACTGACACTCGAATAGTGCACACCATGCATTACTGACACTCCAATAGTGCAGCATACTATCAATTACTGACACTGCAATAGTGTAGCACCCGCTCAATTAGTGACACTCGAATAGTGCAGCACACACTCAATTACTGACCCCATGTAGTGCAGAACACCCTCAATTACTGACCCTCCAATAGTGCAGCATACCGTCAATTACTGACACTCGAATAGTGCACACCATGCATTACTGACACTCCAATAGTGCAGCATACTATCAATTACTGACACTGCAATAGTGTAGCACCCGCTCAATTAGTGACACTCGAATAGTGCAGCACACACTCAATTACTGACCCCATGTAGTGCAGGACACCCTCAATTACTGTACTTTCAATAGTCCAGCACACCCTCAATTAATGACCCTCCAATAGGGCAGCACACCCTCAATTACTGCCACACCTATAGTGCAGCACACCCTGAATTACTGACCCTCCAATAGTGCAGCACACCCTCAATTACTGACAATCCAAAATTGCAGCACACACTCAATTGATGACTCTTCAATAATGCAGCACAGTCTCATTTACTGATCCTCCAATAGTGCAGCACACCCTCAATTACTGACAATCCAATAGTGCAGCACACCATCAATTACTGAAACTCCAATAGTGCAGCACACGCTCAAACACTGACCCTCTAATAGTGCATCAGACCATCAATTACTGACCTTCTGACATTGCGGAACACCCTCAATTACAGACCATCCACTAGTTCAGCACTCCCTCAATTACTGACACTCCAACAGTATAGCACGGTCTCAATTACTGACACTCCAATAGTGCAGCACACCCTCAATTACTGACACTCCAATAGTGCAGCACAGCCTTAATTACTGACAAGCCTATAGTGCAGCACATCCTCAATTACCGACCTTCCAACGTGCAGCAAACCCTCAATTACTGACACTCCAACAGTGCAGCACCCCCTCAATTACTTGCACTGCAATATTTCAGCACCCCCCCATTTATTGACACTATAGTAGCAGAGCAGACTCTCAATTACTGACACTCCAATAGTACAGCACAACTCAATTTTTACCCTCCAATAAAGCAGCATGCCCTCAATTACTTACAATGCAATAGTGCAGCATTCCCTCAATTACTGACCTGCCAACAGTGCAGCACACCCTGAATTACCAACCCTCCAATCATGCAGCACACCCTCAATTACTGACACTCCAACAGTGCAACACAGCCTCAATTACTGACACTTCAATACTGAAGATAACCCTCAATTTTTGAACCACCAATAGTGCAGCACACCCTCAATTACTTACACTGCAATTTTGCAGCATACCCCCATTTATTGACACTATAGTAGCAGAGCAGACACTCAATTACTGACACTCCAATAGTACAGCACACCTCAATTTTTACCCTCCAATAAAACAGTACGCCCTCAATTACTTACAATGCAATAGTGCAGCACACCCTCAATTACTGACACTCTAAAAGTGCAGCACAGCCTCAATTACTGATCCTCCAATACTGCAGCGCACAGTCAATTACTGACATGCCAATAGTGCAGCACACCCTCAATTACTGACCCTTGAATAGTGCAGCATACCGTCAATTACTGATCCTCCAATAGTGCAGCACACACTCAATTACTTATCGTACAATAGTGCTGCACACCGTCAACTACTGACCCTCCAATAGGCCAGCACACCTTTAAATACTGACCTTCCGACAGTGCAGAATACCGTAAATTACTGACACTACAATAATTCAGCACAGCCTCAATTACTGACACTCCAATAGTGCAGCACACCCTCAATTACTGACACTCCAATAGTGCAGCACGCCCTCAGTTACCAATCCTCCAATCGTGCAGCACATCCACAATTACTCACATTCCGAGAGTGCAGAACAGCCTCAATTACTGACACTCCAATAGTGAAGGAAACCTTTAATTACTGACACTCCAATACTGCAGCACACCCTCCTTTACTTACACTTCAATAGTACACCTACAGTTCAGCACACCCCCAATTACTGACATTCCAATAGTGCTGCACACCCTCAATTGCTTACACTCGAATAGTGCAGCACACCCAAAATTACTGACACACCAATAGTGCAGCACACCCTCAATTACTGACAGGCTAGTAGTGCAGCAGACCCTTAATTATTGACCCTCCAAAAGTGCAGCATACCGTCAATTGCTGACACTCCAGTAGTGCAGCACCCCCTCAATTACTGACACTACAATAATGCAGCACAACTTCAATTACTGATCCTCCAATATTGCTGCACACCTTCAATTACTGACCTTCCGACAGTGCAGAACACCCTAAATTACTGACACTCCAATTGTGCAGCAAACACTCTATTACTGACACTCCAATTGTGCAGCACACCCTCAAATGCGGACTCTCTAGTAGTGCAGCACACCCTCAATTACTGACCCTCCAACAGTGCAGCACAGCCTCCTGCACACCCACCACCCCTCCTGCCACCTCCCCCTCCACCCACCCATCCGTCCCTCCACCCAACCCCCAACTCATGTCATGAATTTGTTTCCTAACTGGATCATCCGGGGTGTCGGGACAACGGATCTCTCTCTCTCTATCTCTCTCTGACTCAGATGAACTGGGACCTAATCACTATTTTCTGTTTACGGCTCTCCCAGAGTTGTTTCCTAATGGACGGCAGATACGGTTACTTCACTTGGGTCAATGATCACATTACTGGGTGAGGACATGTTACTCCAGCTCCCAAATACGGTGAGTCATTGCAGCGCTTGCTAGACAGATTTCACACCACCCCACCGCTGTCATGGGCTCTTCTCAAAGCACAGTCACTCCCTTGCTCAGCCTCGCCCTCCATCTACCTCCTCCTTGTGGGCTCTTGCCATACGCAAAATGGCTGCCACCAGCTTCCCTACATAACGACAGTCGCTGCGCTCCCAAGGAGTGCCCGCCCGTGCCTTGGGAGGTGGCCGGTGACGTTTAGCGGGCTGGTTACAGCTCCCCCGACCCCCGTCCTGTCTCTCTCCCCCTCCCTCCGGATATAGACTCCAGATCCCCTACCACCCCCAATCCCTCCCTCTGCCAGTCGCCGCCCAGCAACGCATCAGCTGGCTGACCCGGCTCCCTTTGTGGGATCTTGCTCTGCACAGTCTGGCTGGCCGACAAGCGGCCGGGGTGAGGGTGAGGTTGGTTTTGGGCAGACGTTTTTTTTAACCCCTTCACCATCGCCACTTTTTAAGGAATAAAAAATAAACTGCAACACAGGTTTTGGTCGATACCCGATCGCTGTTTTGTGGGATCTTGCTGTGCTTTTCTGACCCGTGCGCCCCCCCCCCCCCGCCCTTCCCCTCGGAGGGTGATGTGGATTATCCCATTTCGAAGAAGAGCTGGGGTTGGATGGGTGCTGGGGAAATTGCCCCCCCCCCCACCTTGGGTGTCCAGTTGGGGGTTGGGGGGGGCGGTGGGGGTTGGGCCGAAATGGACCTGAAAATAGTAACGGCGATCCCCACTCATTATCAACATTGCTGTTTGTGGGAGCTTGCTGTGCGCCAATGGTCGGTGTCACATTTCCTGCACAGGCAGTGGGAATGTGGCAGGAAACTCCCTCACTGGCTGGAAAGCGCTTGGTGAGGGGATGCGAGCTGGCTTGACGCGGTGGCCTGTTTTGGTTTGCAGACCACTGTTAAAGACGCCCTGTTGAAGTGCTCAGCCTCTCAGGCGGCGCCGGGCCCCGCTGTCCTGCCAGAGTTCGATACCAGTGGCGTTAGGATCCAGAGCCAGCGCAGGATTTTCATCATCATGGCGGGCGACCCAGCAGGGGATGACTTGCGGAGAACCCGGGCAGGTAACGTCCACCACTTCTCCCGCCGTTCTACATCAGCTCACCCCCGTCCTCCTGCCTGGGCCCTGGCTCTGTGCTGGCTGCTCCTGTCCTGGCACAGGGGCCCTGTTGGCTGGAAGGAAGAGGAGCCGGCGGCGATGGTTCTCACGGATTGTCAAGCGGGAAGCGGCTCTCCCCGATGGTCTCCCTACCGTCCACACTCTGTAAACATCAGCTTGATCGAATCTCTGCTGTCCTCATATCCTAACCTGTAATTGTGTCCTGTATCTTCTCCCCGGCGTCCCTACATCAGACCCCACCCCACCTGACCGCCCCTTCCCGGTTGCCTGATCTACATCGACTTCTGCATCAGCAACAATGGTTTCAAATCCCTCCGTGACCTCACCCCTCCCTATCTCTTTAACCTCCTCCAGCCCCTACACCCCTTCCTTTCTCTGTAACCTCCTCCAGCCCCTACACCCCTCCTTTCTCTGTAACCTCCTCCAGCCCCTACACCCCTCCTTATCTCTGTAACCTCCTCCAGCCCCTACACCCCTCCCTATCTCTGTAACCTCCTCCAGCCCCTACACCCCTCCCTATCTCTGTAACCTCCTCCAGCCCCTACACCCCTCCCTATCTCTGTAACTCCCTCCCTATCTCTGTAACCTCCTCCAGCCCCTACAGCCCTCCCTATCTCTGTAACCTCCTCCAGCCCCTACATCCCTCCCTATCTCTGTAACTTCCTCCAGCTCCTCCACCCCTCCCTATCTCTGTAGCCTCCTCCAGCCCCTACACCCTTCCCTATCTCTGTAACCTCCTACAGCTCCTCCACCCCTCCCTATCTCTGTAACCTCCTCCAGCCCCTGCACCCCTCCCTATCCCTGTAACCACCTCCAAACTTTACAGCCCTCCCTATCTCTTTTACCTCCTCCAGACATTACACCCCTCCCTATCTCTGTAACCTCCTCCAGCCCCTACACCCCTCCCTATCTCTGTAACCTCCTCCAGCCCCTACACCCCTCCCTATCTCTGTAACCTCCTCCAGCCCCAACACCCACTCCCTATCTCTGTAACCTCCCTTAGCCCCTACAACCCTCCCTATCTCTGTAACCTCCTCCAGCCCCTACACCCCTCCCTATCTCTGTAACCTCCTCCAGCCCCAACACCCACTCCCTATCTCTGTAACCTCCCTTAGCCCCTACACCCCTCCCTATCTCTGTAACCTCCTCCAGCCCCTACAACCCTCCGAGATCTCTGTGCTCCTCCAATTCCAGCCTCTTGTGCATCCCCAGATTCCCATCGCTCCACCATTGGTGGCCGTGCCTTCAGTTGCCTGGGCCCTAAGATCTCGAAGTCCCTCCCTAGACCTCTCCACCTCCCTCTCTCTTTCTGTAAGACGCTGCCTAAAACAGACCTCTTTTCCCGAGCTTCTTATCTCTAATATCTCCCTATGTGGCTCGGGGATGGTGGGGGAGGGTGAGTGAGGGAAGGAAGGTTGAGGATAAAGGAGGGTGAGGGGAACAGAGGAGGAGGGAAGGGGGGATGAAGGAGGGATGGGGGACGGAGAATGAAGGGGAGGTTGAGTGAGGGAGGGGAGGATGTGAGGGAGTGGGAGGGAGAGATGGGGACAAAGGAGGGTAAGGGGGACAGAGGGGGAGGGAAGGGGATGAAGGAGGGAGGGGGAGGGATGGAGATGGAGGGACAGAGGGATGGAGGGGAGGGTGAGTGAGGGAGTTGGAGGGATGGAGAGATGTGGACGAAGAAAGGTGAGGGAAAGGGGACAAAGGAGGGAGGGGAGGGTGAATGAAGGGGAGGGAAAGAGGGAGAGGGGGATGGAGTGGGTGAGTGAGGGAGGGAGAAGGAGGGATACATAAGGAGAGGGAAGAGGTGATGTAGGGGGAGTGATGGAGGGATGCAGACAGAGGGAGGTGGAGGGGAGGGTGAGTGAAAGGGATGGAGGAAGTTGGAAAGAGAGGGAAGTGGGATGGAGGGGTAAGATGAGTGAGGGAGTGTTGGGGTGGAGGGAGGGGGGCGAAGGGTGAGGGAGGGAAAGTGAAGGAGAGGGAGGCATTCGGAGAGGGAGGGGATGATGGAGGGGGAGGGAGGGTGGGAAGGCAGTGGAGGAGGGTGAGGGGTGCAGAGGGGTGAAGGATTAATTAAACATCACTCCTGTTTCCCATTGAAATAGCCTCATGCAGCAAGACCCCCACCAGCGAGGAAATCCAGGAACTGGGGGAGGCCAACGCACTCTGGACACCAAAGAAGCTCACGTGGATGTCGACGGAGACCTTTGAGGACACGATTGATGTGCTGGCTTCAATCCGCAGCTTCTCAGATGAGCAGCGCGTTGCTCTGATGGACAAGGCAGTGGAGGTCACACCCACCGCGTGAGATTAAAGCAGGCGAGGAGTCCGGGCTGGATGTGGGTTCGGAGGGGTGACCCCCATCATCTGTTTCGTCTGTGATCTTGGTTGGGGGGTAAATATTGGCCCCAGGGCAGGAGAGGTTCTCTGCACTATCTTCTTCCAATAGCAGCCGGGGAGGCAGGGGAAGTGGGGGGCGGGGGTTATGTTTTACATACCCGCCTGAGAGAGCAGACAACACCTCTGGCTGTGCGGCACTCCCTCACTACTGGCACTGGGAGAATTGAGTCCGGATTTTGTCCTCAGGACCCTGCAGTCAGACTCAAACCTTCTGTGGCTCAGAGGGAAGGGAGCAGCTGGCTGTACCCAGAGCCACGGCAGTATTACGGGTGCATAGCCAAAGGTTAAGTGATGCCTCGCTGTGAGGGTTGCCAGCTTGACTCGTCCGTCTGTTTGTGTGTTGCAGGCATGGGGAGCAACATCCAGTTTCACCCAGGAAGAAATTGCCAATCTGCAATCCCTTGTCAGCATGCTCCGTGTGAGTGAGGTAAAGTCACTGGATCTCAGTTCCACTGATAATCTGGAAAGCATGGCCGTCTGCCCAACATGGACCCAAGAGAAGGTAACTGCACTCAGGCCCTCTGAGCATGGTCAAACACCAACTCCCACTCCAACAACACCTATGACCTACTATAATATCCCAAGCTGCTTCATGGGAATGATTAGCAAACACATTTTGACTTGGAGCTCAGGGCCCCTGGAGCTGAAGGCACGGCCGCCAATGTTGGAGCGATGGGAATCGGGGGATGGACAAGAGGCCAGAATTGGAGGAACGCACAAATCTCGAGGGTGGTAGGGGCTGGAGGAGGTTACAGAGATAGAGAGGGGTGTAGAGTCTGGAGGAGGTTACAGAGATAGAGAGGGGTGTAGCAGCTGGAGGAGGTTACAGAGATACGGAGGGGTGTTGGGGCTGGAGGAGGTTACAGAAATAGGGAGCGATGAGAGGCTGGAGGGGGTTACAGAGATAGGGAGGGATGGGAGGCTGGTGCGGTTTACAGAGATGGGGAGGGAGTTAAGGAGATGGGGGGCTGAGAGGCTGGAGGAGGTTACAGAGATAGGGAAGGGTGTAGGGACTGGAGGAGGTTACAGAGTAGGAAGGGTTGTAGAAGCAGGAGGAGGTTACAGAGATAGTGAAGATTGTGGGGGCTGGAGGAGGTTACAGAGATAGGGAAGGGTGTAAGAGCCAGAGGAGGTTACAGAGATAGGGAGTGGTGCAGGGGCTGGAGGAGGTTACAGAGATAGGGAGGGGTGTAGGGGCTGGAGGAGGTTACATAGATAGGGAGTGGTGTAGGGGCTGGAGGAGGTTACAGAGATAGGGAGAGGTGTAGGGGCTGGAGGAGGTTACAGAAATAGGGAGAGGTGTAGGGGCTGGAGGAAGTTACAGAAATAGGGAGCGATGAGAGGCTGGAGGGGGTAACAGAGATAGGGAGGGATGGGAGGCTGGTGCGGGTTACAGAGATGGGGAGGGAGTTACAGAGATGGGGGGTTGAGATGCTGGAGGAGGTTACAGAGATAGGGAGGGGTGTAGGGACTGGAGGAGGTTACAGATATAGGGAGGGATGAGAGGCTGGAGGGGGTTACAGAGATAGAGAGGGGTGTAGCTGCTGGAGGAGGTTACAGAGATAGGGAAGGGTGTAAGGGCTGGAGGAAGTTACAGAGATAGCGAGGCATGTAGGGGCTGGAGGAGGTTACAGAGATAGGGCGGGGTGTAGAGGCTGTAGGAGGCTACAGAGATAGGGAGGGGTGTTGGGGCTGGAGGAGGTTACAGAGATATGGAGGGGTGTAGGGGCTGGAGGAGGTTACAGAGATAGGGAGGGGTGTAGGGACTGGAGGAGGTTACAGAGATTGGGGGAGGTGTAAGGGCAGGAGGAGGTTAGAGAGATAGGGAGGGGTGTAGGGGCTGGAGGAGGTTACAGAAATAGGGAGGGGTGTAGTAGCCTGAGGAGGTTACAGAGATAGGGCGGGTTGAGAGACTGGAGTGGGTTACAGAGATAGGGAGGGGTGTAGCGCTGGAGGAGGTTACAGAGATAGGGAGGTGTGTAGGGGCTGGAGGTGGTTACAGAGATAGGAAGGGTTGTAGGGGCTGGAAGAGGTTACAGAGATAGGGAGCGATGAGATGTTGGAGGGCGTTACAGAGATAGGGAAGCCTGTAGGGCTGGAGGAGGTTACAGAGATAGTGAGGGGTGTAGGGTCTGGAGGATGTTACAGAGTTTGGGAGTGATGTAGAGGCTGGAGGAGGTTACAGAGATACGGAGGTGTGTCGGGGTTGGAGGAGGTTACAGAGATAGGGAGGGGTCTAGGGACTGGAGGAGGTTACAGAGATAGGGAGCGGTGTAGAGGCTAGAGGAGGTTACAGATATAGGGTGAGGAGTAGGAACCGGAGGAGTTTACAGAGATAGGGAGGGGTGTAGGGGCTGGAGGAGGTTACAGAGATAGGGAGTGGTGTAGGGGCTGGAGGAGGTTACAGAGATAGGGAGGGGTGTAGGGGCTGGAGGAGGATACATAGATGGGGAGTGGTGTAGGGGCTGGAGGAGGTTACAGAGATAGGGAGAGGTGTAGGGGCTGGATGAGGTTACAGAAATAGGGAGAGGTGTTGGGGCTGGAGGAGGTTACAGAAATTGTGAGCGATGAGAGGCTGGAGGGGGTTACAGAGATAGGGAGGGATGGGAGACTGGTGTGGTTTACAGAGATGGGGAGGTAGTTACAGAGATGGGGGGGTGAGAGGCTGGAAGAGGTTACAGTGATAGGGAGGGGTGTAGGGACTGGAGGAGGTTACAGATATAGGGAGTGATGAGAGGCTGGAGGGGTTTACAGAGATAGGGAGGGGTCTAGGGGCTGGAGGAGGTTACAGAGATACGGAGGCATGTAGGGGCTGGAAGTGTTTACAGAGATAGGGCGGGGTGTAGAGGCTGTAGGAGGTTACAGAGATAGGGAGGGGTATTGGGGCTGGAGGAGGCTACAGAGATATGGAGGGGTGAAGGGGTTGGAGGAGGTTACAGAGAAAGGGAGGGGTGTAGGGGCTGGAGGAGGTTACAGAGAAAGGGAAGGGTGTAGGGGCTGGAGGAGGTTACACAGACAGGGAAGGGTGTATGGGCTGGAGGAGGTTACAGAGATAGGGAGGGATGAGAGTCTGGAGCAAGTTACAGAGATCGGGAGGGAGTTACAGAAATAGGGAGGGTTTTAGGGGCTGGAGGAGGTAACAGAGATAACAAGTTACAGTGATAGGGGGGGTTGTAGGGGCTGGATGAGGTTACAGAGTAGGAAGGGGTGTAGGAGCTGGAGGAGATTACAGAGATAGGGAGGGATGAGAGGATGGTGGGGGTTACAGAGATAGGGAGGGAGTTACAGAAATAGGGAGGGTTGTAGGGGCTGGAGGAGGTTACTGAGATAGGTAGTTACAGAGATAGGGAGGGTCGTAGGGGCTGGAGGAGGTTACAGAGTAGGAACGGGTGTAGGAGCTGGAGGAGGTTACAGAGATAGGACGGGGTGTAGAGGCTGTAGGAGGTTACAGACATAGTGAAGATTGTGGGGTCTGTAGGAGGTTACAGAGATAGGGAGGGGTGTAGGAGCCAGAGGAGGTTACAGAGATAGGGATTGGTGCAGGGGCTGGAGGAGGTTACAGAGATAGTGAGGGGTGTAGGGGCTGGAGGAGGTTACATGGATGGGGAGTGGTGTAGGGGCTGGAGGAGGTTACAGAGATAGGGAGGCGTGTAGGAGCCAGAGGAGGTTACAGAGCTAGGGATTGGTGCAGGGGCGGGAGGAGGTTACAGAGATAGGGAGGGGTGTAGGGGCTGGAGGAGGTTACATAGATGGGGAATGGTGTAAGGGCTGGAGGAGGTTACAGAGATAGGGAGAGGTGTAGGGCCTGGAGGAGGTTACAGAAATAGGGAGCGATGAGAGGCTGGAGGGGGTTACAGAGATAGGGAGGGATGGGAGGCTGGTGCGGTTTACTCAGATGGGGAGGGAGTTACAGAGATGGGGGGGGTGAGAGGCTGGAGGAGGTTACAGAGATAGGGAGGGGTGTAGGGACTGGAGGAGGTTACAGATATAGGGAGGGATGAGAGGCTGGAGGGGGTTACAGAGATAGAGAGGGGTGTAGGTGCTGGAGGAGGTTACAGAGATAGGGAGGGGTCTAGGGGCTGGAGGAGGTTACAGAGATAGGGAAGGGTGTATGGGCTGGAGGAAGTTACAGAGATAGGGAGTGAGGAGAGGCTGGAGGAGGTTACTTAGATAGGGAGGGATTGGAGGCTGGTGCGTGTTACAGAGATGTGGAGGGAGTTACAGAAATGGGGGGGGTGAGAGGCTGCAGGAGGTTACAGAGATAGGGAGTGTTGAGAGGCTGGAGGGCGTTACAGAGATAGAAAGCGGTGTAGGGGCTGGAGGAGGTTACAGAGATAGGGAGGGGTGTAGGGGCTGGAGGAGGTTACAGAGTAGGAAGGGGCGTAGGAGCTGGAGGAGGTTACAGAGATAGGGAGGGTTGTAGGGGCTGGTGGAAGGTACAGAGATAGGGAAGGATGTAGGGGCTGGAGGAAGTTACAGAGATAGGGAGAGGTGTCGGGGCTGGAGGAGGTTATAGAGATAGTGTGGGGTTTGGGGCTGGAGGAGGTTACAGAGATAGGGAGAGGTGTAGGGGCAGGAGGAGGTTACAGAGATATAGAGTGGTGTAGGGGCTGGAGGAGGTTACAGAGATAGGGAGAGGTGTAAGGGCTGGAGGAGGTTACAGAAATAGGGAGCGATGAGAGGCTGGTGCGGGTGACAGAGATAGGAAGGGAGTTACAGAGATTTGGGGGTGAGAGGCTGGAGGAGGTTACAGAGATAGGGAGGGGTGTAGGGGCTGGAGGAGGTTACAGAGAAAGGGAAGGGTGTAGGGGCTGGAGTAGGTTACACACACAGGGAGGGGTGTATGGGCTGGAGGACGTTACAGAGATAGGGAGGGATGAGAGTCTGGAGGGGGTTACGAGATCGGGAGGGAGTTACAGAAATAGGGAGGGTTGTATGGGCTGGAGGAGGTTACAGAGATAACAGGTTACAGTGATAGGGAGGGTTGTAGGGGCTGGATGAGGTTACAGAGTAGGAAGGGGTGTAGAGCTGGAGGAGATTACAGAGATAGGGAGGGATGAGAGGATGGTGGGGGTTACAGAGATAGGGAGGGAGTTACAGAAATAGGGAGGGTTGTAGGGGCTGGAGGAGGTTACTGAGATAGGAAGTTACAGAGATAGGGAGGGTTGTAGGGGCTGGAGGAGGTTACAGAGTAGGAAGGGGTGTAGGAGCTGGAGGAGGTTACAGAGATAGGGCGGGGTGTAGAGGCTGTAGGAGGTTACAGAGATAGTGAAGATTGTGGGGTCTGGAGGAGGTTACAGAGATAGGGAGGGGTGTAAGAACTAGAGGAGGTTACAGAGATAGGGAGGCGTGTAGGAGCCAGAGGAGGTTACAGAGATAGGGATTGGTTCAGGGGCTGGAGGAGGTTACAGAGATAGGGAGGGGTGTAGGGGCTGGAGGAGGTTACATAGATGGGGAGTGGTGTAGGGGCTGGAGGAGGTTACAGAGATAGGGAGGCGTGTAGGAGCCAGAGGAGGTTACAGAGATAGGGATTGGTGCAGGGGCGGGAGGAGGTTACAGAGATAGGGAGGGGTGTAGGGGCTGGAGGAGGTTACATAGATGGGGAGTGGTGTAGGGGCTGGAGGAGGTTACAGAGATAGGGAGAGGTGTAGGGGCTGGAGGAGGTTACAGAAATAGGGAGTGATGAGAGGCTGGAGGGGGTTAAAGAGATAGGGAGGGATGGGAGGCTGGTGCGGTTTACTCAGATGGGGAGGGAGTTACAGAGATGGGGGGCGTGAGAGGCTGGAGGAGGTTACAGAGATAGGGAGGGGTGTAGGGACTGGAGGAGGTTACAGATATAGGGAGGGATGAGAGGCTGGAGGGGGTTACAGAGATAGAGAGGGGTGTAGGGGCTGGAGGAGGTTACAGAGATAGGGAGGGGTCTAGGGGCTGGATGACTTTACAGAGATAGGGAAGGGTGTAAGGGCTGGAGGAAGTTACAGAGATAGGGAGGCATGTAGGGGCTGGAAGTGTTTACAGAGATAGGGCGGAGTGTAGAGTCTGTAGGAGGTTACAGAGATAGGGAGGGGTGTTGGGGCTGGAGGAGGCTACAGAGATATGGAGGGGTGTAGGGGCTGGAGGAGGTTACAGAGATAGGGAGGGGTATAGGGGCTAGAGGAGGTTACAGAGATAGGGAGCGGTGGAGGGGCTGGTGGAAGGTACAGAGATAGGGAAGGGTGTAGGGGCTGGAGGAAGTTACAGAGATAGGGAGAGGTGTAGGGGCTGGAGGAGGTAACAGATATAGGGAGTGGTCTGGGGCTGGAGGAGGTTACAGAGATAGGGAGGGGTGTAGGGGCAGGAGGAGGTTACAGAGATAGGGAGTGGTGTAGGGGCTGGAGGAAGTTACAGAGATAGGGAGAGGTGTAAGGGCTGGAGGAGGTTACAGAAATAGGGAGCGATGAGAGGCTGGTGCGGGTTACAGAGATAGGAAGGGAGTTACAGAGATTTGGGGGTGAGAGGATGGAGGAGGTTACAGAGATCGGGAGGAGTGTAGGGACTGGAGGAGGTTAGAGAGATTGGGGGAGGTGTAAGGGCTGGAGGAGGTTAGAGAGATAGGGAGGGGTGTAGGGCTGGAGGAGGTTACAGAAATAGGGAGGGGTGTAGTAGCCTGAGGAGGTTACAGAGATAGGGCGGGTTGAGAGACTGGAGGAGGTTACAGAGATAGGGAGGTGTGTAGTGGCTGGAGGTGGTTACAGAGATAGGAAGGGTTGTAGGGGCTGGAAGAGGTTACAGAGATAGGTAGCGATGAGATGCTGGAGGGCGTTACAGAGATAGGGAAGCCTGTAGGGCTGGAGGAGGTTACAGAGATAGGGAGAGGTGTAGCGGCTGGAGTAGGTTACAGATATAGGGAGGGATGGGAGGCTGGTGCGGGGTACAGAGATGGGGCAGGAGTTACAGAGATGGGGGTGTGAGAGGCTGGAGGAGGTTCCAGAGATTGGGAGGGGTGTAGGGCCTGGAAGAGGTTACAGAGTTAGGGAGATGTGTAGGGGCTGGAGGAGGTTACAGTGATAGGGAGGTGTTCAGGGGTTGGAGGATGTTACAAGGATAGGGAGGAGTGTAAGGACTGGAGGAGTTTACAGAGATGGGGGAGGTGTAGGGGCTGGAGGAAGTTAGAGATAGTGAGGGGTGTAGGGTCTGGAGGATGTTACAGAGTTTGGGAGCGATGTAGAGGCTGGAGGAGGTTACAGAGATACGGAGGTGTGTCGGGGTTGGAGGAGGTTACAGAGATAGGGAGGGGTCTAGGGACTGGAGGAGTTTACAGAGATAGGGAGGGGTGTAGAGGCTGGAGGAGGTTACAGAGATAGTGAGGGATGTAGGGACTCGAGGAGGTTACAGAGATAGTGAGGGGTGTAGGGGCTGGAGGAGGTTACATAGATAGGGAGTGGTGTAGGGGCTGGAGGAGGTTACAGAGAGAGGGTGAGGTGTAGGGGCTGGAGGAGATTACAGAAATAGGGAGAGCTGTAGGGGCTGGAGGAGGTTACAGAAATAGGGAGCGATGAGAGGCTGGAGGGTGTTACAGCTGGAGGAGGTTAAAGAGTTACGGAGAGGTGTAGGAGCCGGAGGAGCTTACTGAGATAGGGAGGGTTGTAGGGGCTGGATGGGGTTACAGAGATAGGAATTTACAGAGATAGGGAGGGAGTTACAGAGATAAGGAGGGGTGCAGGGCTGGAGGAGGTTACAGAGATAGGGAGGGGTGTAGTGGCTGCAGGAGGTTACAGAGTTCGGGAGGGAGTTAAAGAGATAGGGACGGGTGAGAGGCTGGAGAGCGTTACAGAGATAGGGAGGGGTGTAGGAGCTGGAGGATGTTACAGCGATAGGGAGAAGTGTAGGGATTGGAGGAGGTCACAGAGATAGGGAGGGGTGTAGGGACTGGAGGAGTTTACAGAGATAGGGAGGGGTGAGAGGCTGGAGGAGGTTACAGAGTTAGGGAGGGGTGTAGGGGCTGGAGGAGTTTACAGAGATAGGGAAGGGTGTAAGGGCTGGCGAAGTTTACAGAGATAGGGAGGGGCGTAGGGGCTGGAGTAGGTTACAGAGATAGGGAGGGGTGTAGGGGCTGGAGGAGGTTAGAGATTTGGGGAGGGGTTTAGGTGCTGGAGGAGGTTACAGAGTTAGGGAGGGGTGTAAGGTTTGGAGCAGGTTACAGAGATAGGGAGCTGCGTAGGGGCTGGAGAAGGTTACAGTGATAGGGAGGGGTGTACGGGCTGGAGCAGGTTACAGAGATAGGCAGGGACGTAGGTGTTGGATGAGGTTACAGAGATAGGGAGGGGTATAGGGGCTGGAGGAGGTTACAGAGATAGGGCTGGGTTTAGGGGCTGGAGGAGGTTACATAGATAGGGGGTTTGTAGGGGCTGGTGGAGGTTACAGAGATCGGGAGGGGTTTAGGGGCTGTAGGATTTTACAGAGATAGGGAGGGGTGTATGGGCTGGAGGATGTTACAGAGATAGGGAGGGGTCTAGGGACTGGAGCAGGTTACAAAGTTAGGGAGGGGTGCGAGGCTGGAGGAGGTTACAGAGTTAGGGAGAGTTTAGGAGCCGGAGGAGGTAACAGCGAAAGGGAGGGCTGTAGGGGCTGGAGGCGGTTACAGAGATAGGGAGGGAGTTGCAGAGATTGGAAGTTACAGAGATAGGGAGGGAGTTACAGAGATAAGGAGGTGTGTAGGGCTGGAGGAGGTTACAGAAATAGGGAGGGGTGTAGGGGCCTGAGGAGGTTACAGAGATAGGGAGGGGTGTACGGGCTGGAGGAGGTTACAGAGATAGGGAAGGAGTTACAGAGATAGGGAGCGGTGAGAGGCTGGAGAGCGTTACAGAGATAGGGAGGTGTGTTGGAGCTGGAGGAGGTTACAGAGATAGGGAGGGGTGTATTGGCTGGAGGAGGTTACAAAGATAGGGGTGGGGGGAGGGGCTGGTGGAAGTTACTGAGATAGGGAGGAATGAGAGGCTGGAGGGTGTTACAGAGATAGAGTGGGAGTTATAGTGATAATGAGCGGTGTAGGTCTGGAGGAGGTTAAAGATAGTGATGTGTGTACGGGCTTGTGGAGGTTACAGAGATAGGGAGGGGTGTAGGGGCTGGATGAAGTTACAGAGATAGGGAGAGTTGTTGGCGCTGGAGGAGGTTACAGAGATAGGGAGGGGTGTAGGGATTGGAGGAGGTGACAGAGATAGGGAGGGGTGTAGGGACTGGAGCTGGTTACAGAGATAGGGAGGGGTGCGAGGCTGGAGGAGGTTACAGAGTTAGGGAGAGTTTCGGAGCCGGAGGAGGTTACCGCGAAAGGGAGGGGTGTAGGGGCCTGAGGAGGTTACAGAGATAGGGAGGGGTGTAGGGGCTGGAGGAGGTTACAGAGATAGGGAAGGAGTTACAGAGATAAGGAGGTGTGTAGGTTTGGAAGAGGATTCAGAGATAGGGCGGGAGTTACAGTGATAGGGAGCGGTGAGAGGCTGGAGAGCGTTACAGAGATAGGGAGGGGTGTTGGAGCTGGTGGAGGTTCCAGAGATAGGGAGGGGTGTTGGAGCTGGTGGAGGTTACAAAGATAGGTGTGGGGGGAGGGGCTGGAGGAGGTTACAAAGGTAGGTGTGGGGGGAGGGGCTGGTGGAGGTTCCAGAAATAGGGAGGAATGAGAGGCTGGAGGGTGTTACAGAGATATCGAGGGAGTTATAGTGATAATGAGTGGTGTAGGTCTGGAGGAGGTTACAGATAGTGATGGGTGTACGGGCATGAGGAGGTTACAGAGATAGGGAGGGGTGAAGGGGCTGGAGGAAGTTACAGAGATAGAGAGGGGTGTAGGAGCTGGAGGAGGTTACAGAGTTCGGGAGGGGTGTAGGGGCTGGAGGAGTTTACAGAGATAGGGAAGGGTGTAAGGGCTGGCGAAGTTTACAGAGATAGGGAGGGGCGTAGGGGCTGGAGTAGGTTACAGAGATAGGGAGGGGTGTAGGGGCTGGAGGAGGTTAGAGATTTGGGGAGGGGTTTAGGTGCTGGAGGAGGTTACAGAGTTAGGGAGGGTGTAAGGGTTGGAGCAGGTTACAAAGATAGGGAGCTGCGTAGGGGCTGGAGAAGGTTACAGTGATAGGGAGGGGTGTAGGGGCTGGAGCAGGTTACAGAGATAGGCAGGGACGTAGGTGTTGGATGAGGTTACAGAGATAGGGAGGGGTGTAGGGGCTGGAGGAGGTTACAGAGATAGGGCTGGGTGTAGGGGCTGGAGGAGGTTACATAGATAGGGGGGGTTGTAGGGGCTGGTGGAGGTTACAGAGTAGGAAGGGGTGTAGGAGCTGGAGGAGGTTACAGAGATAGGGAGGGGTGCAGGGACTGGAGGAGGTTACAGAGATAGGGAGAGGTGTAGGGGCTGGAGGAGGTTGCAGATATACGAAGTGGTGTACGGGCTGGAGGAGGTTACAGAGATAGGGATAGGTGTAGGGGCTGGAGGAGGTTACAGAAATAGGGAGCAATGAGAGGCTGGAGGATTTTACAGAGATAGGGAGGGATGGGAGGCTGGTGCGGGCTACAATGATGGGGAGGGAGTTACACAGATGTGGGATGAGAGGCTGGAGGAGTTAACAGAGATAGGGAGGGAGTTACAGAGATAAGGAGGGGTTTAGGGCTGGAGGAGGTTACAGAGATAGGGAAGGATGTAGCGGCTGGAGGAGGTAACAGAGAAAGAGAGGGGTGTAGGGGCTGTAGGAGGGTACAGAGATAGGGAGGGGTGTAGGGGCTGGAGGAGGTTACTAAGATAGGGAGGGGTGTAGGGGCTGGAGGAGGTTACAGACATAGGGAGGGGTGTAGGGCTGGAGGAGGTTACAAGATAGGGAGGGGTGTAGGTGCCTGAGGAGGTTACAGAGATGGGGAGGGGTGTAGAGGCTGGAGGAGGTTACAGAGATAGGGAAGGGTGTACGGACTGGCGAAGATTACAGAGATAGGGAGGGGTGTAGGGGCTGGAGGAGGTTACAGAGATAGGGAGGGGTGTAGGGGCTGGAGGGGGTTACAGAGATAGGGAGGGAGTTACAGAGATAAGGAGGAGTGTAGGACTGGAGGAGGTTACAGAGATAGGGAGGTGTGTATGGGCTGGAGGAGGTTACAAAGATAGGGGTGGAGGGAGTGGCTGGTGGAGGTTACAGAGATAGGGAGGAATGAGAGGCTGGAGCGTGTTACAGAGATAGTGAGGGAGTTAGTTATAATGAGCGGTGTAGTTCTGGAGGAGGTTACAGATAGTGATGGGTTTACGGGCATGAGGAGGTTACAGTGATAGGGTGGGGTGTAGGGGCTGGAGGAGGTTACAGAGATAGGGAGGGCTGTAGGGGCTGGAAGAGTATACAGAGATAGGGAGGAATGAGAGGCTGGAGGGTGTTACAGAGATAGTGAGGGAGTTATAGTGATAATGAGCGGTGTAGGTCTGGAGGAGTTTATAGATAGTGAGGGGTTTACGGGCATGAGGAGGTTACAGAGTTAGGAAGGGGTCTAGGGGCTGGAGGAAGTTACAGAGATTGGGAGGGGTGTAGGGGCTGGAGGAGGTTACAGAGATAGGGAGGGGTGTAGTGGCTGGAGGAGGTTACAGAGCTAGGGAAGGGTGTAGGGGCTGGAGGAGGTTACAAACAGGGAGGGGTGTATGGGCTGGAGGAGGTTACAGAGATAGGGAGGGATGAGAGACTGGAGGGGATTACAGAGAAAGGGAGGGGGATACAGAGATAAGGAGGGGTGTACGGCTGGAGGAGGTTACAGAAATATGGAAGTATGTAGGGGCTGGAGGAGGTAACAGAGAAAGGGAGGCGTGTAGGGGCTGGAGGAGATTACAGAGATAGGGAGTGGTTTGGTGGTTGGAGGAGGTTACAGAGATAGGGAGGGGTGTAGGGGCTGGAGGAGGTTATAGAGATAGGGAGGGGTGTAGGGGCTGGAGGAGGTTACAGAGATAGGGAGGGATGAGAGACTGGAGGGGGTTACAGAGATAGGGTGGGTGTAGGCTCTGGAGGAGGTTACAGAGATAGGGAGGGGTGGAGGGGCTGGAGGTCGTTACAGAGAAAGGGAGGGGTGCAGGGGCTGGAGGATGCTACAGAGATAGGAAGGGATGGGAAGCTGGTGCAGTTTGCAGAGATGGGGAGGGAGTTACAGAGATGGCGGGGTGAGAGGCTGGTGGAGGTTACAGAGATCGGGAGGAGTGTAGGGACTGGAGGAGGTTACAGAGATTGGGGGAGGTGTAGGGGCTGGGGGAGGTTAGAGAGATAGGGATGGGTGTAGGGTCTGGAGTAGGTAACAGACATAGTGAGGATTGTGGGAGCTGGAGGAGGTTACAAAGATTGGGAGGGGTGTTGGAGCCAGAGGAGGTTACAGAGATAGGGATAGGTGTAGGGGCTGGAGGAGGTTACAGAAATAGGGAGCGATGAGAGTCTGGAGGATTTTACAGAGATAGGGAGGGATGGGAGGCTGGTGCGGGCTACAATGATGGGGAGGGAGTTACACAGATGTGGGGTGAGAGGCTGGAGGAGGTTACAGAGATAGGGAGGGGTGTAGGGACGTGGAGGTTACAGAGACAGGGAGGGATTAGAGGCTGGAGGGGTTTACAGAGATAGAAAGGGGTGTAGGGGCTGGAGGAGGTTACAGAGATAGGGAGGGATGTAGGATCTGGAGGTGGTTACAGTGATAGGGAGGGATGAGGGGCTGGAGGGGTTTACAGAGATACGCAGTGGTGTAGGGGCTGGAGGAGGTTACAGAGATAGGGAGGGGTGTAGGTTCTGGAGGTGGTTACAGATATAGGGAGGGATTGGAGGCCTGTGCGGGTTACAGAGATGGGGAGGGAGTTACAGAGATGGGGGTGTGAGAGGCTGGAGGAGGTTACAGAGATCGGGTGGAGTGTTGGGAATGGAGGATGTTACAGAGATAGGGGGAGGTGAAGGGGCTGGAGGAGGTTAGAGAGATAGGGAGGGGTGTAGGGGCTGGAGGAGGTTACAGAGATAGGGAGGGGTGTAGGGGCTGGAGGAGGTTACAGAGACATGGAAGGGTGTAGGGGCTGGAGGACGTTTCAGAGATAGCGATGGGTGAAGGTACTGGAGGAGGTTACAGAGAAAGGGAAGGGTGTATGGGCTGGAGGAGGTTACAGAGATAGGGAGTGGTTTAGGGGCTGGAGGAGGTTACAGAGATCGGGAGGGGTGTAGGGGCTGGAGGAGGTTACAGAAACATGGAAGGGTCTAGGGGCTGGAGGAGGTTTCAGAGATAGGGATGGGTTTAGGGGCTGGAGGAGGTTACAGAGAAAGGGAAGGGTGTATGGGCTGGAGGATGTTACATAGATAGGGAGGGATGAGAGGCTGGAGGTGGTTTCAGAGATAGGGAGGGAGTTACAGAAATAGGGAGGGTTGTAGGGGCTGGAGGGGGTTACAGAGATAGCAAGTTACAGAGATAGGGATGGTTGTAGGGGCTGGAGGAGGTTACAGAGTAGGAAGGGGTGTAGGAGCTGGAGGAGGTTACAGAGATAGGGAGGGGTGTGGGGTCTGGAGGAAGTTACAGAGATAGGGATGGGTGTAGGGGCTGGAGGAGGTTACAGAGATAGGGAGCGGTTTAGGGGCTGGAGGAGGTTACAGAGATAGGGAGAGGTGTACGGGCTGCAGGAGGTTACAGAAATAGGGAGTGATGAGAGGCTGGAGGAGGTTACAGATATTGGGAGGGATGGGAGGCTGGTGCGGGTTACAATGATGGAGATGGAGTAACAGAGATGGGGTAGTGAAAATCTGGAGGAAGTTACAGAGATAGGGAGGGGTGCAGGGACTGGAGGAGGTTACAGAGATAGGGAGGGATGAGAGGCTGGAGGGGGTTACAGAGATAGGGAGGGGTGTAGTGGCTGGAGGAGGTTACAGAGCTAGGGAAGGGTGTAGGGGCTGGAGGAGGTTACAAACAGGGAGGGGTGTATGGGCTGGAGGAAGTTACAGAGATAGGGAGGGATGAGAGACTGGAGGGGATTACAGAGAAAGGGAGGGGGATACAGAGATAAGGAGGGGTGTAGGGCTGGAGGAGGTTACAGAGATAGGGAGGGCTGTAGGGGCTGGAAGAGTATACAGAGATAGGGAGGAATGAGAGGCTGGAGGGTGTTACAGAGATAGTGAGGGAGTTATAGTGATAATGAGCGGTGTAGGTCTGGAGGAGTTTATAGATAGTGAGGGGTTTACGGGCATGAGGAGGTTACAGAGTTAGGAAGGGGTCTAGGGGCTGGAGGAAGTTACAGAGATTGGGAGGGGTGTAGGGGCTGGAGGAGGTTACAGAGATAGGGAGGGGTGTAGTGGCTGGAGGAGGTTACAGAGCTAGGGAAGGGTGTAGGGGCTGGAGGAGGTTACAAACAGGGAGGGGTGTATGGGCTGGAGGAGGTTACAGAGATAGGGAGGGATGAGAGACTGGAGGGGATTACAGAGAAAGGGAGGGGGATACAGAGATAAGGAGGGGTGTACGGCTGGAGGAGGTTACAGAAATATGGAAGTATGTAGGGGCTGGAGGAGGTAACAGAGAAAGGGAGGCGTGTAGGGGCTGGAGGAGATTACAGAGATAGGGAGTGGTTTGGTGGTTGGAGGAGGTTACAGAGATAGGGAGGGGTGTAGGGGCTGGAGGAGGTTATAGAGATAGGGAGGGGTGTAGGGGCTGGAGGAGGTTACAGAGATAGGGAGGGATGAGAGACTGGAGGGGGTTACAGAGATAGGGTGGGTGTAGGCTCTGGAGGAGGTTACAGAGATAGGGAGGGGTGGAGGGGCTGGAGGTCGTTACAGAGAAAGGGAGGGGTGCAGGGGCTGGAGGATGCTACAGAGATAGGAAGGGATGGGAAGCTGGTGCAGTTTGCAGAGATGGGGAGGGAGTTACAGAGATGGCGGGGTGAGAGGCTGGTGGAGGTTACAGAGATCGGGAGGAGTGTAGGGACTGGAGGAGGTTACAGAGATTGGGGGAGGTGTAGGGGCTGGGGGAGGTTAGAGAGATAGGGATGGGTGTAGGGTCTGGAGTAGGTAACAGACATAGTGAGGATTGTGGGAGCTGGAGGAGGTTACAAAGATTGGGAGGGGTGTTGGAGCCAGAGGAGGTTACAGAGATAGGGATAGGTGTAGGGGCTGGAGGAGGTTACAGAAATAGGGAGCGATGAGAGTCTGGAGGATTTTACAGAGATAGGGAGGGATGGGAGGCTGGTGCGGGCTACAATGATGGGGAGGGAGTTACACAGATGTGGGGTGAGAGGCTGGAGGAGGTTACAGAGATAGGGAGGGGTGTAGGGACGTGGAGGTTACAGAGACAGGGAGGGATTAGAGGCTGGAGGGGTTTACAGAGATAGAAAGGGGTGTAGGGGCTGGAGGAGGTTACAGAGATAGGGAGGGATGTAGGATCTGGAGGTGGTTACAGTGATAGGGAGGGATGAGGGGCTGGAGGGGTTTACAGAGATACGCAGTGGTGTAGGGGCTGGAGGAGGTTACAGAGATAGGGAGGGGTGTAGGTTCTGGAGGTGGTTACAGATATAGGGAGGGATTGGAGGCCTGTGCGGGTTACAGAGATGGGGAGGGAGTTACAGAGATGGGGGTGTGAGAGGCTGGAGGAGGTTACAGAGATCGGGTGGAGTGTTGGGAATGGAGGATGTTACAGAGATAGGGGGAGGTGAAGGGGCTGGAGGAGGTTAGAGAGATAGGGAGGGGTGTAGGGGCTGGAGGAGGTTACAGAGATAGGGAGGGGTGTAGGGGCTGGAGGAGGTTACAGAGACATGGAAGGGTGTAGGGGCTGGAGGACGTTTCAGAGATAGCGATGGGTGAAGGTACTGGAGGAGGTTACAGAGAAAGGGAAGGGTGTATGGGCTGGAGGAGGTTACAGAGATAGGGAGTGGTTTAGGGGCTGGAGGAGGTTACAGAGATCGGGAGGGGTGTAGGGGCTGGAGGAGGTTACAGAAACATGGAAGGGTCTAGGGGCTGGAGGAGGTTTCAGAGATAGGGATGGGTTTAGGGGCTGGAGGAGGTTACAGAGAAAGGGAAGGGTGTATGGGCTGGAGGATGTTACATAGATAGGGAGGGATGAGAGGCTGGAGGTGGTTTCAGAGATAGGGAGGGAGTTACAGAAATAGGGAGGGTTGTAGGGGCTGGAGGGGGTTACAGAGATAGCAAGTTACAGAGATAGGGATGGTTGTAGGGGCTGGAGGAGGTTACAGAGTAGGAAGGGGTGTAGGAGCTGGAGGAGGTTACAGAGATAGGGAGGGGTGTGGGGTCTGGAGGAAGTTACAGAGATAGGGATGGGTGTAGGGGCTGGAGGAGGTTACAGAGATAGGGAGCGGTTTAGGGGCTGGAGGAGGTTACAGAGATAGGGAGAGGTGTACGGGCTGCAGGAGGTTACAGAAATAGGGAGTGATGAGAGGCTGGAGGAGGTTACAGATATTGGGAGGGATGGGAGGCTGGTGCGGGTTACAATGATGGAGATGGAGTAACAGAGATGGGGTAGTGAAAATCTGGAGGAAGTTACAGAGATAGGGAGGGGTGCAGGGACTGGAGGAGGTTACAGAGATAGGGAGGGATGAGAGGCTGGAGGGGGTTACAGAGATAGGGAGGGGTGTAGTGGCTGGAGGAGGTTACAGAGCTAGGGAAGGGTGTAGGGGCTGGAGGAGGTTACAAACAGGGAGGGGTGTATGGGCTGGAGGAAGTTACAGAGATAGGGAGGGATGAGAGACTGGAGGGGATTACAGAGAAAGGGAGGGGGATACAGAGATAAGGAGGGGTGTAGGGCTGGAGGAGGTTACAGAAATATGGAAGTATGTAGGGGCTGGAGGAGGTAACAGAGAAAGGGAGGCGTGAAGGGGCTGGAGGAGATTACAGAGATAGGGAGTGGTTTGGTGGTTGGAGGAGGTTACAGAGATAGGGAGGGGTGTAGGGGCTGGAGGAGGTTATAGAGATAGGGAGGGGTGTAGGGGCTGGAGGAGGTTACAGAGATAGGGAGGGATGAGAGACTGGAGGGGGTTACAGAGATAGGGTGGGTGTAGGCTCTGGAGGAGGTTACAGAGATAGGGAGGGGTGGAGGGGCTGGAGGTGGTTACAGAGAAAGGGAGGGGTGCAGGGGCTGGAGGATGCTACAGAGATAGGGAGGGATGGGAAGCTGGTGCAGTTTGCAGAGATGGGGAGGGAGTTACAGAGATGGCGGGGTGAGAGGCTGGTGGAGGTTACAGAGATCGGGAGGAGTGTAGGGACTGGAGGAGGTTACAGAGATTGGGGGAGGTGTAGGGGCTGGGGGAGGTTAGAGAGATAGGGATGGGTGTAGGGTTTGGAGAAGGTAACAGACATAGTGAGGATTGTGGGAGCTGGAGGAGGTTACAAAAATTGGGAGGGGTGTTGGAGCCAGAGGAGGTTACAGAGATAGGGAGAGGTGTAGGGGCTGGAGGAGGTTACAGAAATAGGGAGCGATGAGAGGCTGGAGGGGGTTACAGAGGTAGGGAGGGATGGGAAGCTGGTGTGGGTTACAGAGATGGGGAAGGAGTTAAAGGGATGGGGGGTGAGAGGCTGGAGGAGGTTACAGAGATTGGGAGGGTTGAGAGGCTGGAGGGGGTTACATAGATAGAGAGGGGTTTAGGGGCTGGAGGAGGTTACAGAGATAATGAGGGGTGTAGGGGCTGGAGGAGTTTACAGAGATAGGGAAGGGTGTAGGGGCTGGAGGAAGTTACATAGATAGGGAGGGGTGTAGGGGCTGGAGGAGGTTACAGAGATAGGGAGGGGTGTAGAGGCTGTAGGAGGTTACAGACATAGGGAGGTCTCTAGGGGCTGGAGGAGGTTACAGAAACATGGATGGGTGTAGGGGCTGGAGGAGGTTTCAGAGATAGGGATGGGTGTAGGGGCTGGAGGAGGTTACAGAGATAGGGAGGGGTGTAGGTTCTGGAGGTGGTTACAGATATAGGGAGGGATTGGAGGCCTGTGCGGGTTACAGAGATGGGGAGGGAGTTACAGAGATGGGGGTGTGAGAGGCTGGAGGAGGTTACAGAGATCGGGTGGAGTGTTGGGAATGGAGGATGTTACAGAGATAGGGGGAGGTGAAGGGGCTGGAGGAGGTTAGAGAGATAGGGAGGGGTGTAGGGGCTGGAGGAGGTTACAGAGATAGGGAGGGGTGTAGGGGCTGGAGGAGGTTACAGAGACATGGAAGGGTGTAGGGGCTGGAGGACGTTTCAGAGATTGCGATGGGTGAAGGGACTGGAGGAGGTTACAGAGAAAGGGAAGGGTGTATGGGCTGGAGGAGGTTACAGAGATAGGGAGTGGTTTAGGGGCTGGAGGAGGTTACAGAGATAGGGAGGGGTGTAGGGGCTTGAGGAGGTTACAGAGATAGGGAGGGGTGTAGGGGCTGGAGGAGGTTACAGAAACATGGATGGGTGTAGGGGCTGGAGGAGGTTTCAGAGATAGGGATGGGTGTAGGGGCTGGAGGAGGTTACAGAGAAAGGGAAGGGTGTATGGGCTGGAGGATGTTACATAGATAGGGAGGGATGAGAGGCTGGAGGTGGTTTCAGAGATAGGGAGGGAGTTACAGAAATAGGGAGGGTTGTAGGGGCTGGAGGGGGTTACAGAGATAACAAGTTACAGAGATAGGGATGGTTGTAGGGGCTGGAGGACGTTACAGAGTAGGAAGGGGTGTAGGAGCTGGAGGAGGTTACAGAGATAGGGAGGGATGTGGGGTCTGGAGGAAGTTACAGAGATAGGGATGGGTGTAGGGGCTGGAGGAGGTTACAGAGATAGGGAGCGGTTTAGGGGCTGGAGGAGGTTACAGAGATAGGGAAAGGTGTACGGGCTGGAGGAGGTTACAGAAATAGGGAGTGATGAGAGGCTGGAGGAGGTTACAGATATTGGGAGGGATGGGAGGCTGGTGCGGGTTACAATGATTGAGAGGGAGTAACAGAGATGGGGTAGTGAAAATCTGGAGGAAGATACAGAGATAGGGAGGGGTGCAGGGGCTGGAGGAGGTTACAGAGATAGGGATGGGTGTAGGGGCTGGAGGAGGTTAGAGAGAAAGGGAAGGGTTTAGGGGCTGGAGGAGTTTACAGAGACAAGGAGTGTTGTAGGGGCTGGAGGAGGTTACAGAGATAGGAAGTTACAGAGATAGGGAGGGTTGTCGGGGCTGGAGGATGTTACAGAGTAGGAAGGGGTGTAGGAGCTGGAGGAGGTTACAGAGATAGGGAGGGGTGCAGGGACTGGAGGAGGTTACAGAGATAGGGAGAGGTGTAGGGGCTGGAGGAGGTTGCAGAGATACGAAGTGGTGTACGGGCTGGAGGAGGTTACAGAGATAGGGATAGGTGTAGGGGCTGGAGGAGGTTACAGAAATAGGGAGCGATGAGAGTCTGGAGGATTTTACAGAGATAGGGAGGGATGGGAGGCTGGTGCGGGCTACAATGATGGGGAGGGAGTTACACAGATGTGGGGTGAGAGGCTGGAGGAGGTTACAGAGATAGGGAGGGGTGTAGGGACGTGGAGGTTACAGAGACAGGGAGGGATTAGAGGCTGGAGGAGGTTACAGAGATAGGGAAGGATGTAGGATCTGGAGGTGGTTACAGTGATAGGGAGGGATGAGGAGCTGGAGGGGTTTACAGAGATACGCAGTGGTGTTGGGGCTGGAGGAGGTTACAGAGATAGGGAGGGGTGTAGGTTCTGGAGGTGGTTACAGATATAGGGAGGGATTGGAGGCCTGTGCGGGTTACAGAGATGGGGAGGGAGTTACAGAGATGGGGGTGTGAGAGGCTGGAGGAGGTTACAGAGATCGGGTGGAGTGTTGGGAATGGAGGATGTTACAGAGATAGGGGGAGGTGAAGGGGCTGGAGGAGGTTAGAGAGATAGGGAGGGGTGTAGGGGCTGGAGGAGGTTACAGAGATAGGGAGGGGTGTAGGGGCTGGAGGAGGTTACAGAGACATGGAAGGGTGTAGGGGCTGGAGGACGTTTCAGAGATTGCGATGGGTGAAGGGACTGGAGGAGGTTACAGAGAAAGGGAAGGGTGTATGGGCTGGAGGAGGTTACAGAGATAGGGAGTGGTTTAGGGGCTGGAGGAGGTTACAGAGATAGGGAGGGGTGTACGAGCTTGAGGAGGTTACAGAGATAGGGAGGGGTGTAGGGGCTGGAGGAGGTTACAGAAACATGGATAAGTGTAGGGGCTGGAGGAGGTTTCAGAGATAGGGATGGGTGTAGGGGCTGGAGGAGGTTACAGAGATAGGGAGGGGTGTAGGTTCTGGAGGTGGTTACAGATATAGGGAGGGATTGGAGGCCTGTGCGGGTTACAGAGATGGGGAGGGAGTTACAGAGATGGGGGTGTGAGAGGCTGGAGGAGGTTACAGAGATCGGGTGGAGTGTTGGGAATGGAGGATGTTACAGAGATAGGGGGAGGTGAAGGGGCTGGAGGAGGTTAGAGAGATAGGGAGGGGTGTAGGGGCTGGAGGAGGTTACAGAGATAGGGAGGGGTGTAGGGGCTGGAGGAGGTTACAGAGACATGGAAGGGTGTAGGGGCTGGAGGACGTTTCAGAGATTGCGATGGGTGAAGGGACTGGAGGAGGTTACAGAGAAAGGGAAGGGTGTATGGGCTGGAGGAGGTTACAGAGATAGGGAGTGGTTTAGGGGCTGGAGGAGGTTACAGAGATAGGGAGGGGTGTAGGGGCTTGAGGAGGTTACAGAGATAGGGAGGGGTGTAGGGGCTGGAGGAGGTTACAGAAACATGGATGGGTGTAGGGGCTGGAGGAGGTTTCAGAGATAGGGATGGGTGTAGGGGCTGGAGGAGGTTACAGAGAAAGGGAAGGGTGTATGGGCTGGAGGATGTTACATAGATAGGGAGGGATGAGAGGCTGGAGGTGGTTTCAGAGATAGGGAGGGAGTTACAGAAATAGGGAGGGTTGTAGGGGCTGGAGGGGGTTACGGAGATAACAAGTTACAGAGATAGGGATGGTTGTAGGGGCTGGAGGAGGTTACAGAGTAGGAAGGGGTGTAGGAGCTGGAGGAGGTTACAGAGATAGGGAGGGGTGTGGGGTCTGGAGGAAGTTACAGAGATAGGGAGGGGTGTAGGGGCTGGAGGAGGTTACAGAGATAGGGAGCGGTTTAGGGGCTGGAGGAGGTTACAGAGATAGGGAGAGGTGTACGGGCTGGAGGAGGTTACAGAAATAGGGAGTGATGAGAGGCTGGAGGAGGTTACAGATATTGGGAGGGATGGGAGGCTGGTGCGGGTTACAATGATGGAGAGGGAGTAACAGAGATGGGGTAGTGAAAATCTGGAGGAAGATACAGAGATAGGGAGGGGTGCAGGGGCTGGAGGAGGTTACAGAGATAGGGAGGGATGAGAGGCTGGAGGGGGTTACAGAAATAGGGAGGGGTGTAGTGGCTGGAGGAGGTTACAAACAGGGAGAGGTGTATGGGCTGGAGGAGGTTACAGAGATAGGGAGGGATGAGAGACTGGAGGGGATTACAGAGAAAGGGAGGGGGATACAGAGATAAGGAGGGGTGTCGGGCTGGAGGAGGTTACAGAAATATGGAAGTATGTAGGGGCTGGAGGAGGTAACAGAGGAAGGGAGGCGTGTAGGGGCTGGAGGAGATTACAGAGATAGGGAGTGGTTTGGTGGTTGGAGGAGGTTACAGAGATAGGGAGGGGTGTAGGGGCTGGAGGAGGTTATAGAGATAGGGAGGGGTGTAGGGGCTGGAGGAGGTTACAGAGATAGGGAGGGATGAGAGACTGGAGGGGGTTACAGAGATAGGGTGGGTGTAGGCTCTGGAGGAGGTTACAGAGATAGGGAGGGGTGGAGGGGCTGGAGGTGGTTACAGAGAAAGGGAGGGGTGCAGGGGCTGGAGGATGCTACAGAGATAGGGAGGGATGGGAAGCTGGTGCAGTTTGCAGAGATGGGGAGGGAGTTACAGAGATGGCGGGGTGAGAGGCTGGTGGAGGTTACAGAGATCGGGAGGAGTGTAGGGACTGGAGGAGGTTACAGAGATTGGGGGAGGTGTAGGGGCTGGGGGAGGTTAGAGAGATAGGGATGGGTGTAGGGTTTGGAGTAGGTAACAGACATAGTGAGGATTGTGGGAGCTGGAGGAGGTTACAAAGATTGGGAGGGGTGTTGGAGCCAGAGGAGGTTACAGAGATAGGGAGAGGTGTAGGGGCTGGAGGAGGTTACAGAAATAGGGAGCAATGAGAGGCTGGAGGGGGTTACAGAGATAGGGAGGGATGGGAAGCTGGTGTGGGTTACAGAGATGGGGAAGGAGTTAAAGGGATGGGGGGTGAGAGGCTGGAGGAGGTTACAGAGATTGGGAGGGGTGTAGGGACTGGAGGAGGTTACAGAGATAGGGAGGGATGAGAGGCTGGAGGGGGTTACATAGATAGAAAGGGGTTTAGGGGCTGGAGGAGGTTACAGAGATAATGAGGGGTGTAGGGGCTGGAGGAATTTACAGAGATAGGGAAGGGTGTAGGGGCTGGAGGAAGTTACAGAGATAGGGAGGGGTGTAGGGGCTGGAGGAGGTTACAGAGATAGGGAGGGGTGTAGAGGCTGTAGGAGGTTACAGACATAGGGAGGGCTCTAGGGGATGGAGGATGTTACAGAGACATGGAAGGGTGTAGGGGCTGGAGGAGGTTTCAGAGATAGGGATGGGTGTAGGGGCTGGAGGAGGTTAGAGAGAAAGGGAAGGGTTTAGGGGCTGGAGGAGTTTACAGAGACAAGGAGTGTTGTAGGGGCTGGAGGAGATTACAGAGATAGGAAGTTACAGAGAGAGGGAGGGTTGTAGGGGCTGGAGGATGTTACAGAGTAGGAAGGGGTGTAGGAGCTGGAGGTGGTTACAGAGATAGGGAGGGGTGCAGGGACTGGAGGAGGTTACAGAGATAGGGAGAGGTGTAGGGGCTGGAGGATGTTGCAGAGATACGAAGTGGTGTACGGGCTGGAGGAGGTTACAGAGATAGGGATAGGTGTAGGGGCTGGAGGAGGTTACAGAAATAGGGAGCCATGAGAGTCTGGAGGATTTTACAGAGATAGGGAGGGATGGGAGGCTGGTGCGGGCTACAATGATGGGGAGGGAGTTACACAGATGTGGGGTGAGAGGCTGGAGGAGGTTACAGAGATAGGGAGGGGTGTAGGGACGTGGAGGTTACAGAGACAGGGAGGGATTAGAGGCTGGAGGGGTTTACAGAGATAGAAAGGGGTGTAGGGGCTGCAGGAGGTTACAGAGATAGGGAGCGGTTTAGGGGCTGGAGGAGGTTACAGAGATAGGGAGAGGTGTACGGGCTGGAGGAGGTTACAGAAATAGGGAGTGATGAGAGGCTGGAGGAGGTTACAGATATTGGGAGGGATGGGAGGCTGGTGCGGGTTACAATGATGGAGAGGGAGTAACAGAGGTGGGGTAGTGAAAATCTGGAGGAAGTTACAGAGATAGGGAGGGGTGCAGGGACTGGAGGAGGTTACAGAGATAGGGAGGGTTGTAGGGACTGGAGGAGGTTACAGAGATAGGGAGGGATGTAGAGGCTGGAGGAGGTTACAGAGACAGGGAGGGGTGTAGGGGCTGGAGGATTTTATAGTGATAGGGAGGGTTGTAGGGACTGGAGGAGGTTACAGAGATAGGGAGGGGTGTAGGTGCTGGAGGAGGTTACAGAGATAGGGAGGGATGAGAGGCTGGAGGGGGTTACAGAGATAGAATGGGGTTTAGGGGCTGGAGGATGTTACAGAGTTAGGGAGGGGTGTAGGGGCTGGAGGAGGTTACAGAGATAGGGAGGGGTGTAGGGGCTGGAGGAGGTTACAGACCTAGGGAGGGGTGTAGGGCTGGAGGAGGTTACAGAGATAGGGAGGGGTGTAGGTGCCTGAGGAGGTTACAGAGATAGGGAGGGGTGTAGAGGCTGGAGGAGGTTACAGAGATAGGGAAGGGTGTAGAGGCTGGAGGAGGTTACAGAGATAGGGAAGGGTGTATTGCCTGGCGAAGGTTACAGAGATAGGGAGGGGTGTAGGGGCTAGAGGGGGTTACAGAGATAGGGAGGGGTGTAGGGCTGGTGGAGGTTACAGAGATAGGGAAGGATGTAGCGGCTGGAGGAGGTAACAGAGAAAGAGAGGGTTGTAGGGGCTGTAGGAGGGTACAGAGATAGGGAGGGGTGTAGGGGCTGGAGGAGGTTACTAAGATAGGGAGGGGTGTAGGGGCTGGAGGAGGTTACAGACATAGGGAAAGGTGTACGGACTGGCGAAGGTTACAGAGATAGGGAGGGGTGTAGGGGCTGGAGGGGGTTACAGAGATTAGGAGGGAGTTACAGAGATAAGGAGGGGTGTAGGTCTGGAAGAGGATACAGTGATAGGGCGGGATTTACAGAGATAGGGAGCGGTGAGAGGCTCGAGACAGTTACAGAGATAGGGAGGGGGTTACAGAGATAGGGAGGGAGTTACAGAGATAAGGAGGGGTGTACGTCTGGAAGAGGATACAGTGATAGGGCGGGATTTACAGAGATAGGGAGCGGTGAGAGGCTGGAGAGCGTAACAGAGATAGGGAGGGGTGTTGAAGCTGGAGGAGGTTACAGAGATAGGGAGGTGTGTATGGGCTGGAGGAGGTTACAAAGATAGGGGTGGAGGGAGCGGCTGGTGGAGGTTACAGAGATAGGGAGGAATGAGAGGCTGGAGCGTGTTACAGAGATAGTGAGGGAGTTAGTTATAATGAGCGGTGTAGGTCTGGAGGAGGTTACAGATAGTGATGGGTCTACGGGCATGAGGAGGTTACAAAGATGGGGTGGGGTGTAGGGGCTGGAGGAGGTTACAGAGATAGGGAGGGGTGTAGGGGCTGGAAGAGTATACAGAGATAGGGAGGAATGAGAGGCTGGAGGGTGTTACAGAGATAGTGAGGGAGTTATAGTGATAATGAACGGTGTAGGTCTGGAGGAGGTTACAGATAGTGATGGGTCTACGGGCATGAGGAGGTTACAGAGATAGGGTGGGGTGTAGGGGCTGGAGGAGGTTACAGAGATAGCGAGGGGTGTAGGGGCTGGAAGAGTATACAGAGATAGGGAGGAATGAGAGGCTGGAGGGTGTTACACAGATAGTGAGGGAGTTATAGTGATAATGAGCGGTGTAGGTCTGGAGGAGTTTACAGATAGTGAGGGGTTTACAGGCATGAGGAGGTTACAGAATTAGGAAGGGGTCTAGGGGCTGGAGGAAGTTACAGAGATTTGGAGGGGTGTAGGGGCTGGGGGAGGTTACAGAGATAGGGAAGGGTGTAGGGGCTGGAGAATTTTACAGAAATAGGGAGGGGTGTAGGGGCAAAGGAGTTTACAAAGATAGGGAGGGGTGTAGGGGCCAAAGGAGGTTACAGAGATAGGGAGGGGTATAGGAAGTGGAGGAGATTACACAGACAGGGAGGGGTGTATGGGCTGGAAGAGGTTACAGAGATAGGGAGGGGTGTAGGGGCTGGAGGAGGTTACAGAGATGGGGAGGGGTGTGGGGGCTGGAGGAGGTTACAAAGATAGGGAGCGGTGAGAGGCTGGATTAGGTTACAGAGATTGGTGGATAGTTACAGAGATGGTGGGGTGATAGGCTGGAGGAGGTTACAGAGATAGGGATGCGTGTAGGGGCTGGAGGAGGTTACAGAGATAGGGAGGGGTGTAGGGGCTGGAGGAGGTTACAGAGATAGGGAGCGATGAGAGGCTGGAGGAGGTTACAGAGATACACAGGGTTGTAGGGGCTGGAGGAGGTTACTGAGATAGGGAGGAGTGTAGGGGCTGGAGGATTTTACAGAAATAGGCAGGGGTGTAGTGGCTGGAGGATTTTACAGAAATAGGGAGGGGTGTAGGGGCTGGAGGAAGTTACAGAGATAGGGAGGGTTTAAGGGGCCAAAGGATGTTACAGAGATAGGGAGGGCTGTAGGGGCCAAAGGAGGTTACAGCGATAGGGAGGGGTATAGGAAGTGGAGGAGATTACACAGACAGGGAAGGGTGTAGGGGCTGGAAGAGGTTACAGAGATAGGGAGGGGTGTAGGGGCTGGAGGAGGTTACAGAGATAGGGAGGGGTGTAGGGGCTGGAGGATTTTACAGAAATAGGGAGGGGTGTAGGGGCAAAGGAGTTTACAAAGATAGGGAGGGGTGTAGGGGCCAAAGGAGGTTACAGAGATAGGGAGGGGTATAGGAAGTGGAGGAGATTACACAGACAGGGAGGGGTGTAGGGGCTGGAAGAGGTTACAGAGATAGGGAGGGGTGTAGGGGCTGGAGGAGGTTACAAAGATAGGGAGCGGTGAGAGGCTGGATTAGGTTACAGAGATTGGTGGATAGTTACAGAGATGGTGGGGTGATAGGCTGGAGGAGGTTACAGAGATAGGGATGCGTGTAGGGGCTGGAGGAGGTTACAGAGATAGGGAGGGGTGTAGGGGCTGGAGGAGGTTACAGAGATAGGGAACGATGAGAGGCTGGAGGAGGTTAGAGAGATACACAGGGTTGTAGGGGCTGGAGGAGGTTACTGAGATAGGGAGGAGTTTAGGGGCTGGAGGATTATACAGAAATTGGGAGGGGTGTAGTGGCTGGAGGAGGTTACAGAAATAGGGAGGGGTGTAGTGGCTGGAGGAAGTTACAGAGATAGGGAGGGTTTAAGGGGCCGAAGGATGTTACAGAGATAGGGAGGGCTGTAGGGGCCAAAGGAGGTTACAGCGATAGGGAGGGGTATAGGAAGTGGAGGAGATTACACAGACAGGGAAGGGTGTAGGGGCTGGAAGAGGTTACAGAGATAGGGAGGGGTGTAGGGGTTGGAGGAGGTTGCAGAGATAGGGAGCGGTGAGAGGCTGGAGGAGGTTACAGAGATTGAGGGGTAGTTACAGAGATGGTGGGGTGATAGGCTGGAGGAGGTTACAGAGATAGGGCGGGATGTAGGGGCTGGAGGAGTTTTCAGAGATAGGGAGGTGTGCAGGGTTTGGAGTATGTTACAAGGATAAGGAGGAGTGTAGGGCTGGAGGATGTTACAGAGATAGGGGGAGGTGTAGGGGCTGGAGGAAGTTACAGAGTTTGGGAGCATTGTAGGGGTTGGAGGAGTTGACTGAGATAGGGAGCGATGAGAGGCTGGAGGAGGTTACAGAGATAGGGAACGATGAGAGGCTGGAGGAGGTTACAGAGATACAGAGGGCTGTAGGGGTTGGAGGAGATTGCAGAGATAGGGAGGGGTCTAGGGACTGGAGAAGGTTACAGAGACAGGGAGAGGAGTAGGAGCCAGAGGAGGTTACAAAGATAGGGAGGGGTGTAGTGGTTGGAGGTGGTTATATAGATAGGTAGGGGTGAGAGGCTGGAGGAGGTTATAGAGATAGGTAGGGTTGAGAGGCTGGAGGAGGTTACAGAGATAGGGAGGGGTGTAGGGGCTGGAGGAGGTTACAGATATAGGGAGGAGTGTAGGGATTGGAGGTTACAGATATAGGGACGGGTTTAGGGATTGGAGGAGGTTACAGAGATAGGGAGAGGTGTAGGGGCTGGCGAAGCTTACAGATTTAGGGAGGGGTGTAGGGGTTGGAGCAGGTTACAGAGATAGGGAGGGGTGTAGGGCTGGAGGAGGTTACAGAGACAGGGAGGTAGTTACAGAGATAGGGACGGGTGAGAGGCTGGAGAGCGTTACAGAGATAGGGAGGGGTGTAGGAGCTGGAGGATGTTACAGAGATAGGGAGAGGTGTAGGGATTGGAGGGGTTCACAGAGATAGGGAGTGGTGTAGCGACTGGAGGAGTTTACAGAGATAGGGAGGGGTGAGAGGCTGGAGGAGGTTACAGAGATAGGGAGAGGTGTAGGGGCTGGATGGGGTTACAGAGATAGGAAGTTACAGAGATAGGGAGGGAGTTACAGAGATAAGGAGGTGTGCAGGGCTGGAGGAGGTTACAGAGATAGGGAGGGGTGTAATGGCTGCAGGAGGGTACAGAGATAGGGAAGGGTGTACAGGCTGGCGAAGGTTACAGAGATAGGGAGGGGCGTAGGGGCTGGAGGAGGTTACAGGTATAGGGAGGGTTGTAGGTGCTGGAGGAGGTTACAGAGATAGGGAGGGGTGTAGGGGCTGGAGGAGGTTAGAGATTTAGGGAGGGGTTTTAGGGGCTGGAGGAGGTTACAGAGTTAGGGAGGGGTGTAAGGGTTGGAGCAGGTTACAGAGATAGGGAGGGGCTTAGGGGCTGGATGAGGTTACAGAGATGGGGGGGGGTAGTTACAGAGATGGGGGGGTGATAGGCTGGAGGAGGTTACAGAGATTGGGAGGGATGTAGGGGCTGGAGGAATTTACAGAGATAGGGAGGTGTGCAGGGTTTGGTGGTGGTTACAAGGATAAGGAGGAGTGGAGGGCTGGAGGATGTTACAGAGATAGGGGGAGGTGTAGGGGCTGGAGGAAGTTACAGAGATAGGGAGGTTTGTAGGGGCTGGAGGAGTTTACTGAGATAGGGAGCAATGAGAGGCTGGAGGAGGTTACAGAGATAGGGAGCGATGAGAGGCTGGAGGATGTTCCAGAGATACAGAGGGCTGTAGGGATTGGAGGAGGTTCCATAGATAGGGAGGGGTGTATGGACTGGAGCAGGTTACAGAGATAGGGAGGGGTGCGAGGCTGGAGGAGGTTACTGAGTTACAGAGAGTTTAGGAGCCGGAGGAGGTTACAGCGAAAGGGAGGGGGTTACAGAGATAGGGAGGGAGTTACAGAGATAGTAAGTTACAGAGATAGGGAGGGGTGTAGGGGCTGGAGCAGGTTACAGAGATAGGGAGGGGTGTAGAGCTGGAGGAGGTTACAGAGATAGGGAGGGAGTTACAGAGATAGGGACGGGTGAGAGGATGGAGAGCGTTACAGAGATAGGGAGGGGTGTAGGAGCTGGAGGATGTTACAGAGATAGGGAGAAGTGCAGGGATTGGAGGAGATCACAGAGATAGGGAGGGGTGTAGGGACTGGAGGAGTTTACAGAGATAGGGAGGGGTGAGAGGCTGGAGGAGGTTACAGAGTTAGGGAGGGGTGTAGGGGCTGGAGGAGTTTACAGAGATAGGGAAGGGTGTAAGGGCTGGCGAAGTTTACAGAGATAGGGAGGGGCATAGGGGCTGGAGGAGGTTAGAGATTTGGAGGGGTTTAGGTGCTGGAGGAGGTTACAGAGTTAGGGAGGGGTGTAAGTGTTGGAGCAGGTTACAGAGATAGGGAGCTGCGTAGGGGCTGGAGAAGGTTACAGAGGTAGGGAGGGGTGTAGGGGCTGGAGCAGATTACAGAGATAGGGAGAGGCGTAGGGGCTGGAGGATGTTACAGAGATAGGGAGGGGTGTAGGGACTGGAGCAGGTTACAGATTTAGGGAGGGGTGCGAGGCTGGAGGAGGTTACAGAGTTAGGGAGAGTTTAGGAGCCGGAGGAGGTAACAGCAAAAGGGAGGGATGTAGGGGCTGGAGGGGGTTACAGAGATAGGGAGGGAGTTACAGAGATAAGGAGGTGTGTAGGGCTGGAGGAGGTTACAGAAATAGGGAGGGGTGTAGGGGCCTGAGGAGGTTACAGAGATAGAGAGGGAGTTACAGAGATAAGGAGGGGTGTAGGTCTGGAAGAGGATACAGTGATAGGGCAGGAGCTACAGAGATAGGGAGCGGTGAGAGGCTGGAGAGCGTTACAGAGATAGGGAGGTGTGTTGGAGCTGGAGGAGGTTACAGAGATAGGGTGGGGTGTATTGGCTGGAGGAGGTTACAAAGATAGGGGTGGGGGGAGGGGCTGGTGGAGGTTACTGAGATAGGGAGGAATGAGAGGCTGGAGGGTGTTACAGAGATAGAGTGGGAGTTATAGCGATAATGAGCGGTGTAGGTCTGGAGGAGGTTAAAGATAGTGATGTGTGTACGGGCTTGTGGAGGTTACAGAGATAGGGAGGGGTGTAGGGGCTGGATGAAGTTACAGAGATAGGGAGAGTTGTCGGCGCTGGAGGAGGTTACAGAGATAGGGAGGTGTGTAGGGGCTGGAGGAGGTGACAGAGATAGGGAGTGGTGTCGGGGCTGGAGGAGGTTACAGAGATAGGGAGGGGTGTCGGGCCTGGTGAAGCTTACAGAGATAGGGAGGGGTGTAGGGGCTGGAGGAGGTGACAGAGATAGGGAGGTGTGTAGGGCTGGAGGAGGTTACAGAGATAGGGAGGTTGTAGGTCTGTAGGAGGTTATAGAGATAGGGAGGTGTGTAGGGGTTGGAGGAGTTTACAGAGATAGGGAGGAATGAGAGGCTGGAGGGTGTTACAGAGATAGTGAGGGAGTTATAGTGATAACGAGCGATGTAGGTCTGGAGGAGGTTGATGATATTGAGGGGTGTACGGGCATGAGGAGGTTACAGAGATAGGGAGGGGCGTAGGAGCCGGAGGAGATTACACTGACAGGGAGGGGTGTAGGGGCTGGAAGTGATTACAGAGATAGGGAGGGGTGTAGGGGCTGGAGGAGGTTACAGAGATAGGGAGTGGTGAGAGGCTGGAGGAGGTTACAGAAATGGGGGGTGAGTTACAGAGATGGGGAGGGGTGATTGGCTGGAGGAGGTTACACAGATAGGGCGGGATGTAGGGGCTGGAGGGGGTTAGAGAGATAGGGAGGTTTGCAGGGATTGGAGGAGGTTATAAGTATAAGGAGGATTGTCGGGCTGGAGAATGTTACAGAGATAGGGGGAGGTGTAGGGGCTGGAGGAAGTTACAGAGATAGGGAGGGTTGTAGGGGCTGGAGGAGTTTCCTGAGATAGGGAGCGATGAGAGGCTGGAGGATGTTACAGAGATGCAGAGGGGTGTAGGGGTTGGAGGAGGTTGCAGAGATAGGGAGGGGTCTAGGGACTGGAGGAGGTTACAGAGACAGGGAGAGGAGTAGGAGCCAGAGGAGGTTACAAAGATAGGGAGGGGTGTAGGTGTTGGAGGTGGTTATAGAGATAGGTAGGGGTGAGAGGTTGGAGGTGGTTACAGAGATAGGGAGAGGAGTAGTAGCTGGAAAAGGTTACAGAGATAGGGAGGGGTGTAGGGGCTGGAGGAGGTTACAGACATAGGGAGGGGTGTAGGGATTGGAGGAGGTTACAGAGATAGGGAGGGGTGTAGGGACTGGAGATGGTTACAGAGATAGGGAGGGGTGCGAGGCTGGAGGAGTTTACAGAGTTAGGGAGAGTTTAGGAGCCGGAGGAGGTTAGCGCGAAAGGGAGGGGTGTAGGGGCCTGAGGAGGTTACAGAGATAGGGAGGGGTTAGGGGCTGGAGGAGGTTACAGAGATAGGGAAGGAGTTACAGAGATAAGGAGGTGTGTAGGTTTGGAAGAGGATTCAGAGATAGAGTAGGAGTTACAGAGATAGGGAGCGGTGAGAGGCTGGAGAGAGCTACAGAGATCGGGAGGGGTGTTGGAGCTGGTGGAGGTTACAAAGATAGGGGTGGGGGGAGGGGCTGGAGGAGGTTACAGAGATAGGGCGGGAGTTACAGAGATAGGGAGCGGTGAGAGGCTGGAGAGCGTTACAGAGATAGGGAGGGGTGTTGGAGCTGGTGGAGGTTACAAAGATAGGGGTGGGGGGAGGGGCTGGAGGAGGTTACAAAGATAGGGAGGAATGAGAGGCTGGAGGGTGTTACGGAGATATCGAGGGAGTTATAGTGATAATGAGCGGTGTAGGTCTGGAGGAGTTTACAGATAGTGATGGGTGTACGGGCATGAGGATGTTACAGAGATAGGGAGGGGTGAAGGGGCTGGAGGATGTTACAGAGATAGGGAGGGTTGTAGGGATTGGAGGAGGTTACAGAGATAGGGAGGGTGTAGGAGCTGGAGGATGTTACAGAGATAGGGAGGGTTGTAGGGACTGGATGAGTTTACAGTGATAGGGAGGGGTTAGAGGCTGGAGGAGGTTAAAGAGTTACGGAGAGGTGTAGGAGCCGGAGGAGCTTACTGAGATAGGGAGGGTTGTAGGGGCTGGATGGGGTTACAGAGATAGGAATTTACAGAGATAGGGAGGGAGTTACAGAGATAAGGAGGGGTGCAGGGCTGGAGGAGGTTACAGAGATAGGGAGGGGTGTAGTGGCTGCAGGAGGTTACAGAGATAGAGAAGGATGTAGGGACTGGAGGAGGTTACAGAGGTAGGGAGGGAGTTAAAGAGATAGGGACGGGTGAGAGGCTGGTGAGCGTTACAGAGATAGGGAGGGGTGTAGGAGCTGGAGGATGTTACAGAGATAGGGACGGGTGAGAGGCTGGAGAGCGTTACAGAGATAGGGAGGGGTGTAGGAGCTGGAGGATGTTACAGAGATAGGGAGAAGTGTAGGGATTGGAGGAGGTCACAGAGATAGGGAGGGGTGTAGGGACTGGAGGAGTTTACAGAGATAGGGAGGGGTGAGAGGCTGGAGGAGGTTACAGAGTTAGGGAGGGGTGTAGGGGCTGGCGAAGTTTACAGAGATAGGGAGGGGCGTAGGGGCTGGAGTAGGTTAGAGATTTGGGGAGGGGTTTAGGTGCTGGAGGAGGTTACAGAGTTAGGGAGGGGTGTAAGGGTTGGAGCAGGTTACAGAGATAGGGAGCTGCGTAGGGGCTGGAGAAGGTTACAGTGATAGGGAGGGGTGTACGGGCTGGAGGAGGTTAGAGATTTGGGGAGGGGTTTAGGTGCTGGAGGAGGTTACAGAGTTAGGGAGGGGTGTAAGGGTTGGAGCAGGTTACAGAGATAGGGAGCTGCGTAGGGGCTGGAGAAGGTTACAGTGATAGGGAGGGGTGTACGGGCTGGAGCAGGTTACAGAGATAGGCAGGGACGTAGGTGTTGGATGAGGTTACAGAGATAGGGAGGGGTATAGGGACTGGTGGAGGTTACAGAGATAGGGCTGGGTTTAGGGGCTGGAGGAGGTTACATAGATAGGGGGGTTGTAGGGGCTGGTGGAGGTTACAGAGATAGGGAGGGGTTTAGGGGCTGTAGGATTTTACAGAGATAGGGAGGGGTGTATGGGCTGGAGGATGTTACAGAGATAGGGAGGGGTCAAGGGACTGGAGCAGGTTACAGAGTTAGGGAGGGGTGCGAGGCTGGAGGAGGTTACAGAGTTAGGGAGGGAGTTGCAGAGATTGGAAGTTACAGAGATAGGGAGGGAGTTACAGAGATAAGGAGGTGTGTAGGGCTGGAGGAGGTTACAGAAATAGGGAGGGGTGTAGGGGCCTGAGGAGGTTACAGAGATAGGGAGGGGTGTAGGGGCTGGAGGAGGTTACAGAGATAGGGAGGGAGTTACAGAGATAGGGAGCGGTGAGAGGTTGGAGATCGTTACAGAGATAGGGAGGTGTGTTGGAGCTGGAGGAGGTTACAGAGATAGGGAGTGGTGTATTGGCTGGAGGAGGTTACAAAGATAGGGGTGGGGGGAGGGGCTGGTGGAGGTTACTGAGATAGGGAGGAATGAGAGGCTGGAGGGTGTTACAGAGATAGAGTGGGAGTTATTGTGATAATGAGCGGTGTAGCTCTGGAAGAGGTTAAAGATAGTGATGTGTGTACGGGCTTGTGGAGGTTACAGAGATAGGGAGGGGTGTAGGGGCTGGATGAAGTTACAGAGATAGGGAGAGTTGTAGGCGCTGGAGGAGGTTACAGAGATAGGGAGGGGTGTAGGGATTGGAGGAGGTGACAGAGATAGGGAGGGGTGTAGGGACTGGAGCTGGTTACAGAGATAGGGAGGGGTGCGAGGCTGGAGGAGGTTACAGAGTTAGGGAGAGTTTAGGAGCTGGAGGAGTTTACCGCGAAAGGGAGGGGTGTAGGGGCCTGAGGAGGTTACAGAGATAGGGAGGGGTGTAGGGGCTGGAGGAGGTTACAGAGATAGGGAAGGAGTTACAGAGATAAGGAGGTGTGTAGGTTTGGAAGAGGATTCAGAGATAGGGCGGGAGTTACAGAGATAGGGAACGGTGAGAGGCTGGAGAGCGTTACAGAGATAGGGAGGGGTGTTGGAGCTGTGGAGGTTACAGAGATAGGGAGGGGTGTTGGAGCTGGTGGAGGTTACAAAGATAGGTGTGGGGGGAGGGGCTGGAGGAGGTTACAAAGCTAGGTGTGGGGGGAGGGGCTGGTGGAGGTTCCAGAAATAGGGAGGAATGAGAGGCTGGAGGGTGTTACAGAGATATCGAGGGAGTTATAGTGATAATGAGTGGTGTAGGTCTGGAGGAGGTTACAGATAGTGATGGGTGTACGGGCATGAGGAGGTTACAGAGATAGGGAGGGGTGAAGGGGCTGGAGGAAGTTACAGAGATAGAGAGGGGTGTAGGAGCTGGAGGATGTTACAGAGATAGGGAGAAGTGTAGGGATTGGAGGAGGTCACAGAGATAGGGAGGGGTGTAGGGACTGGAGGAGTTTACAGAGATAGGGAGGGGTGAGAGGCTGGAGGAGGTTACAGAGTTCGGGAGGGGTGTAGGGGCTGGAGGAGTTTACAGAGATAGGGAAGGGTGTAAGGGCTGGCGAAGTTTACAGAGATAGGGAGGGGCGTAGGGGCTGGAGTAGGTTACAGAGATAGGGAGGGGTGTAGGGGCTGGAGGAGGTTAGAGATTTGGGGAGGGGTTTAGGTGCTGGAGGAGGTTACAGAGTTAGGGAGGGTGTAAGGGTTGGAGCAGGTTACAAAGATAGGGAGCTGCGTAGGGGCTGGAGAAGGTTACAGTGATAGGGAGGGGTGTAGGGGCTGGAGCAGGTTACAGAGATAGGCAGGGACGTAGGTGTTGGATGAGGTTACAGAGATAGGGAGAGGTGTAGGGGCTGGAGGAGGTTACAGAGATAGGGCTGGGTGTAGGGGCTGGAGGAGGTTACATAGATAGGGGGGGTTGTAGGGGCTGGTGGAGGTTACAGAGATAGGGAGGGGTTTAGGGGCTGTAGGATTTTACAGAGATAGGGAGGGGTGTATGGGCCGGAGGAGGTTACAGAGGTAGGGAGGGGTGTAGGGGTTGGAGCAGATTACAGAGATAGGGAGGGGCGTAGGAGCTGGAGGATGTTACAGAGTTAGGGAGGGGTGTAGGGACTGGAGCAGGTTACAGAGTTAGGGAGGGGTGCGAGGCTGGAGGAGGTTACAGAGTTAGGCAGAGCTTAGAAGCCGGAGGAGGTAACAGCGAAAGGGAGGGGTGTAGGGGCTGGAGGGGGTTACAGAGATAGGGAGGGAGTTGCAGAGATTGGAAATTACAGAGAAAGGGAGGGAGTTACAGAGATAAGGAGGTGTTTAGGGCTGGAGGAGGTTACAGAAATAGGGAGGGGAGTAGGGGCCTGAGGAGGATACAGAGATAGGGAGGGAGTTACAGAGATAAGGAGGGGTGTAGGTCTGGAAGAGGATACAGTGATAGGGCAGGAGTTACAGAGATAGGGAGCGGTGAGAGGCTGGAGGGCGTTATAGAGATAGGGAGGTGTGTTGGAGCTGGAGGAGTTTACAGAGATCGGGAGGGGTGTATTGGCTGGAGGAGGTTACAAAGATAGGGGTGGGGGGAGGGGCAGGATGAAGTTACAGAGATAGGGAGAGTTGTAGGCGCTGGAGGAGGTTACAGAGATAGGGAGGGGTGTAGGGATTGGAGGAGGTGACAGAGATAGGGAGGGGTGTAGGGAATGGAGCTGGTTACAGAGATAGGGAGGGGTGCGAGGCTGGAGGAGGTTACAGAGTTAGGGAGAGTTTAGGAGCTGGAGGAGTTTACCGCGAAAGGGAGGGGTGTAGGGGCCTGAGGAGGTTACAGAGATAGGGAGGGGTGTAGGGGCTGGAGGAGGTTACAGAGATAGGGAAGGAGTTACAGAGATAAGGAGGTGTGTAGGTTTGGAAGAGGATTCAGAGATAGGGCGGGAGTTACAGAGATAGGGAGCGGTGAGAGGCTGGAGAGCGTTACAGAGATAGGGAGGGGTTTTGGAGCTGGTGGAGGTTACAGAGATAGGGAGGGGTGTTGGAGCTGGTGGAGGTTACAAAGATAGGTGTGGGGGGAGGGGCTGGAGGAGGTTACAAAGGTAGGTGTGGGGGGAGGGGCTGGTGGAGGTTCCAGAAATAGGGAGGAATGAGAGGCTGGAGGGTGTTACAGAGATATCGAGGGAGTTATAGTGATAATGAGTGGTGTAGGTCTGGAGGAGGTTACAGATAGTGATGGGTGTACGGGCATGAGGAGGTTACAGAGATAGGGAGGGGTGAAGGGGCTGGAGGAAGTTACAGAGATAGAGAGGGGTGTAGGAGCTGGAGGATGTTACAGAGATAGGGAGAAGTGTAGGGATTGGAGGAGGTCACAGAGATAGGGAGGGGTGTAGGGACTGGAGGAGTTTACAGAGATAGGGAGGGGTGAGAGGCTGGAGGAGGTTACAGAGTTCGGGAGGGGTGTAGGGGCTGGAGGAGTTTACAGAGATAGGGAAGGGTGTAAGGGCTGGCGAAGTTTACAGAGATAGGGAGGGGCGTAGGGGCTGGAGTAGGTTACAGAGATAGGGAGGGGTGTAGGGGCTGGAGGAGGTTAGAGATTTGGGGAGGGGTTTAGGTGCTGGAGGAGGTTACAGAGTTAGGGAGGGTGTAAGGGTTGGAGCAGGTTACAAAGATAGGGAGCTGCGTAGGGGCTGGAGAAGGTTACAGTGATAGGGAGGGGTGTAGGGGCTGGAGCAGGTTACAGAGATAGGCAGGGACGTAGGTGTTGGATGAGGTTACAGAGATAGGGAGGGGTGTAGGGGCTGGAGGAGGTTACAGAGATAGGGCTGGGTGTAGGGGCTGGAGGAGGTTACATAGATAGGGGGGGTTGTAGGGGCTGGTGGAGGTTACAGAGATAGGGAGGGGTTTAGGGGCTGTAGGATTTTACAGAGATAGGGAGGGGTGTATGGGCCGGAGGAGGTTACAGAGGTAGGGAGGGGTGTAGGGGTTGGAGCAGATTACAGAGATAGGGAGGGGCGTAGGAGCTGGAGGATGTTACAGAGTTAGGGAGGGGTGTAGGGACTGGAGCAGGTTACAGAGTTAGGGAGGGGTGCGAGGCTGGAGGAGGTTACAGAGTTAGGCAGAGCTTAGAAGCCGGAGGAGGTAACAGCGAAAGGGAGGGGTGTAGGGGCTGGAGGGGGTTACAGAGATAGGGAGGGAGTTTCAGAGATTGGAAGTTACAGAGAAAGGGAGGGAGTTACAGAGATAAGGAGGTGTTTAGGGCTGGAGGAGGTTACAGAAATAGGGAGGGGTGTAGGGGCCTGAGGAGGATACAGAGATAGGGAGGGAGTTACAGAGATAAGGAGGGGTGTAGGTCTGGAAGAGGATACAGTGATAGGGCAGGAGTTACAGAGATAGGGAGCGGTGAGAGGCTGGAGAGCGTTATAGAGATAGGGAGGTGTGTTGGAGGTGGAGGAGTTTACAGAGATAGGGAGGGGTGTATTGGCTGGAGGAGGTTACAAAGATAGGGGTGGGGGGAGGGGCAGGTGGAGGTTACTGAGATAGGGAGGAATGAGAGGCTGGAGGGTGTTACAGAGCTAGAGTGGGAGTTATAGTGACAATGAGCGGTGTAGGTCTGGAGAAGGTTAAAGATAGTGATGTGTGTACGGGCTTGTGGAGGTTACAGAGATAGGGAGGGGTGTAGGGGCTGGATGAAGTTACAGAGATAGGGAGAGTTGTAGGCGCTGGAGGAGGTTACAGAGATAGGGAGGTGTGTAGGGGCTGGAGGAGGTGACAGAGATAGGGAGTGGTGTAGGGGCTGGAGGAGGTTACAGAGATAGGGAGGGGTGTCGGGCCTGGTGAAGCTTACAGAGATAGGGAGGGGTGTAGGGGCTGGAGGAGGTGACAGAGATAGGGAGGTGTGTAGGGCTGGAGGAGGTTACAGAGATAGGGAGGTTGTAGGTCTGTAGGAGGTTATAGAGATAGGGAGGTGTGTAGGGTTTGGAGGAGTTTACAGAGATAGGGAGGAATGAGAGGCTGGAGGGTGAGGGAGTTATAGTGATAACGAGCGGTGTAGGTCTGGAGGAGGTTGATGATATTGAGGTGTGTAAGGGCATGAGGAGGTTATAGAGATAGGGAGGGGCGTAGGAGCCGGAGGAGATTACACTGACAGGGAGGGGTGTAGGGGCTGGAAGTGATTACAGAGATAGGGAGGGGTGTAGGGGCAAGAGGAGGTTACAGAGATAGGGAGCGGTGAGAGGCTGGAGGAGGTTACAGAAATGGGGGGTGAGTTATAGAGATGGGGAGGGGTGATTGGCTGGAGGAGGTTACACAGATAGGGTGGGATGTAGGGGCTGGAGGGGGTTAGAGAGATAGGAAGGTGTGCAGGGATTGGAGGAGGTTACAAGGATAAGGAGGATTGTCGGGCTGGAGAATGTTACAGAGATAGGGGAAGGTGTAGGGGCTGGAGGAAGTTACAGAGATAGGGAGGGTTGTAGGGGCTGGAGGAGTTTCCTGAGATAGGGAGCGATGAGAGGCTGGAGGATGTTACAGAGATGCAGAGGGGTGTAGGGGTTGTAGGACGTTGCAGAGATAGGGAGAGGTCTAGGGACTGGAGGTGGTTACAGAGATAGGGCGAGGAGTAGGAGCCGGAAAAGGTTACAGAGATAGGGAGGGGTGTAGGGGCTGGAGGAGGTTACAGACATAGGGAGGGGTGTAGGGATTGGAGGAGGTTACAGAGATAGGGAGGGGTGTAGGGACTGGAGATGGTTACAGAGTTAGGGAGGGGTGCGAGGCTGGAGGAGGTTACAGAGTTAGGGAGAGTTTAGGAGCCGGAGGAGGTTAGCGCGAAAGGGAGGGGTGTAGGGGCCTGAGGAGGTTACAGAGATAGGGAGGGGTGTAGGGGCTGGAGGAGGTTACAGAGATAGGGAAGGAGTTACAGAGATAAGGAGGTGTGTAGGTTTGGAAGAGGATTCAGAGATAGGGCGGGAGTTACAGAGATAGGGAACGGTGAGAGGCTGGAGAGCGTTACAGAGATAGGGAGGGGTGTTGGAGCTGGTGGAGGTTACAAAGATAGGGGTGGGGGGAGGGGCTGGAGGAGGTTACAAAGATAGGTGTGGGGGGAGGGGCTGGTGGAGGTTACAGAGATAGGGAGGGATGAGAGGCTGGAGGGTGTTACCGAGATATCGAGGGAGTTATAGTGATAATGAGCGGTGTAGGTCTGGAGGAGGTTACAGATAGTGATGGGTGTACGGGCATGAGGAGGTTACAGAGATAGGGAGGGGTGAAGGGGCTGGAGGAAGTTACAGAGATAGGGAGGGGTGTAGGAGCTGGAGGATGTTACAGAGATAGGGAGGGTTGTAGGGATTGGAGGAGGTTATAGAGATAGGGAGGCGTGTAGGGACTGGAGGATTTTACAATGATAGGGAGGGGTTAGAGGCTGGAGGAGGTTAAAGAGTTACGGAGAGGTGTAGGAGCCGGAGGAGCTTACTGAGATAGGGAGGGTTGTAGGGGCTGGATGGGGTTACAGAGATAGGAATTTACAGAGATAGGGAGGGAGTTACAGAGATAAGGAGGGGTGCAGGGCTGGAGGAGGTTACAGAGATAGGGAGGGGTGTAGTGGCTGGAGGAGGTTAGAGATTTAGTGAGGGGTCTAGGGGCTGGAGGAGGTTACAGAGTTAGGGAGGTTGTAGGGGCTGGAGGAGGTTACAGAGATAGCGAGGGTTATAGGTGCCGGAGGATGTTACAGAGATAGGGAGTGGTGTAGTGTCTGGAGGAGGTTACAGAGATACGGAGGTGTGAATGGGATGGAGGAGGTGACAGATATAGGGAAGTGATGTATGGTTTGAAGGAGGTTACATAGATAGGGAGGTGTGTAGTGGTTGGAGGAGGTTACAGAGATAGGGAGGGGTGTAGGGGCTGGGGGAGGTTACAGAGTTAGGGAGGGGTGTAGGGCCTGGCGAAGCTTACAGAGATAGGGAGTTGTGTAGGGCTGGAGGTGGTTAGAGAGATAGGGAGGAATGAGAGGCTGGAGGGTGTTACAGAGATAGTGAGGGAGTTATAGTGATAATGAGCAGTGTAGGTCTGGATGAGGTTGATGATATTGAGGGGTGTATGGGCATGAGGAGGTTACAGAGATAGGGAGGGGTGTAGTGGCTGGAGGATGTTACAGAGATAGGGAGGGGTGTAGGGGCCGAAGGAGGTTACTGAGATAGGGAGGGTCGTAGGAGCCGGAGGAGATTACACAGGCAGGGAGGGGTGTAGGGGCTGGAAGAAGTTACAGAGATAGGGAGGGGTGTAGGGGCTGGAGGAGGTTACAGAGATAGGGAGCGGTGAGAGGCTGGAGGAGGTTACAGAAATGGGGGGGAGTGACAGAGATGGGGAGTGGAGATAGGCTGGAGGAGGTTACAGAGATAGGGCTGGATGTTGGGGATGGAGGGGGTTACAGAGATAGGGAGGTGTGCAGTGTTTGGAGGAGGTTACAAGGATAAGGAGGAATGTAAGGCTGGAGGAGGTTACGGAGATAGGCGGAGGGGTAGGGGCTGGAGGAATTACTGAGATAGGGAGGGTTGTCAGGGCTCAAGGAGTTTACTGAGATAGGGGGCGATGAGAGGCTGGAGGATGTTACAGAGATGCAGAGGTGTGTAGGGGTTGGAGGAGGTTGCAGAGTCAGGGAGAGGAGTAGGAGTTTACAAAGTTCGGGAGGGGTGAAGGGGTTGGAGGTGGTTATAGAGATAGGTAGGGGAGAAAGGCTGGAGGAGGTTACAGAGATAGGGAGAGGAGTAGGCGCCGGAGGAGGTTACAAAGATAGGGAGGGGTGTAGGGGCTGGAGGAGGTTACAGACAAAGGGAGGGGTGTAGGGATTTGAGGAGGTTACAGAGATAGGGAGTGTTGTAGGGGCTCTAGGAGGTTACAGAGATAGGGAGGGGTGTAGGACTGGAGCAGGTTACAGAGATAGGGAGTGGTGCGAGGCTGGAGGAGGTTACAGAGTTAGGGAGAGTTTAGGAGCCGGAGGAGGTTACAGCGAAAGGGAGGGGTGGAGGGGCTGGAGGGGGTTACAGAGATAGGGAGGGAGTTACAGAGATAGGAAGTTACAGAGAAAGCGAGGGAGTTACAGAGATAAGGAGTGGTGTAGGGCTGGAGGAGGTTACAGAGATAGGGAGGGGTGTAGGGGCCTGAGGAGGTTACAGAGATAGGGAGGGGTGTAGGGGCTGGAGGAGGTTACAGAGATAGGGATGGATTTACAGAGATAGGGAGGGGTGTAGGGGCTGGCGAAGCTTTCAGATTTAGGGAGGGGTGTAGGGGTTGGAGCCGGTTACAGAGATAGAGAAGGGCCTAGGGGCTGGAGGAGGTTACAGAGATAGGGAGGGGTGTAGGGGCCTGAGGAGGTTACAGAGATAGGGAGGGGTGTAGGGGCTGGAGGAGGTTACAGAGATATGGAGGGAGTTACAGAGATAAGGAGGTGTGTAGGTCTGGAAGAGGATACAGAGATAGGACGGGAGTTACAGAGATAATGAGCTTTGAGAGGCTGGAGAGCGTTACAGAGATTGGGAGGGGTGTAAGAGCTGGAGGAGGTTACAGAGATATGGAGGGGTATATTGGCTGGAGGAGGTTACAAAGATAGGGGTGACGGGAGGGGCTGGTGGAGGTTACAGAGTTAAGGAGGGACTTACAGAGATAGGAATTTACAGAGATAGGGAGGGAGTTACAGAGATAAGGGGGGTGCAGGGCTGGAGGAGGTTACAGAGATAGGGAGGGGTGTAGTGGCTGCAGGAGGCTACAGAGATAGAGAGGGGTTTAGGGGCTGGAGGAATTTACAGAGATAGGGAAGGGTATACGGGCTGGTGAAGGTTACAGAGATAGGGATGGGCGTAGGTGCTGGAGGAGGTTACAGAAATAGGGAGGGGTATAGGGGCTGGAGGAGGTTACAGAGATACAGAGGTTTGAAGGAGTTGGAAGAGGTCACAGAGATAGGGAGGGGTCTAGATACTGGAGGAGGTCACAGAGATAGGTAGGGGTGAGAGGCTGGAGGAGGTTACAGAGTTAGGGAGAGTTTAGGAGCCGGAGGAGGTTACAGCAAAAGGGAGGGGTGTAGGGGCTGGAGGAGGTTACAGACATAGGGAGGCGTGTAGGGATTGCAGGAGGTTACAGAGATATGGAGGGGTGTATGGACTGGAGGACGTTACAGAGTTAGGGAGGGTGCAAGGCTGGAGGAGTTTACAGAGTTAGGGAGAGGTGTAGGAGCCCGAGGAGGTTACAGAGATTGGGAGGGGTGTAGGGGCTGGCGGGGTTTACAGCGATAGGAAGTTACAGATATAGGGAGGGAGTTACAGAGATAAGGAGGGGTGTCGGGCTGGAGGTGGTTACAGAGATAGGGAGGGTTTTAGGGGCTGGAGGAGGTTACAGAGATAGGGAGGGGTGTAGGTCTGGAGGAGGTTACAGAGATAGGGAGGGGTGTAGGGGTTGGAGCAGGTTACAGAGATAGGGAGGGGCGTAGGGGCTGGAGGAGGTTACAGAGTTAGGGAGGGGTGTAGGGTGCAGCACACCCTCAAATGCAGACTCTCTAGTAGTGCAGCACACCCCCAATTATTGACCCTCCAATAGTGCAGCATACCGTCAATTACTGACACTGCAATTGTGTAGATCCCCCTCAAATTCTGACAGTCCAATAGTGCAGCACACCCTCAATTACTGATACCATGTAGTGCAGAACACCCTGAATTACTGTCCTTTCAATAGTCTAGCACACACTCAATGACCCTCCAATAGTGCAGCACACCCTCAATCACTGCCACACCTATAGTGCAGCAAACCCTGAATTACTGACCCTGCAATAGTGCAGCACACCCTCAATTACTTGCACACCTCTAGTGCAGCACCCCCTCAATCACTGACATTCCAAAAGCGCAGCACACCCTCAATTGATGACTCTTCAATAATGCAGCACAGTCTCATTTACTGATCCTCCAATAGTGCAGCACACCCTCAAACACTGACCCTCTAATAGTGCATCAGACCTTCAATTACTGACCTTCCGACATTGCGGAACACCCTCAATTACAGACCATCCACTAGTGCAGCACTCCCTCAATTAATGACACTCCAACAGTGCAGCACAGCATCAATTACTGACACTTCAATATTGAAGGTAACCCTCAATTACTGAACCTCCAATAGTGCAGCAAACCTTCAATTACTGACCGTCCAATCATGCAGCACAGTCTCAATTACTGACCCTCCAACAATGCAGCAGACCCTGAATTACTGACACTCCAACAGTGCAGCACAGCATCAATTACTGACCCTCCAATAGTGCAGCACACCCTGAATTACTGACCCTCCAATAGTGCAGCACACCCTCAATTACTGACACTCCAACAGTGCAGCATTGTATTGATTACTAACAATCCAATAGTGCACCTGCCTCAATTACTGACACTCCAATAGTGCAGCACACCCTCAATTACTGACACTCCAACAGTATAGCACGGTCTCAATTACTGACACTCCAATAGTGCAGCACACCCTCAATTACTGACACACCTATTGTGCAGCATATCCTCAATTATTTACAATCCAATACTGTAGCACACCCACAATTACTGACGACCAATCATGCAGCACACCCTCAATTACTGACATGCAAGTAGCACAGCAGACACTCAGTTACTTATGCTCCAATATTGAAGCACACTGTCAATTCCTGACAATCCATTAGTGCAGCCGGAGGAGGTTCCAGATATAAGGAGGGTTTAGGGTCTGGAGGAGATTACAGAGATAGGAAGGTTTGTAGGAGCAGGAGGAAGATACTGAGTTGGGGAGGGTTGTTGGGTCTGGAGGAGGTTACAGAGATCGGGTGGGTTGTGGTGAGTGGAGGAGTTTACAGAGATAGGGAGGGTTGTAGGGAGTGGAGGAGTTTACAGAGATCAGGAGGGTTAAAGGGGCTGTAGGATTTTACAGAGATAGGGAGGGATGTAGGATCGGGAGGAGATGACAGAGATAGGGAGTGGTGTAGGGGCTGAAGGAGGTTACGGCGATAGGGATGGGTGTAGGGGCTGGAGGAGTTTACAGAGATCGGGAGTGGTGTAGTGGCTGGAGGAGTTAACAGAGGTAGGGAGGGGTGTAGGGCATGGAGGAGGTTACAGTGATAGGGGGGTTTGAAGAGGCTGGACAAAGTTACAGACATAGGGAGTGTTACACCCTCAATAACTGACACTCCAATAGTGCAGCACACCCCCAATTATTGACCCTCCAATAGTGCAGCTTACCGTCAATTACTGACACTGCAATAGGGTGGCACCCCTCAATTACTGACACTTCAATAGTGCAGCACACCCTCAATTACTGACACTCCAATAGTGCAGCACACCCTCAATTACTGACACTCCAATCATGCAGCACACCCTCAATTACTGACACTGCAATAGTGTAGCACCCCCTCAATTACAGACACTCAAATAATGCAGAATAATGTAAATTACTGACACTCCAGTAGTACAGTACACCCTCAATAACTGACACTCCAATAGTGCAGCACACCCACAATTATTGACCCTCCAATAGTGCAGCATACTGTGAATTACTGACACTGCAATAGGGTAGCACTCCTCAATTACTGACACTCCAATCGTGCAGCACACCCTCAATTACTGACACTCCAATAGTGCAGCACACCCTCAATTACTGACACCATGTAGGGCAGAACACCCTGAATTACTGTCCTTTCAATAGTCCAGCACACCCTCAATGACCCTCCAAAAGTGCAGCACACCCTCAATCACTGCCACACCTATAGTGCAGCAAACCCTGAATTACTGACCCTGCAATAGTGCAGCACACCCTCAATTACTTGCACACCTCTAGTGCAGCACCCCCTCAATCACTGACATTCCAAAAGTGCAGCACACCCCCAATTGATGACTTTTCAATAATGCAGCACAGTCTCATTTACTGACCCTCCAATAGTGCAGCACACCCTCAGTTGATGACTCTTCAATAATGCAGCAGTCTCATTTACTGATCCTCCAATAGTGCAGCACACCCTCAAACACTGACCCTCTAATAGGGCATCACACCTTCAATTACTGACCTTCCGACATTGCAGAACACCCTCAATTACAGACCATCCACTAGTGCAGCACTCCCTCAATTAATGACACTCCAACAGTGCAACACAGCATCAATTACTGACACTTCAATACTGAAGGTAACCCTCAATTACTGAACCTCCAATAGTGCAGCAAACCTTCAATTACTGACCGTCCAATCGTGCAGCACAGTCTCAATTACTGACACTCCAATAGTGCAGCACACCCTCAATTAATGACACTCCAATAGTGCAGCACTCCCTCAATTAATGACACTCCAACAGTGCAGCACAGCATCAATTACAGACCCTCCAATACTACAGCACACCCTCAATTACTGACCCTCCAATACTGCAGCACACCCTCAATTACTTACACACCAATAGTGCAGCACACCCTCAATTACTGAGCCTCCAATAGTGCAGCACAACCTCAATTACTGACACTCCAAAGGTGCAGCACACCCTCAATTACTGATCATCCAAAAGTGCACCACACCCTCAATTACTGACACTCCAATAGAGCAGCAAACCCTCAATTACTGACACTCCAACAGTATAGCACGGTCTCAATTACTGACACACCTATTGTGCAGCATATCCTCAATTATTTACAATCCAATACTGCAGCACACCCACAATTACCGACGACCAATCATGCAGCACACCCTCAATTACTGACATGTAAGTAGTGCAGCAGACACTCAGTTACTTATTCTCCAATATTGAAGCACACTGTCAATTCCTGACAATCCATTAGTGCATCCGGAGGAGGTTCCAGATATAAGGAGGGTTTAGGGTCTGGAGGAGATTACAGAGATAGGAAGGTTTGTAGGAGCAGGAGGAGGATACTGAGTTGGGGAGGGTTGTTGGGTCTGGAGGAGGTTACAGAGATCGGGTGAGTTGTGGTGAGTGGAGAAGTTTACAGAGATAGGGAGGGGTGTAGGGAGCGGAGGAGTTTACAGAGATCAGGAGGGTTGTAGGGGCTGTAGGAGTTTACAGAGATAGGGAGGGATGTAGGATCTGGAGGAGATTATAGAGATAGGGAGTGGTGTAGGGGCTGAAGGAGGTTACAGAAACAGGGAGAGAATTAGGTGCTGGAGGAGGTTACATAGATAGGGAGGGTTGTAGGGGCTGGAGGAGATTACGGTGATGGGAATGGGTGCAGGGGCTGGAGGAGGTTACAGATATCGGGAGTGGTGTAGTGGCTGGAGGAGATAACAGATATTTAGGCAGGGGTGTAGGGCATGGAGGAGGTTACAGTGATAGGGGAGTTTGTAGGAGCTGGACAAAGTTACAGACATAGGGAGTGTTGTAGGGGCTGGAGGAGGTTAAAAACATAGGCAGTGTTGTACTGAGTGGAGGAGGTTACAGAGATAGGGAGGGCTGTAGGGGCTGGAGGAGGTTACGGCGATAGGAATGGGTGTAGGGGCTGGAGGAGGTTACAGATATCGGGAGTGGTGTAGTGGCTGGAGGAGATAACAGAGGTAGGGAGGGGTGTAGGGCATGGAGGAGGTTACAGTGATAGGGGGATTTGTAGGAGCTGGACAAAGTTACAGACATAGGGAGTGTTGTAGGGGCTGGAGGAGGTTAAAAACATAGGCAGTGTTGTACTGAGTGGAGGAGGTTACAGAGATAGGGACGGGTGTAAGAAGTTGGAGGAGGTTACAGAGATAGGGAGGTGTGTAGCGGCTGGGGGACTTTACAGAGATAGGAGAGATGTAGGGGCTGGATGATTTTACAGTGTTAGGGATTGGGTGTAGGTGCTGGAGGAGGTTACAGAGATAAGGAGGGGTATAGGGGCTGTACGAGGTTACAGAGATAGGGATGGGTATAGGGTGCTGGAGGAGGTTACAGAGATAGGGAGGTTTGTAAGGGCTGGAGGAGATTACAGAGATAGGGAAGGGTGTAGCGGCTGGGGGAGTTTACAGACATCGGGAGCATTGTAGTGACTGGAGGAGGTATCCGAGATAGGGAGTCTTGTAGAGTTTGACAGAGGTTACATAGATAGGGATAGTTGTAGTGAGTGTAGGAGGTTATGGAGAAAGTGAGGGTTGTAAGGAGTGGAGGGCATTGCAGACATAGGGAGGGTTGTAGGGGCTGGAGAATTTTACAGAGATAGGGATGCAGGGGCTGGAGGAGGTTACAGAGATACGGAGGTGTGAAAGGTCTGGAGGATGTTACAGAGATAGAGAGGTGTATAGGTGCTGGAGGAGGTTCCAGATAAAGGGAGATGTGTAGGGGCTGGAGAAGGTTATAGAGATAGGAAGTTGTGTTGGGGCAGGAAGCTGTGACAGAGTTAAGGAGGGTTGTAAGGGCTGGAGGAGGTTACTGAGATAGGGAGGGATGTAGGATCTGGAGGAGATTACAGAGATAGGGAGTGGTGTAGGGACTGAAGGAGGTTACAGAAACAGGGAGAGGATTAGTTGCTGGAGGAGGTTACAGAGGTAGGGAGGGGTGTAGTGGCATGGAGGAGGTTACAGAGATAGGGTGGTTTGTAGGCGCTGGACAAAGTTAGAGAGATAGGGTGGGTTGTAGTGAGTGGAGGAGGTTACAGAGATAGGGACGGGTGTAGGTGGCTGGAGGTGGTTACAGAGATATGGAGGTGTGTTGGGGTTGGAGGAGATTACAGAGATAGTGATGGTTGTAAATGGCTGGAGGTGGTTACAGAGATAGGGAGGTGTGTACAGCTGGAGGAGTTTACAGAGATAGGAAAGATGTAGGGGCTGGATGAGTTTACAGAGTTAGGGATGGGTGTAGGTGCTGGAGGAGGTTACAGAGATAGGGATGGGTGTAGGTGCTGGAGGAGGTTACAGAGATAAGGAGGGGTGTAGGGGCTGTACGAGGTTTCTGAGATAGGGATGGGTATAAGGTGCTGGAGGAGGTTACAGAGATAGGGAGGTTTCTAAGGGCTGGAGGGGCTTACAGAGATAGGGAGCGTTGTAGTGAGTGGAGGTGCTATCCGAGATAGGGAGTCTTGTAGGGTTTGACAGAGGTTACATTGATAGGGATGGTTGTAGTGAGTGTAGGAGGTTACGGAGAAAGGGAGGGTTGTAGGGAGTGGAGGACATTGCAGACATAGGGAGGGTTGTAGGGGCTGGAGAATTTTACAGAGATAGGGATGGGGTGCAGGGGCTGGAGGAGGTTACAGAGATACGGAGGTGTGTAGGGTCAGGAGGAGGTTACAGAGATACAGAGGTGTATAGGTGCTGGAGGAGTTTCCAGATACAGGGAGTGGTGTAGGGATTGGAGGAGGTTACAGAGATAGGGATGGGTGTAGGACTGGAGGATGTTACAGAGAAAGGAAGGGGTGTGATGCTGGAGGAGGTTACAGAGATAGGAAGTTACCGAGATAGGGAGGGAGTTACAGAGATAAGAGAGTTGTAGGGCTGGAGGAGGTTACAGAGATAGGGAGGGGTGTAGGAGGTGGAAGAGGTTACAGAGATAGCGAGGGGTGTAGGGGCTGGAGGAGGTTACAGAGATAGGGAGGGGTGTACGGGTTGGAGAAGCTTACAGAGTTAGGGAGCTGTGTAAGGGTTGGAGCAGGTTATAGAGTTAGGAAGGGGCGTAGGGGCTGGAGGAGGTTACAGAGATAGGGAGGGGTGTAGGTGCTGGAGGAGGTTACAGAGTTAGGGAGGGAGTTACAGAGATGAGGAGGGGTGTAGGGATGGAGGAGGTTACAGAGATAGGGAGGGAGTTAAAGAGATAGGGAGGGGTGAGAGGCTGGAGAGCGTTACAGAGATAGGGATGTGTGTAGGAGCTGGAGGATGTTACAGAGATAGGGAAGGTTGTAGGGATTGGAGGAGGTTACAGAGATAGGGAGGGGTGTAGGGTCTGGAGGAAGTTACTGAGATAGGGAGGGGTGAGAGGCTGGAGGATGTTACAGAGATACAGAGGGGTGTAGGCGTTGGAAGAGGTTACAGAGATAGGGAGGGGTCTAGGGACTGCAGGAGGTTACAGAGATATGGGGGGGTGAGAGGCTGGAGGAGGTTACAGTGATAGGGAGAGGAGTAGGTGCCAGAGGAGGTTACAAATATATGGAGGGTTGTAGGGGCTGGAGGAGGTTACAGACATAGGGAGGAGTGTAGGGATTGGAGGCGGTTACAGAGATAAGGAGGATTGTAGGGACTAGAGGAGGTTACAGAGATAGGAAGGGGTGTAGGGACTGGAGGAGATTACAGAGATAGGGAGGGGTGAACGGGCTGGAGAAGCTTACAGAGATAGGGAGCGGTGTAAGGGTTAGAGCAGGTTACAGAGATAGGGAGGGTTGTAGGAGTTGGAGTAGGTTACAGAGTTAGGGAGGGTGTAGTGGCTGGAGGAGGTTACAGAGTCAGGGAGGGGTATTGGGGCCGGAGGAGGTTACAGAGATAGGGAGGGTTGTAGGGGCTGGAGGAGTTTACAGAGATAGGGAGAGATTAGAGGCTGGAGGAGGTTACAGAGATACAGAGGGGTGTAGGTGTTGGAGGAGGCTACAGAGATAGAGAGGGGTCTTGGGACTGGAGGAGTTTACAGAGATTCGGAGAGGAGTAGGAGCTGGAGGAGTTTACAAAGATAGGGAGGGGTGTAGGGGTTGGAGGAGGTTATACAGATAGGTTGGGGTGAGAGGGTGGAGGAGGTTATAGAGATAGGGACGGGTGAGAGGCTGAGGGAGGTTACAGAGATTGGGAGAGGAGTAGGAGCCGGAGGAGGTTACAGAGATAAGGAGGGTTTGTAGGGGCTGGAGGAGGTTACAGAGATAGGGAGGGGTGTAGGGATTGGAGGAGGTTACAGAGATAGGGAGGGTGTAGGGACTAGAGGAGGCTACAGAGATAGGGAGGGGTGTGAGGCTGGAGGAGGTTACAGAGTTAGGGGGAGTGTAGGAGCCGGAGGAAGTTACAGTGATAGGGAGGGGTGTTGGGGCTGGAGGGGGTTACAGAGATAGGGAGGGTGTTAAAAGATAGGAAGTTACAGAGATAGGGAGGGAGTTACAGAGATAAGGAGTGGTGTACCGTTTTGGAGGAGGTTACAGAGATAGGGAGGGGTGAAGGGGTTTGGAGGAGGTTACAGAGATAGGGAGGGGTGTACTGGCAGGAGGAAGGTACAGTGATAGGGAGGAGTGTAGGGGCTGGAGAAGGTTACAGAGATAGGGAGGGGTGTACGGGCTGCAGAAGTTTACAGAGATAGGGAGGGGTGTAGGGGTTGGAACAGGTTACAGAGATAGGGAGGGGCATAGGGGCTGGTGGAGGTTACAGAGATAGGGAGGGGTGTAGGGGCTGGAGGAGGTTAACGAGTTAGGGAGGAGTGTAGGGGCTGGAGGAGGTTACAGAGATAGGGAGTTGTAGTGGCTGGAGGAGGTTACAGAGTTAGGGAGGGTTATAGGGGCCGGAGGAGTTTTCAGAAATAGGGAGGGGTGTAGGGGCTGGAGGAGGTTACCGAGATAGGAAGGTGTGTAGGGGTTGGAGGAGGTTACAGAGATAGGGAAGTGTGTAGGGTTTGGAGGAGCTTACAGAGATAGGGAGGTGTGTAGTGGTTGGAGGAGGTTACAGAGATCGGGAGGGGTGTAGGTGCCGGAGGTGGTTACTGAGACAGGGAGGGGTGTAGGGGCATGAGGAGTTTACAGAGATAGTGAGGGGTGTAGATTCTGGAGGGGGTTACAGAGTTCTGGAGGGGTGTACGGGCATGAGGAGGTTACAGAGATAGGGAGGGGTGTAGGGACTGGAGAAGATTACAGAGATAGGGAGGGGTGAACGGGCTGGAGAAGCTTACAGAAATAGGGAGCGGTGTAAGGGTTAGAGCAGGTTACAGAGATAGGGAGGGTTGTAGGGGTTGGAGTAGGTTACAGAGTTAGGGAGGGTGTAGTGGCTGGAGGAGGTTACAGAGTCAGGGAGGGGTATAGGGGCCGGAGGAGGTTACAGAGATAGGGAGGGGTGTAGGGACTGGAGAAGATTACAGAGATAGGGAGGGGTGAACGGGCTGGAGAAGCTTACAGAGATAGGGAGCGGTGCAAGGGTTAGAGCAGGTTACAGAGATAGGGAGGGTTGTAGGGGTTGGAGTAGGTTACAGAGTTAGGGAGGGTGTAGTGGCTGGAGGAGGTTACAGAGTCAGGGAGGGGTATAGGGGCCGGAGGAGGTTACAGAGATAGGGAGGGGTGTAGGGACTGGAGAAGATTACAGAGATAGTGAGGGGTGAACGGGCTGGAGAAGCTTACAGAGATAGGGAGCGGTGTAAGGGTTAGAGCAGGTTACAGAGATAGGGAGGGTTGTAGGTTTTGGAATAGGTTACAGAGTTAGGGAGGGTGTAGTGGCTGGAGGAGGTTACAGAGTCAGGGAGGGGTATAGGGGCCGGAGGAGGTTACAGAGATAGGGAGGGTTGTAGGGGCTGGAGGAGTTTACAGAGAAAGGGAGAGATTAGAGGCTGGAGGAGGTTACAGAGATACAGAGGGGTGTAGGTGTTGGAGGAGGTTACAGAGATAGGGAGGGGTCTTGGGACTGGAGGAGTTTATAGAGATTCGGAGAGGAGTAGGAGCTGGAGGAGTTTACAAAGATAGGGAGCGGTGTAGGGGCTGGAGGAGGTTATAGAGATAGGTTGGGGTGAGAGGGTGGAGGAGTTAATAGAGATAGGTAGTGATGAGAGACTGGAGGAGGTTACAGAGATAGGGAGAGGAGTAGGAGCCGGAGGAGGTTACAGAGATAGGGAGGGTTTGTAGGGGCTGGAGGAGGTTACAGAGATAGGGAGAGTTTTAGGGGCTGGAGGAGGTTACAGAGATAGGGAGGAGTGTAGGGGCTGGAGGGGGTTACAGAGATAGGGAGGGAGTTACAGAGATAGGGAGGTGAGAGAGGCTGGAGAGCATTACAGAGATAGGGTGAGGTGAAGGAGCCGGAGGATGTTACAGAGACAGGGAGGGATGTAGGTTTGTAGGAGTTTACAGAGATAGGGAGGGGTGAGAGGCTGTAGGAATTTACAGAGTTAGGGAGAGGTGTAGGAGCCCGAGGAGGTTACTGAGATAGGGAGTGTTGTAGGGGCTGGATGGGGTTAGAGAGATAGGAAGTTACAGAGATAGGGAGGGAGTTACAGAGATAAGGAGGGGTGAAGGGGTTTGGAGGAGGTTACAGAGATAGGGAGGGGTGGACTGGCTGGAGGAGGGTACAGCGATAGGGAGGGGTGTACGGGTTGGAGACGGTTACAGGGATAGGGAGGTGTGTAGGTGTTGGAGCAGGTTACAGAGATAGGGAGGGGCATAGGGGCTGGAGGAGGTTACAGAGATAGGGAGTTGTAGTGGCTGGAGGAGGTTAAAGAGTTAGGGAGGGTTATAGGGGCCGGAGGAGGAATCAGATATAGGGAGGGGTGTAGGGGCTGGAGGAGGTTACAGAGATAGGGAGGTGTGTAGGGGATGGAGAATGTTACAGAGATAGGGTAGTGTGTAGAGGTTGGAGGAACTTCCAGAGATAGGGAGGTTTGTCGTGGTTGGAGGAGGTTACAGAGATAGGGAGGGGCATAGGGGCTGGAGGAGGTTACAGAGATAGGGAGTTGTAGTGGCTGGAGGAGATTAAAGAGTTAGGGAGGGTTATAGGGGCCAGAGGAGGTTTCAGATATAGGGAGGGGTGTAGGGGCTGGAGGAGGTTACAGAGATAGGGAGGTGTGTAGGGGATGGAGAATGTTACAGAGATAGGGTAGTGTGTAGGGGTTGGAGGAACTTACAGAGATAGGGAGGTTTGTAGTGGTTGGAGGAGGTTACAGAGATAGGGAGGGGTTTAGGAGCCGGAGGAGGTTACAGAGATAGGGAGGGGTGTAGGGGCATAAGGAGTTTACAGAGATAGTGAGGGGTGTAGAGGCTGGAGGGGGTTACAGATTTCGGGTGGGGTGTACCGGCATGAGGAGGTTACAGAGATAGGGAGGGGTGTAGGGACTGGAGGAGATGACAGAGATAGGGAGGGTTGTACGGGCTGGAGAAGCTTACAGAGATAGGGAGCGGTGTAAGGGTTAGAGCAGGTTACAGAGATAGGAAGGGTTGTAGGGGTTGGAGTAGGTTACAGAGTTAGGGAGGGTGTAGTGGCTGGAGGAGGTTACAGAGTCAGGGAGGGGTATAGGGGCCGGAGGAGGTTACAGAGAAAGGGAGGGTTGTAGGCGCTGGAGGAGTTTACAGAGATAGGGAGAGATTAGAGGCTGGAGGAGGTTACAGAGATACAGAGGGGTGTAGGTGTTGGAGGAGGCTACAGAGATAGAGAGGGGTCTTGGGACTGGAGGAGTTTACAGAGATTCGGAGAGGAGTAGGAGCTGGAGGAGTTTACAAAGATAGGGAGGGGTGTAGGGGTTGGAGGAGGTTATAGAGATAGGTTGGGGTGAGAGGGTGGAGGAGGTTATAGAGATAGGGAGGGGTGAGAGGCTGAAGGAGGTTACAGAGATTGGGAGAGGAGTAGGAGCCGGAGGAGGTTACAGAGTTAGGGAGGGAGTTACAGAGATGAGGAGGGGTGTAGGGCTGGAGGAGGTTACAGAGATAGGGAGGGAGTTAAAAAGATAGGGAGGGGTGAGAGGCTGGAGAGCGTTACAGAGATAGGGATGTGTGTAGGAGCTGGAGGATGTTACAGAGATAGGGAGGGTTGTAGGGATTGGAGGAGGTTACAGAGATAAGGAGGGGTGTAGGGACTGGAGGAAGTTACAGAGATAGGGAGGGGTGAGAGGCTGGAGGAGGTTACAGAGATACGGAGGGGTGTAGGGGTTGGAGGAGGTTACAGAGATAGGGAGGGGTCTAGGGACTGCAGGAAGTTACAGAGATATGGAGGGGTGAGAGGCTGGAGGAGGTTACAGTGATAGGGAGAGGAGTAGGTGCCGGAGGAGGTTACAAATATATGGAGGGTTGTAGGGGCTGGAGGAGGTTACAGACATAAGGAGGAGTGTAGGGATTGGAGGAGGTTACAGAGATAGGGAGGGTTGTAGGGACTAGAGGAGGTTACAGAGATAGGAAGGGTGTAGGGACTAGAGGATGCTACAGAGATAGGGAGGGTTGTGAGGCTGGAGAAGGTTACAGAGTTAGGGGGAGTGTAGGAGCCGGAGGAGGTTACAGTGATAGGGAGGGGTGTTGGGGCTGGAGGGGGTTACAGAGATAGGGAGGGTGTTAAAAGATAGGAAGTTACAGAGATAGGGAGGGAGTTACAGAGATAAGGAGTGGTGTACCGTTTTGGAGGAGGTTACAGAGATAGGGAGCGGTGAAGGGGTTTGGAGGAGGTTACAGAGATAGGGAGGGGTGTACTGGCTGGAGGAAGGTACAGCGATAGGGAGGAGTGTAGGGGCTGGAGAAGGTTACAGAGATAGGGAGGGGTGTACGGGCTGCAGAAGGTTACAGAGATAGGGAGGGGTGTAGGGGTTGGAACAGGTTACAGAGATAGGGAGGGGCATAGGGGTTGGTGGAGGTTACAGAGATAGGGAGGGGTGTAGGGGCTGGAGGAGGTTAACGAGTTAGGGAGGAGTGTAGGGGCTGGAGGAGGTTACAGAGATAGGGAGTTGTAGTGGCTGGAGGAGGTTACAGAGTTAGGGAGGGTTATAGGGGCCGGAGGAGTTTTCAGAAATAGGGAGGGGTGTAGGGATTGGAGGAGGTTACAGAGATAGGGAGGGTGTAGGGACTGGAGGAGGCTACAGAGATAGGGAGGGGTGTGAGGCTGGAGGAGGTTAGAGAGTTAGGGTGGGTTGTAGGGGCTGGAGGAGTTTACAGAGATCGGGAGCGATGAGAGGCTGGAGGAGGTTACAGAGATACAGAGGGGTGTAGGGGCTGGAGGAGGATACAAAGATAGGGAGGTGTGTTGGGGCTGGAGGAGGTTATAGAGATAGGTAGGGGTGAGAAGGTGGAGGAGTTTATAGAGCTAGGTAGTGGTGAGAGTCTGGAGGAGGTTACAGAGATTGGGAGAGGAGTATGAGCCGGAGGAGGTTACAGAGATAGGGAGGGTTTGTAGGGGCTGGAGGAGGTTACGGACAGAGGGAAATGTGTAGGGATTGGAGGAGTTTACAGAAATAGGGAGGGGTGTAGGGACTGGAGGAGGTTACAGAGATAGGGTGGGGTGAAAGGCTGGAGGAGGTTTCAGAGTTAGGGAGAGTTTAGAAGCCGTAGGAGGTTACAGCGATAGTGAGGGTTGTAGGGGCTGGAGGGGGTTACAGAAATAGGGAGGGAGTTAAAAGATAGCAAGTTACAGAGAAAGGGAGGGAGTTACATAGATAAGGAGGGGTGTAGCGGTTTGGAGGAGGTTACAGAGATAGGGAAGGGTGTACTGGCTGGAGAAGGTTACAGAGATAGGGAGGGGTGTAGGGGTTGGAGCAGGTTACAGAGATAGGGAGGGGTGTAGGGACTGGAGGAGGTTACAGAGATAGGGAGGGGTGTAGGGGCCGGAGGAGGTTACAGAGATAGGGAGGTTGTAGTGGTTGGAGGATATTACAGAGTTAGGGAGGGATATAGGGGCCAGAGGAGGTTACAGAGATAGGGAGATCTGTAGGGTTTGGAGGAGGTTACAGAAGTAGTGAAGTGTATAGGTGTTGGAGGAGGTTACAGAGATAGGGAAGTGTGTAGTGGTTGGAGGAGGTTACAGAGATAGGGATGGGTGTACTAGCCGGAAGAGCTTACAAAGATAGGGAGAGGTGTAGGGCCTGGAGGAGGTTACAGAGAAAGGGAGGGGTGTAGGAGCAGGAGGAGGTTACAGAGAAAGGGAGGGGTGTAGGAGCAGGAGGAGGTTACAGAGATAGGGAGGTTTGTAAGGGCTGGAGGAGGTTACAGAGATAGGGAGCATTGTAGTGACTGGAGGAGCTATCCGAGATAGGGAGTCTTGTAGGTTTTGACAGAGGTTACATAGATAGGGATAGTTGTAGTGAGTGTAGGAGGTTATGGAGAAAGGGAGGGTTGTAGGGAGTGGAGGACATTGCTGACATAAGGAGCGTTGTAGGGGCTGGAGAATTTTACAGAGATAGGGATGCAGGGGCTGGAGGAGGTTACAGAGATACAGAGGTGTGAAGGGTCTGGAGGATGTTACAGAGATAGAGAGGTGTATAGGTGCTGGAGGAGGTTCCAGATATAGGGGGAGGTGTAGGGGCTGGAGAAGGTTATAGAGATAGGAAGTTGTGTAGGGGCAGGAAGCTGTGACAGAGTTAACGAGGCTTGTAAGGGCTGGAGGAGGTTACTGAGATAGGGAGGGATGTAGGATCAGGAGGAGATTACAGAGATAGGGAGTGGTGTAGGGACTGAAGGAGGTTACAGAAACAGGGAGAGGATTAGTTGCTGGAGGAGGTTACAGAGGTAGGGAGGGGTGTAGTGGCATGGAGGAGGTTACAGAGATAGGGTGGTTTGTAGGCGCTGGACAAAGTTAGAGAGATAAGGTGGGTTGTAGTGAGTGGAGGAGGTTACAGAGATAGGGACGGGTGTAGGTAGCTGGAGGTGGTTACAGAGATATGGAGGTGTGTAGGGGTTGGAGGAGATTACAGAGATAGTGATGGTTGTAAATGGCTGGAGGTGGTTACAGAGATAGGGAGGTGGGTACAGCTGGAGGCTTTTACAGAGATAGGAAAGATGTAGGGGCTGGATGAGTTTACAGAGTTAGGGATGGGTGTAGGTGCTGGAGGAGGTTACAGAGATAAGGAGGGGTGTAGGGGCTGTACGAGGTTTCTGAGATAGGGATGGGTATAAGGTGCTGGAGGAGGTTACAGAGATAGGGAGGTTTGTAAGGACTGGAGGGGCTTACAGAGATAGGGAGCGTTGTAGTGAGTGGAGGTGCTATCCGAGATAGGGAGTCTTGTAGGGTTTGACAGAGGTTACATTGATAGGGATGGTTGGAGTGAGTGTAGGAGGTTACGGAGAAAGGGAGGGTTGTAGGGAGTGGAGGACATTGCAGACATAGGGAGGGTTGTAGGGACTGGAGAATTTTACAGAGATAGGGATGGGGTGCAGGGGCTGGAGGAGGTTACAGAGATACGGAGGTGTGTAGGGTCAGGAGGAGGTTACAGAGATACAGAGGTGTATAGGTGCTGGAGCAGGTTCCAGATATAGGGAGTGGTGTAGGGATTGGAGGAGGTTACAGAGATAGGGATGGGTGTAGGACTGGAGGAGGTTACAGAGAAAGGAAGGCGTGCGAGGCTGGAGGAGGTTACAGAGATAGGAAGTTACAGAGATAGGGAGGGAGTTACAGAGATAAGGAGAGTTGTAGGGCTGGAGGAGGTTACAGAGATAGGGAGGGGTGTAGGAGGTGGAGGAGGTTACAGAGATAGCGAGGGGTGTAGGGGCTGGAGGAGGTTACAGAGATAGGGAGGGGTGTACGGGTTGGAGAAGCTTACAGAGTTAGGGAGCGGTGTAGGGGTTGGAGCAGGTTATAGAGATAGGGAGGGGCGTAGGGGCTGGAGGAGGTTACAGAGTTAGGGAGGGAGTTACAGAGATGAGGAGGGGTGTAGGGCTGGAGGAGGTTACAGAGATAGGGAGGGAGTTAAAGAGATAGGGAGGGGTGAGAGGCTGGAGAGCGTTACAGAGATAGGGATGTGTGTAGGAGCTGGAGGATGTTACAGAGATAGGGAGGGTTGTAGGGATTGGAGGAGGTTACAGAGATAAGGAGGGGTGTAGGGACTGGAGGAAGTTACAGAGATAGGGAGGGGTGAGAGGCTGGAGGAGGTTACAGAGATACGGAGGGGTGTAGGGGTTGGAGGAGGTTACAGAGATAGGGAGGGGTCTAGGGACTGCAGGAAGTTACAGAGATATGGAGGGGTGAGAGGCTGGAGGAGGTTACAGTGATAGGGAGAGGAGTAGGTGCCGGAGGAGGTTACAAATATATGGAGGGTTGTAGGGGCTGGAGGAGGTTACAGACATAAGGAGGAGTGTAGGGATTGGAGGAGGTTACAGAGATAGGGAGGGTTGTAGGGACTAGAGGAGGTTACAGAGATAGGAAGGGGTGCGAGGCTGGAGGAGGTTACAGAGTTAGGGAGAGGTGTAGCAGCCGGAGGAGGTTACAGAGATAGGGAGGGGTTTGTAGGGGCTGAGGAGCTTACTGAGATAGGGAGAGTTTTAGGGGCTGGAGGAGGTTACAGAGATAGGGAGGAGTGTAGGGGCTGGAGGGGGTTACAGAGATAGGGAGGGAGTTACAGAGATAGGGAGGTGAGAGAGGCTGGAGAGCATTACAGAGATAGGGTGAGGTGTAGGAGCCGGAGGATGTTACAGAGATAGGGAGGGATGTAGGTTTGGAGGAGTTTACAGAGATAGGGAGGGGTGAGAGGCTGTAGGAATTTACAGAGTTAGGGAGAGGTGTAGGAGCCCGAGGAGGTTACTGAGATAGGGAGTGTTGTAGGGGCTGGATGGGGTTAGAGAGATAGGAAGTTACAGAGATAGGGAGGGAGTTACAGAGATAAGGAGGGGTGAAGGGGTTTGGAGGAGGTTACAGAGATAGGGAAGGGTGGACTGGCTGGAGGAGGGTACAGCGATAGGGAGGGGTGTACGGGCTGGAGACGGTTACAGGGATAGGGAGGTGTGTAGGGGTTGGAGCAGGTTACAGAGATAGGGAGGGGCATAGGGGCTGGAGGAGGTTACAGAGATAGGGAGTTGTAGTGGCTGGAGGAGGTTACAGAGTTAGGGAGGGTTATAGGGGCCGGAGGAGGTTTCAGATATAGGGAGGGGTGTAGGGGCTGGAGGAGGTTACAGAGATAGGGAGGTGTGTAGGGGATGGAGAATGTTACAGAGATAGGGTAGTGTGTAGGGGTTGGAGGAACTTACAGAGATAGGGAGGTTTGTAGTGGTTGGAGGAGGTTACAGAGATAGGGAGGGGTGTAGGAGCCGGAAGAGGTTACAGAGATAGGGAGGGGTGTAGGGGCATAAGGAGTTTACAGAGATAGTGAGGGGTGTAGAGGCTGGAGGGGGTTACAGATTTCGGGTTGATGTACCGGCATGAGGAGGTTACAGAGATAGGGAGGGGTGTAGGGACTGGAGGAGATTACAGAGATAGGGAGGGGTGAACGGGCTGGAGAAGCTTACAGAGATAGGGTGCGGTGTAAGGGTTAGAGCAGGTTACAGAGATAGAGAGGGTTGTAGGGGTTGGAGTAGGTTACAGAGTTAGGGAGGGTGTAGTGGCTGGAGGAGGTTACAGAGTCAGGGAGGGGTATAGGGGCCGGAGGAGGTTACAGAGATAGGGAGGGTTGTAGGGGCTGGAGGAGTTTACAGAGATAGGGAGAGATTAGAGGCTAGAGGAGGTTACAGAGATAGGGAGATCTGTAGGGTTTGGAGGAGGTTACAGAGGTAGTGAAGTGTGTAGGTGTTGGAGGAGGGTACAGAGATAGGGAGGTGTGTAGTGGTTGGAGGAGTTTACAGAGATAGGGATGGGTGTACTAGCCGGAAGAGCTTACAAAGATAGGGAGTGGTGTAGGGCCTGGAGGAGGTTACAGAGAAAGGGAGGGGTGTAGGAGCAGGAGGAGGTTACAGAGACAGGGAGGGGTGTAGGGACTGGAGAAGATTACAGAGATAGGGAGCGGTGTACGGGCTGGAGAAGCTTACAGAGATAGGGAGCGGTTTAAGGGTTGGAGCTGGTTACAGAGATAGGGAGGGGCGTAGGAGTTCGAGTAGGTTACAGAGATAGGGAGGGGTGTAGGGTCTGGAGTAGGTTACAGAGTTAGGGAGGGGTGTAGGCGCTTGAGGAGGTTATAGAGATAGGAGGGTTGTAGGGGCTGGAGGAGTTTACAGAGATAGGGAGCGATGAGAGGTTGGAGGAGGTTACAGTGATACAGAGGGGTGTACGGGTTGGAGGAGGTTACAGGGATAGGGAGGGGCCTTGGGACTGGAGGAGTTTACAGAGATTCGGAGAGGAGTAGGAGCCGGAGGAGGTTACAAAGATAGGGAGGGGTGTAGGGGCTGGAGGAGGTTATAGAGATAGGTAGGGGTGAGAGGGTGGAGGAGGTTATAGAGATAGGTAACGTTGAGAGACTGGAGGAGGTTACAGAGATGGGGAGAGGAATAGGATCCGGAGGAGGTTACAGAGATAGGTAGGGTTTGTAGGGGCTGGAGGAGGTTACAGAGATAGGGAGGGGTGTAGGGGCTGGAGGAGGTTAACGAGTTAGGGAGGAGTGTAGGGGCTGGAGGAGGTTACAGAGATAGGGAGTTGTAGTGGCTGGAGGAGTTTACAGAGTTAGGGAGGGTTATAGGGGCCGGAGGAGTTTTCAGAAATAGGGAGGGGTGTAGGGATTGGAGGAGGTTACAGAGATAGGGAGGGTGTAGGGACTGGAGGAGGCTACAGAGATAGGGAGGGGTGTGAGGCTGGAGGAGGTTAGAGAGTTAGGGTGGGTTGTAGGGGCTGGAGGAGTTTACAGAGATCGGGAGCGATGAGAGGCTGGAGGAGGTTACAGAGATACAGAGGGGTGTAGGGGCTGGAGGAGGATACAAAGATAGGGAGGTGTGTTGGGGCTGGAGGAGGTTATAGAGATAGGTAGGGGTGAGAAGGTGGAGGAGGTTATAGAGCTAGGTAGTGGTGAGAGTCTGGAGGAGGTTACAGAGATTGGGAGAGGAGTTTGAGCCGGAGGAGGTTACAGAGATAGGGAGGGTTTGTAGGGGCTGGAGGAGGTTACAGACAGAGGGAAATGTGTAGGGATTGGAGGAGTTTACAGAAATAGGGAGGGGTGTAGGGACTGGAGGAGGTTACAGAGATAGGGTGGGGTGAAAGGCTGGAGGAGTTTTCAGAGTTAGGGAGAGTTTAGAAGCCGTAGGAGGTTACAGCGATAGTGAGGGTTGTAGGGGCTGGAGGGGGTTACAGAAATAGGGAGGGAGTTAAAAGATAGCAAGTTACAGAGATAGGGAGGGAGTTACATAGATAAGGAGGGGTGTAGCGGTTTGGAGGAGGTTACAGAGATAGGGAAGGGTGTACTGGCTGGAGAAGGTTACAGAGATAGGGAGGGGTGTAGGGGTTGGAGCAGGTTACAGAGATAGGGAGGGGTGTAGGGACTGGAGGAGGTTACAGAGATAGGGAGGGGTGTAGGGGCCGGAGGAGGTTACAGAGATAGGGAGGTTGTAGTGGTTGGAGGATATTACAGAGTTAGGGAGGGATATAGGGGCCAGAGGAGGTTACAGAGATAGGGAGATCTGTAGGGTTTGGAGGAGGTTACAGAAGTAGTGAAGTGTATAGGTGTTGGAGGAGGTTACAGAGATAGGGAAGTGTGTAGTGGTTGGAGGAGGTTACAGAGATAGGGATGGGTGTACTAGCCGGAAGAGCTTACAAAGATAGGGAGAGGTGTAGGGCCTGGAGGAGGTTACAGAGAAAGGGAGGGGTGTAGGAGCAGGAGGAGGTTACAGAGAAAGGGAGGGGTGTAGGAGCAGGAGGAGGTTACAGAGATAGGGAGGTTTGTAAGGGCTGGAGGAGGTTACAGAGATAGGGAGCATTGTAGTGACTGGAGGAGCTATCCGAGATAGGGAGTCTTGTAGGTTTTGACAGAGGTTACATAGATAGGGATAGTTGTAGTGAGTGTAGGAGGTTATGGAGAAAGGGAGGGTTGTAGGGAGTGGAGGACATTGCTGACATAAGGAGCGTTGTAGGGGCTGGAGAATTTTACAGAGATAGGGATGCAGGGGCTGGAGGAGGTTACAGAGATACAGAGGTGTGAAGGGTCTGGAGGATGTTACAGAGATAGAGAGGTGTATAGGTGCTGGAGGAGGTTCCAGATATAGGGGGAGGTGTAGGGGCTGGAGAAGGTTATAGAGATAGGAAGTTGTGTAGGGGCAGGAAGCTGTGACAGAGTTAACGAGGCTTGTAAGGGCTGGAGGAGGTTACTGAGATAGGGAGGGATGTAGGATCAGGAGGAGATTACAGAGATAGGGAGTGGTGTAGGGACTGAAGGAGGTTACAGAAACAGGGAGAGGATTAGTTGCTGGAGGAGGTTACAGAGGTAGGGAGGGGTGTAGTGGCATGGAGGAGGTTACAGAGATAGGGTGGTTTGTAGGCGCTGGACAAAGTTAGAGAGATAAGGTGGGTTGTAGTGAGTGGAGGAGGTTACAGAGATAGGGACGGGTGTAGGTAGCTGGAGGTGGTTACAGAGATATGGAGGTGTGTAGGGGTTGGAGGAGATTACAGAGATAGTGATGGTTGTAAATGGCTGGAGGTGGTTACAGAGATAGGGAGGTGGGTACAGCTGGAGGCTTTTACAGAGATAGGAAAGATGTAGGGGCTGGATGAGTTTACAGAGTTAGGGATGGGTGTAGGTGCTGGAGGAGGTTACAGAGATAAGGAGGGGTGTAGGGGCTGTACGAGGTTTCTGAGATAGGGATGGGTATAAGGTGCTGGAGGAGGTTACAGAGATAGGGAGGTTTGTAAGGACTGGAGGGGCTTACAGAGATAGGGAGCGTTGTAGTGAGTGGAGGTGCTATCCGAGATAGGGAGTCTTGTAGGGTTTGACAGAGGTTACATTGATAGGGATGGTTGGAGTGAGTGTAGGAGGTTACGGAGAAAGGGAGGGTTGTAGGGAGTGGAGGACATTGCAGACATAGGGAGGGTTGTAGGGACTGGAGAATTTTACAGAGATAGGGATGGGGTGCAGGGGCTGGAGGAGGTTACAGAGATACGGAGGTGTGTAGGGTCAGGAGGAGGTTACAGAGATACAGAGGTGTATAGGTGCTGGAGCAGGTTCCAGATATAGGGAGTGGTGTAGGGATTGGAGGAGGTTACAGAGATAGGGATGGGTGTAGGACTGGAGGAGGTTACAGAGAAAGGAAGGCGTGCGAGGCTGGAGGAGGTTACAGAGATAGGAAGTTACAGAGATAGGGAGGGAGTTACAGAGATAAGGAGAGTTGTAGGGCTGGAGGAGGTTACAGAGATAGGGAGGGGTGTAGGAGGTGGAGGAGGTTACAGAGATAGCGAGGGGTGTAGGGGCTGGAGGAGGTTACAGAGATAGGGAGGGGTGTACGGGTTGGAGAAGCTTACAGAGTTAGGGAGCGGTGTAGGGGTTGGAGCAGGTTATAGAGATAGGGAGGGGCGTAGGGGCTGGAGGAGGTTACAGAGTTAGGGAGGGAGTTACAGAGATGAGGAGGGGTGTAGGGCTGGAGGAGGTTACAGAGATAGGGAGGGAGTTAAAGAGATAGGGAGGGGTGAGAGGCTGGAGAGCGTTACAGAGATAGGGATGTGTGTAGGAGCTGGAGGATGTTACAGAGATAGGGAGGGTTGTAGGGATTGGAGGAGGTTACAGAGATAAGGAGGGGTGTAGGGACTGGAGGAAGTTACAGAGATAGGGAGGGGTGAGAGGCTGGAGGAGGTTACAGAGATACGGAGGGGTGTAGGGGTTGGAGGAGGTTACAGAGATAGGGAGGGGTCTAGGGACTGCAGGAAGTTACAGAGATATGGAGGGGTGAGAGGCTGGAGGAGGTTACAGTGATAGGGAGAGGAGTAGGTGCCGGAGGAGGTTACAAATATATGGAGGGTTGTAGGGGCTGGAGGAGGTTACAGACATAAGGAGGAGTGTAGGGATTGGAGGAGGTTACAGAGATAGGGAGGGTTGTAGGGACTAGAGGAGGTTACAGAGATAGGAAGGGGTGCGAGGCTGGAGGAGGTTACAGAGTTAGGGAGAGGTGTAGCAGCCGGAGGAGGTTACAGAGATAGGGAGGGGTTTGTAGGGGCTGAGGAGCTTACTGAGATAGGGAGAGTTTTAGGGGCTGGAGGAGGTTACAGAGATAGGGAGGAGTGTAGGGGCTGGAGGGGGTTACAGAGATAGGGAGGGAGTTACAGAGATAGGGAGGTGAGAGAGGCTGGAGAGCATTACAGAGATAGGGTGAGGTGTAGGAGCCGGAGGATGTTACAGAGATAGGGAGGGATGTAGGTTTGGAGGAGTTTACAGAGATAGGGAGGGGTGAGAGGCTGTAGGAATTTACAGAGTTAGGGAGAGGTGTAGGAGCCCGAGGAGGTTACTGAGATAGGGAGTGTTGTAGGGGCTGGATGGGGTTAGAGAGATAGGAAGTTACAGAGATAGGGAGGGAGTTACAGAGATAAGGAGGGGTGAAGGGGTTTGGAGGAGGTTACAGAGATAGGGAAGGGTGGACTGGCTGGAGGAGGGTACAGCGATAGGGAGGGGTGTACGGGCTGGAGACGGTTACAGGGATAGGGAGGTGTGTAGGGGTTGGAGCAGGTTACAGAGATAGGGAGGGGCATAGGGGCTGGAGGAGGTTACAGAGATAGGGAGTTGTAGTGGCTGGAGGAGGTTACAGAGTTAGGGAGGGTTATAGGGGCCGGAGGAGGTTTCAGATATAGGGAGGGGTGTAGGGGCTGGAGGAGGTTACAGAGATAGGGAGGTGTGTAGGGGATGGAGAATGTTACAGAGATAGGGTAGTGTGTAGGGGTTGGAGGAACTTACAGAGATAGGGAGGTTTGTAGTGGTTGGAGGAGGTTACAGAGATAGGGAGGGGTGTAGGAGCCGGAAGAGGTTACAGAGATAGGGAGGGGTGTAGGGGCATAAGGAGTTTACAGAGATAGTGAGGGGTGTAGAGGCTGGAGGGGGTTACAGATTTCGGGTTGATGTACCGGCATGAGGAGGTTACAGAGATAGGGAGGGGTGTAGGGACTGGAGGAGATTACAGAGATAGGGAGGGGTGAACGGGCTGGAGAAGCTTACAGAGATAGGGTGCGGTGTAAGGGTTAGAGCAGGTTACAGAGATAGAGAGGGTTGTAGGGGTTGGAGTAGGTTACAGAGTTAGGGAGGGTGTAGTGGCTGGAGGAGGTTACAGAGTCAGGGAGGGGTATAGGGGCCGGAGGAGGTTACAGAGATAGGGAGGGTTGTAGGGGCTGGAGGAGTTTACAGAGATAGGGAGAGATTAGAGGCTAGAGGAGGTTACAGAGATACAGAGGGGTGTAGGTGCTGGAGGAGGTTACAGAGATAGGGAGGGGTCTTGGGACTGGAGGAATTTACAGAGATTCGGAGAGGAGTAGGAGCTGGAGGAGTTTACAAAGATAGGGAGGGGTGTAGGGGTTGGAGGAGGTTATAGAGATAGGTTGGGGTGAGAGGGTGGAGGAGGTTATAGAGATAGGTAGGTGTGAGAGGCTGGAGGAAGTTACAGAGATTGGGAAAGGAGTAGGAGCCGGAGGAGGTTACTGAGATAGGGAGGGTTTGTAGGGGCTGGAGGAGGTTACAGAGATAGGGAGGGGTGTAGGGATTGGAGGAGGTTACAGAGATAGGGAGGGTGTAGGGACTGGAGGAGGCTACAGAGATAGGGAGGGGTGTGAGGCTGGAGAAGGTTACAGAGTTAGGGGGAGTGTAGGAGCCGGAGGAGGTTACAGTGATAGGGAGGGGTGTTGGGGCTGCAGCGGGTTACAGAGATAGGGAGGGTGTTAAAAGATAGGAAGTTACAGAGATAGGGAGGGAGTTACAGGGATAAGGAGTGGTGTACCGGTTTGGAGGAGGTTACAGAGATAGGGAAGGGTGAAGGGGTTTGGAGGAGGTTACAGAGATAGGGAGGGGTGTACTGGCTGGAGGAAGGTACAGCGATAGGGAGGGGTGTAGGGGCTGGAGAAGGTTACAGAGATAGGGAGGGGTGTACGGGCTGCAGAAGGTTACAGAGATAGGGAGGGGTGTAGGGGTTGGAACAGGTTACAGAGATAGGGAGGGGCATAGGGGCTGGTGGAGGTTACAGAGATAGGGAGGGGTGTAGGGGCTGGAGGAGGTTAAAGAGTTAGGGAGGAGTGTACGGGCTGGAGGAGTTTACAGTGATAAGGAGTTGTAGTGGCTGGAGGAGGTTACAGAGTTAGGGAGTGTTATAGGGGCCGGAGGAGTTTTCAGAAATAGGGAGGGGTGTAGGGGCTGGAGGAGGTTACCGAGATAGGAAGGTGTGTAGGGGTTGGAGGAGGTTACAGAGATAGGGAAGTGTGTAGGGTTTGGAGGAGCTTACAGAGATAGGGAGGTGTGTAGTGGTTTGAGGAGGTTACAGATATCGGGAGGGGTTTAGGAGCCGGAGGAGGTTACTGAGATAGGGAGGGGTGTAGGGGCATGAGGAGTTTACAGAGATAGTGAGGGGTGTAGATTCTGGAGGGGGTTACAGAGTTCTGGAGGGGTGTACGGGCATGAGGAGGTTACAGAGATAGGGAGGGGTGTAGGGACTGGAGAAGATTACAGAGATAGGGAGGGGTGAACGGGCTGCAGAAGCTTACAGAGATAGGGAGCAGTGTAAGGGTTAGAGCAGGTTACAGAGATAGGGAGGTTGTAGTGGTTGGGTGATATTACAGAGTTAGGGAGGGATATAGGGGCCAGAGGAGGTTAAAGAGATAGGGAGATCTGTAGGGTTTGGAGGAGGTTACAGAGGTAGTGAAGTGTGTAGGTGTTGGAGGAGGGTACAGAGATAGGGAGGTGTGTAGTGGTTGGAGGAGTTTACAGAGATAGGGATGGGTGTACTAGCCGGAAGAGCTTACAAAGATAGGGAGTGGTGTAGGGCCTGGAGGAGGTTACAGAGAAAGGGAGGGGTGTAGGAGCAGGAGGAGGTTACAGAGACAGGGAGGGGTGTAGGGACTGGAGAAGATTACAGAGATAGGGAGCGGTGTACGGGCTGGAGAAGCTTACAGAGATAGGGAGCGGTTTAAGGGTTGGAGCTGGTTACAGAGATAGGGAGGGGCGTAGGAGTTCGAGTAGGTTACAGAGATAGGGAGGGGTGTAGGGTCTGGAGTAGGTTACAGAGTTAGGGAGGGGTGTAGGCGCTTGAGGAGGTTATAGAGATAGGAGGGTTGTAGGGGCTGGAGGAGTTTACAGAGATAGGGAGCGATGAGAGGTTGGAGGAGGTTACAGTGATACAGAGGGGTGTACGGGTTGGAGGAGGTTACAGGGATAGGGAGGGGCCTTGGGACTGGAGGAGTTTACAGAGATTCGGAGAGGAGTAGGAGCCGGAGGAGGTTACAAAGATAGGGAGGGGTGTAGGGGCTGGAGGAGGTTATAGAGATAGGTAGGGGTGAGAGGGTGGAGGAGGTTATAGAGATAGGTAACGTTGAGAGACTGGAGGAGGTTACAGAGATGGGGAGAGGAATAGGATCCGGAGGAGGTTACAGAGATAGGTAGGGTTTGTAGGGGCTGGAGGAGTTTACAGAGATAGGGAGCGATGAGAGGTTGGAGGAGGTTACAGTGATACAGAGGGGTGTACGGGTTGGAGGAGGTTACAGCCATAGGGAGGGGCCTTGGGACTGGAGGAGTTTACAGAGATTCGGAGAGGAGTAGGAGCCGGAGGAGGTTACAAAGATAGGGAGGGGTGTAGGGGCTGGAGGAGGTTATAGAGATAGGTAGGGGTGAGAGGGTGGAGGAGGTTATAGAGATAGGTAACGTTGAGAGACTGGAGGAGGTTACAGAGATGGGGAGAGGAATAGGATCTGGAGGAGTTTACAGAGATAGGTAGGGTTTGTAGGGGCTGGAGGAGGTTACAGAGATAGGGAGGGTGTAGGGGCTGGAGGAGCTTACAGAGATAGGAGGGTTGTAGGGGCTGTAGGAGTTTACAGAGATAAGGAGCAATGAGAGGCTGGAGGAGGTTACAGAGATACAGAGGGGTGTAGGGAATGGAGGAGGTTACAGAGATTCGGAGAGGACTAGGAGCCGGAGGAGTTTACAAAGATAGGGAGGGGTGTTGGGGCTGGAGGAGGTTATAGAGATAGGTAGGGGTGAGAGGGTGGAGGAGGTTATAGAGATAGGTAGTGGTGAGAGTCTGGAGGAGGTTATAGAGATTGGGAGAGGAGTAGGAGCCGGAGGAGGTTACAGAGATAGGGAGGGTTTGTAGGGGCTGGAGGAGGTTGCAGACATAGGGAGGGATAGAGAGGCATAGAGAGATAGGATGTGTCGGGATTGGAGGAGATTACAGAGATAGGGAGGGGTGTAGGGACTGGAGGAGGTTAGAGAGATAGGGAGCGGTGTGATGCTGGAGGAGGTTAGAGAGTTAGGGAGGGGTGTAGGGGCTGTAGGAGGTTACAGCGTTAGGGAGGGGTGTAGGGGCTGGAGGGAGTTACAGAGATAAGGAGGGTTGTAGCGGTTTGGAGGAGGTTACAGAGTTAGGGAGGGGTGCTCTGGCTGGAGGATGGTACAGCGATAGGCAGGAGTGTTGGGGCTGGTGGAGGTTACAGAGATAGGGAGGGGTGTACGGCCTGGAGAAGGTTACAGAGATAGGGAGATGTGTAGGGATTGGAGGAGGTTACAGAGATAGGGAGGGGTGTAGGGACTGGAGGAGGTTACAGAGATAGGGAGCGGTGTGATGCTGGAGGAGGTTAGAGAGATAGGGAGGGGTGTACGGGCTGGAGAAGGTTACAGAGATAGGGAGGGGTGTAGGGGTTGGAGCAGGTTACAGAGATAGGGAGGGGCGTAGGGACTGGAGGAGGTTACAGAGATAGGGAGGGGTGTAGCGGCTGGAGGAGGTTAGAGAGTTAGGGAGGGGTGTAGGGGCCGGAGGAGTTTACAGAGATAGGGAGGTTGTAGGGGCTGGAGGAGATTACAGAGTTAGGGAGGGTTGTAGCGGTTTTGAGGAGGTTACAGAGTTAGGGAGGGGTGCTCTGGCTGGAGGATGGTACAGCGATAGGCAGGAGTGTAGGGGCTGGTGGAGGTTACAGAGATAGGGAGGGGTGTACGGGCTGGAGAAGGTTACAGAGATAGGGAGGGGTGTAGGGGTTGGAGCAGGTTACAGAGATAGGGAGGTTAGAGAGTTAGGGAGGGGTGTAGGGGCCGGAGGAGGTTACAGAGATAGGGAGGTTGTAGGGGCTGGAGGAGATTACAGAGTTAGGGAGGGTTGTAGCGGTTTTGAGGAGGTTACAGAGTTAGGGAGGGGTGCTCTGGCTGGAGGATGGTACAGCGATAGGCAGGAGTGTAGGGGCTGGTGGAGGTTACAGAGATAGGGAGGGGTGTACGGGCTGGAGAAGGTTACAGAGATAGGGAGGGGTGTAGGGGTTGGAGCAGGTTACAGAGATAGGGAGGTTAGAGAGTTAGGGAGGGGTGTAGGGGCCGGAGGAGGTTACAGAGATAGGGAGGTTGTAGGGGCTGGAGGAGATTACAGAGTTAGGGAGGGGTATAGGGGCCAGAGGAGGTTACAGATATAGGGAGGGTTGTAGGGGCTGGAGGAGGTTACAGTGATAGGGAAGTCTGTAGGGTTTGGAGGAGGTTACAGAGATAGGGAAGTGTGTAGGGGTTGGAGGAGGTTACAGAGATAGGGAAGTGTGTAGTGTTTGGAGGAGGTTACAGAGATAGGGAGAGGTGTACTAGCCGGTAGAGCTTACAGCGATAGGGAGAGGTGTAGGGACTGGAGAAGTTTACAGAGTTAGGGAGCGGTGTAAGGGTTGGAGCAGGTTACAGAGATAGGGAGGGGCGTAGGGGTTGGAGTAGGTTACAGAGATAGGGAGGGGTGTTGGGGCTGGAGTACATTACAGTGTTAGGGAGTGGTGGTGGGGCTGGAGGAGGTTACAGAGATAGGGAGGGTTGTAGGGGCTGGAGGAGTTTACAGAGATAGGGAGCGATGAGAGGCTGGAGGAGGTTACAGAGATACAGAGGGTTGTAGAGGTTGGAGGAGGTTACAGAGATAGGGAGGTGTGTAGTGGTTGGAGGAGGTTACAGAGATAGGGAGGGGTGTACTAGCCGGTAGAGCTTACAGTGATAGGGAGAGGTGTAGGGACTGGAGAAGATTACAGAGATAGGGAGTGGTGTACGGGCTGGAGAAGCTTACAGAGATAGGGAGCGGTGTAAGGGTTGGAGCAGGTTACAGAGATAGGGAGGGGCGTAGGGGTTGGAGTTGGTTACAAAGATAGGGAGGGGTGTAGGGGCTGGAGTAGGTTACAGAGTTAGGGAGGGGTGGTGGGGCTGGAGGAGGTTACAGAGATAGGGAGGGTGTAGGGGCTGGAGGAGGTTACAGAGATAGGGAAGGTTGTAGGGGTTGGAGGAGTTTACAGAGATAGGGAGCGATGAGAGGCTGGAGGAGATTACAGTGATACAGAGGGATGTAGGGGTTGGAGGAGGTTACAGGGATAGGGAGGTGTCTTGGGACTGGAGGAGTTTACAGAGATTCGGAGAGGAGTAGGAGCCGGAGGAGGTTACAAAGATTAGGAGGGGTGTAGGGGCTGGAGGAGGTTATAGAGATAGGTAGGGGTGAGAGGGTGGGGGAGGTTATAGAGATAGGTAGTAGTGAGTGGCTGGAGGAGGTTACAGAGATTGGGAGAGGAGTAGGAGTCGGATGAGGTTACAGAGATAGGTAGGGTTTGTAGGGGCTGGAGGAGGTTACAGACATAGGGAGGGGTGTAGGGATTGGAGGAGGTTACAGAGATAGGGAGGTGTGTGAGGCTGGAGGAGGTTACAAATTTAGGGAGAGTTTAGGAGCCGGAGGAGGTTACAGCGATTGGGAGGGGTATCGGAGCTGGAGGAGGTTACAGAGATAGGGAGGGTGTAGTGGCTGGATTAGGTTACAGAGATAGGGAGGGTTGTAGGGGCTGGAGGAGTTTACAGAGATAGGGAGCGATGAGAGGCTGGAGGAGGTTACAGAGATACAGAGGGGTCTAGGGGTTGGAGGAGGTTACAGAGATAGCGAGGGTTCTTGGGACTGGAGGAGTTTACAGAGGTTCGGAGAGGAATAGGAGCCGGAGGAGGTTACAAAGATAGGGAGGGGTGTAGGGGCTGGAGGAGGTTATAGAGATAGGTAGGGGTGAGAGGGTAGAGGAGGTTATAGAGATAGGTAGTGGTCAGAGGCTGGAGAAGGTTACAGAGATTGGGAGAGGAGTAGGAGCCAGAGGAGGTTACAGAGATAGGGAAGTGTGTAGGGGTTGGCGGAGCTTACAGAGATAGGGAGGTTTGTAGTGGTTGGACGAGGTTACAGAGATAGGGAGGGGTGTAGGAGCCGGAGGAGCTTACAGAGACAGGGACATGTGTAGGGGCTGGAGGAGGTTACAGAGAAATGGAGGGGTGTAGGTGCCGGAGGAGGTTACAGAGATAGGTAGGGCTTTAGGGGCATGAGGAGTTTACAGAGATAGTGAGGGGTGTAGAGGCTGGAGGGGGTTACAGAGTTCGGGAGGGGTGTACGGGCATGAGGAGGTTACAGAGATAGGGAGGTTGTGTACGGGCAGGAGAAGCTTACAGAGATAGGGAGTGATTAAAGGGTTGGAGCAGGTTACAGAGATAGGGATGGGCGTAATGGCTGGAGTAGGTTACAGTGTTAGGGAGGTGTGTAGGGGCTGGGGGAGGTTACAGAGATATGGAGGGTGTAGGGGCTGGAGGAGGTTACAGAATTAGGGAGGGGTATAGGGGCCGGAGGAGGTTACAGAGATAGGGTGGGTTGCAGGGGCTGGAGGAGTTTACAGAGATAGGGAGAGATGAGAGGCTGGAGGAGGTTACAGAGATACAGAGGGGTGTTGGTGTTGGAGGAGGTTACAGAGATAGGGAGGGGTCTTGGGACTGGAGGAGTTTACAGAGATTCGGAGAGGAGTAGGAGCCGGAGGAGGTTCCAAAGATAGGGAGGGGTGTAGGGGTTGGAGGAGGTTATAGAGATAGGTTGGGGTCAGATGGTGGAGGAGGTTTCAGAGATTGGGAGAGGAGTAGGAGCCGGAGGAGGTTACAGAGATAGGGAGGGTTTGTAGGGGCTGGAGGAGGTTACATACATAGGGAGGGGTGTAGGGATTGGAGGAGGTTACAGAAATAGGGAGGGGTGTAGGGACTGGAGGAGGTTACAGAGATAGGGAGGGGTGTGAGGCTGGAGGAGGTTACAGAGTTAGGGGGAGTTTAGGAGTCGGAGGAGGTTACAGCGATAGGGAGGGGTGTTGAGGCTGGAGGGGGTTTCAGAGATTGGGAGGGAGTTAAAAGATAGGAAGTTACAGAGATAGGGAGGGAGGTACAGAGATAAGGAGGGGTGTAGCGGTTTGGAGGAGGTTACAGAGATAGGGAGGGGTGGACTGGCTGGAGGAGGGTACAGCGATATGGAGGAGTGTAGGGGTTGGAGAAGGTTACAGAGATAGGGAGGGCTGTACGGGCTGGAGAAGGTTACAGAGATAGGGAGGGGTGTAGGGGCTGGTGGAGGTTACAGAGATAGGGAGGGGTGTAGGGGCTGGAGGAGGTTAGAGAGTTAGGGAGGAGTATAGGGGCTGGAGGAGTTTAGAGATAGGGAGGGGTGTACGGGTATGAGGAGATTACAGAGATAGGGAGGGGTGTAGATGCTGCCGGGGGTAACAGAGATATGGAGGGGTGTAGGGGCTGGAGAAGGCTCTAGGAGGTTTCAGATATTGGGAGGGGTGTAGGGACTGGAGTAGATTACAGAGATAGGGAGGTGTGTACCGGCTGGAGAAGATGACAGTGATCGGGAGGGGTGTAAGGGTTGGAGCAGGTTACAGAGATAGGGAGGGGCGTAGGGGCTGGAGGAGGTTACAGAGATAGGGAGGGGTGTAGGGGCTGGAGCAGTTTGCAGAGATAGGGAGGGGCCTAGGCGCTGGAGGAGGTTACAGAGATAGGGAGGGGTGTAGGGGCTGGAGCAGGTTACAGAAATATGGAGGGGTGTAGGGGCTGGAGGAGGTTACAGAGATAGGGAGGGGTGTAGGGGCTGGAGAAGGTTACAGAGATAGGGAGGGTTGCAGGGGCTGGAGGAGGTTACAGAGATAGGGATGCGTTTAGGGGCTGGAGGAGGTTACAGAGATAGGGAGGGTTGTAGGGGCTCGTGGATTTTACAGAGATAGGGAGGGGTTTAGTGGCTGTAGGATTTTACAGAGATAAGGAGGGGTGTAGGGGGCGGAGGAGGTTACAGAGATAGGGAGGGGTGTAGGGGTCGGAGCAGGTTACAGAGATAGGGAGGGGCGTAGGGGCTGGAGGACGTTACAGAGATGGGGAGGGGTGTAGGGGCTGGAGGAGGTTACAGAGATATGGAGGTTGGAGGGTGTGGAGGAGGTTACAGAGTTAGAGAGCGGTATAGGGGCTGGTGCATGGTTCAGAGATAGGGAGGGGTGTAGGGGTAGGAGGCAGTTATAGATATAGGGAGGTGTGGAGGGGTTGGAGGTGGTTACAGAGAAAGGGAGGAATGAGAGGCTGGAGGATGTTACAGAGATAGTGAGGGAGTTATAGTGATAATGAGTGGTGTAGGTCTGGAAGAGCTTACAGATAGTGAGGGGTGTACGGGCATGAGGAGGTTACAGAGATAGGGTGGGGTTTAGGGGCTGGAGGAAGTTACAGAGATAGGGAGGCGTGTAGGAGCTGGAGGAGATTACACAGACAGGGAGGGGTGTAGGGGCTGGAAGAGGTTACAGAGATAGGGAGGAAGTTACAGAGATAGGAAGTTACAGAGATAGGGAGGGAGTTACAAAGATAAGGAGGGGTGTAGGGCTGGAGGAGGTTACAGAGATAGGGAGGGGTGTAGGGGCCTGAGATGGTTACAGAGATAGGGAGGGGTGTAGGGGCTGGAGGAGGTTACAGAGATAGAGAGGGGTGTAGGGGCTGGCGAAGCTTACAGATTTAGGGAGGGCTGTAGGGGTTGGAGCAGAATACAGAGATTGGGAGGGGCGTAGGAGGTTACAGAGATAGGGAGGGGTGTAGGGCTGGAGGAGGTTACAGAGGTAGGGAGGGAGTTACAGAGCTAGGGACGGGTGAGAGGCTGGAGAGCATTACAGAGATAGGGAGGGGTGTAGGAGCTGGAGGATGTTACAGAGATAGGGAGGTGTGTAGGGATTGGAGGAGGTTACAGAGATTGGGACGGGTGTAGGGACTGGAGGAGGTTACAGAGCTAGGGAGAGGTGTAGGAGATGGAGGAGGTTACTGAGATAGGGAGGGGTGTAGGGATTGGAGGAGGTAACAGAGATAGGGAGGGGTGTTGGGCATGGAGGATGTTACAGAGATAGGGAGGGTTGTAGGGACTGGAGCAGGTTACAGAGATAGGGAGAGGTGAAGGGGCTGGAGGAGTTTAGAGATAGCGAGGGGTGTACGGGCATGAGGAGGTTACAGAGATAGGGAGGGGTGTAGATGCTGCCGGGGGTTACAGAGATATGGAGGGTTGTAGGGGCTCTAGGAGGTTACAGAGATAGGGAGGGGTCTGGGAATGGAGGAGATTACAGAGATAGGGAGGGCTGTACCGGCTGGAGAAGCTGACAGAGATCGGGAGGGGTGTAATGTTTGGAGCAGGTTACAGAGATAGGGAGGGGCGTAGGGGCTGGAGGAGGTTACAGAGATAGGGAGGGGTGTCGGGGCTGGAGCAGGTTACGGAGATAGTGAGGGGCGCAGGGGCTGGAGGAGGTTACAAAGATAGGGAGGGGTAGGGGCTGGAGCAGGTTACAGAGATAGGGTGTTGTAGTGGCTGCTGGAGGTTACAGAGATAGGGAGGGGCTGAAGGATTTTACAGAGATAGTGAGGGGTGTAGGGGCTGGAGGAGGATACAGACATAGGAAGCGGTGAGAGGCTGGAGGAGGTTACAGAGATGGGGGTTGAGTTACAGAGATGATTGTGATAGGCTGGAGGAGGTTACAGAGATAGGGAGGGGTGTAGGGGCTGGAGGAGGTTACAGTGATAGGGAGGGGTGCAGGGTTTGGAGGAGTTGACAAGGATAAGGAGGAGTGTAGGGCTGGAGGAGGTTACAGAGATAGGGAGGGGTGTAGGGGCTGAATGAGGTTACAGAGATAGGGATGGGTGTGGGGGCTGGCGAAGCTTACAGAGATAGGGAGGGGTGTAGTGGTTGGAGAAGGTTACAGAGATAGGGAGGGGCGTAGGGGCTGGAGGAGGTTACAGAGATAGGGAGGGGTGTAGGGCTGGAGGAGGTTACAGAGTTCGGGAGGGAGTTAAAGAGATAGGGACGGGTGAGAGGCTGGGTAGCGTTACAGAGATAGGGAGGGGTGTAGGAGCTGGAGGATGTTACAGAGATAGGAAGGGATGTAGTGATTGGAGGAGGTTACAGAGATAGGGAGGGCTGTAAGGACTGGAGGAGGTTAAAGAGCTAGGGAGGGGGTGAGAGGCTGGAGGAGGTTACAGAGTTAGGGAGAGGTGTAGGAGATGGAGGAGTTTACTGAGATAGGGAGGGTTGTAGGGGCTGGATGGGGTTACAGAGATAGGGAGGGTGTTACAGAGATAAGGAGGGGTGCATGGCTGGAGGAGGTTACAGAGATAGGGAGGGGGTAGTGGCTGCAGGAGGGTACAGAGTTAGGGAGGGGTGTAGGGGCTGGAGGAGTTTACAGAGATAGGGAAGGGTGTACGGGCTGGCGAAGGTTACAGAGATAGGGAGGGGCGTAGGGGCTGGAGGAGGTTACAGAGATAGGGAGGGATGTAGGGGCTGGAGGAGGTTTGAGATTGAGGTAGGGGTGTAGGGGCTGGAGGAGGTCACAGTGTTAGGGAGTTTGTAGGGTTTGGAGGAGGTTACAGAGTTAGGGAGGGGTATAGGGGCCGGAGGATGTTACAGAGATAGGGAGGTGTGTAGGGGTTGGAGAATGTCACAGAGATAGGCAGGGGTGTAGGAGCCGGAGGAGGTTACAGAGATAGGGAGAGGTGAAGGGGCTGGAGGAGTTTAGAGATAGGGAGGTGTTTTTGGGCATGAGGAGGTTACAGAGATCGGGAGGGATGTAGATGCTCTCGTGGGTTACAGAGTTATGGAGGGGTGTAGGGGCTCTAGGAGGTTACAGAGATGGGGAGCGGTGTAGGGACTGGAGGAGGTTACAGAGATAGGGAGGGGTGTAGGGGCTGGAGGAGGTTACAGAGAAAGGGAGGGGTGTATTTGCTGGAGGAGGTTACAGAGATAGGGAGGGGTGTAGGTGCTGGAGGAGGTTACAGAGATAGGGAGGGGTGTAGGGGCTGGAGGAGGTTACAGAGATAGGGAGGGGTGTAGGGGCTGGAGGAGGATACAGAGTTAGTGAAGTGTGTAGGGCTGAAGGAGGTTACAGAGATAGGGAGGAATGTGAGGCTGGAGGGTGTTACAGAGAAAGTGAGGCATTTATAGTGATAATCAGCGGTGTAGGTCTGGAGGAGGTTACAGATAGTGAGGGCTGTACGGGCATGATGAGGTTACAGTGTTAGGGAGGGGTGTAGGGGCCGGAGGAGGTTACAGAGATGGGGAGGGGTGTAGGAGCCGGAGGAGATTACACAGACAGGGAGGTGTGTAGGGGCTGGAAGAGGTTACAGAGATAGGGAACGGTGAGAGAATGGAGGAGGATACAGAGACGGGGGGGGAGTTACAGAGTTGGGGGGGTTGATAGGGTGGAGGATGTTACAGAGATAGGGAGGTGTGCAGGGTTTGGAGGAGGTTACAAGGATAAGGAGGAGTGTAGGGCGGGAAGATGTTACAGAGATAGGGGGAGGTGTAGGGGCTGGAGGAAGTTACAGCGATAGGGAGCGTTGTAGGGGCTGGAGGAGGTTACAGAGATAGGGAGGAATGAGAGGCTGGAGGGTGTTTCAGAGAAAGTGAGGCATTTATAGTGATAATGAGCGGTGTAGGTCTGGAGGAGTTTACAGATAGTGAGGGGTGTACGGGCATGAGGAGGTTACAGAGTTAGGGAGGGGTGTAGGGGCTGGAGGAAGTTACAGAGATATGGAGGGGTGTATGGGTTGGATGCAGTTATAGAGATATAGTGGGGTGTAGGGGCCGGAGGAGGTTACAGAGATAGGGAGGGGTGTAGGAGCCGGAGGAGATTACACAGACAGGGAGGGGTGTAGGGGCTGGAAGAGGTTACAGAGATAGGGAGCGGTGAGAGGCTGGAGGAGGTTACAGAGATAGGGGGGGAGTTACAGAGATGGGCGGGGGTGATAGGATGGAGGATGTTACAGAGATAGGGAGGTATGCAGGGTTTGGAGGAGGTTACAAGGATAAGGAGGAGTGTAGGGCGGTAGGATGCTACAGAGATAGGGGGAGGTGTAGGGGCTAGAGGAAGTTACAGCTATAGGGAGGGTTGTAGGGGCTGGAGGAGTTTACTGAGATAGGGAGCGATGAGAGGCTGGAGGAGGTTACAGAGATGCAGAGGGGTGTAGGGGTTGGAGGAGGTTACAGAGATAGAGAGGGGTCAAGGGACTGGAGGAGGTTACAGAGCCAGGAAGAGGAGTAGGATCCAGAGGAGGTTACAAAGATAGGGAGTGGTGTAGGGGTTGGCTGTGGTTATAGAGATAGGGAGGGGTGAGAGGCTGGAGGAGGTTATAGAGATAGGTAGGGGTGAGAGGCTGGCGGAGGTTACAGAGATAGGGAGGGGTGTAGGAGCTCGAGGATGTTACAGAGATAGCGAGGAGTGTAGGGATTGGAGGAGGTTACAGAGATAGGGAGGGGTGTAGGGACTGGAGGAGTTTACAGAGATAGGGAGGGGGTGAGTGGCTGGAGGAGGTTACAGAGTTAGGGAGAGTTGTAGGAGCCGGAGGAGGTTACTGAGATAGGGAGGTTTGTAGGGGCTGGATGGGGTTACAGAGATAGGAAGTTACAGTGATAGGGATGGAGTTTCAGAGATAAGGAGGGGTGCATGGCTGCAGGAGGTTACAGAGATAGGGAGGGGTGTAGTGGCTGCAGGACGGTACAGAGTTAGGGAGGGGTGAAGGGGCTGGAGGAGTTTACAGAGATTGAGAAGTGTGTACGGGCTGGCGAAGGTTACAGAGATAGGGAGGGGCGTAGGGGCTGGAGGAGGTTACAGAGATAGGGAGGGATGTAGGGGCTGGAGGAGGTTTGAGATTTAGGGAGGGGTGTAGGGGCTGGAGGAGGTTACAGAGTTAGGGAAGTTGTAGGGGTTGGAGGAGGTTAAAGAGTTATGGAGGGATATAGGGGCCGGAGGATGTTACAGAGATAGGGAGGTGTGTAGTGGCTGGAGGAGGTTCCAGAGATAGGGAGGTGTGTAGGGGTTGGAGGAGGTTACAGATATAGGGAAATTTGTAGGGGTTTGGAGGAGGTTACAGAGATAGGGAGGTGTGTAGGGGTTGGAGTAGGTTACAGAGATAGGTAGGGGCGTAGAGGCTGGAGGAGGTTACAGAGATAGGGAGGGGTGTAGTGGCTGGAGGAGGTTACAGAGATAGGGAGGTGTGTAGGGGTTGGAGAAGGTTACAGAGATAGGTAGGGTGTAGTGGCTGGAGGAGGTTACAGAGATAGGGAGGTGTGTAGGGGTTGGAGGAGGTTACAGATATAGGGAAATTTGTAAGGGTTTGGAGGAGGTTACAGACAGAGGAAGGTGTGTAGGTGTTGGAGAAAGTTACAGAGATAGGGAGCGTTGTAAGGGCTGGAGCAGGTTGCAGAGATATGAGGGGTGTAGGGGCGGGAGGAAGTTACAGAGATACGGAGGTTTGTAGGGGCTGTAGGAGGTTACAGAGATAGGGATGGGTGTCGGGGCTGGAGGAGGTTACAGAGATAGGGAGAGTTGTAGGGGCTGGTGGAGGTTACAGTGATAAGGATGGGTTTAGGAGCTGGATGAGGTTACAGAGTTAGGGAGGGGTGTAGGGGCTGGAGGAGGTTACAGAGTTATGGAGGGGTATAGGGGCCGGATCAGGTTACAGAGATAGGGAAGGTTGTAGGGCTGGAGGAGGTTACAGAGATAGGGAGGTGTGTAGGGGTTGAAGGAGGTTACAGAGATATGGAAGCGTGTAGGGGCTGGAGGAGGTTATAGGGATAGTGAGCAATGAGAGGCTGGAGGATGTTACAGAGATAGTGAGGGAGTTATAGTGATAATGAGCGGTGTAGGTCTGGTGGAGGTTGCAGATAGTGAGGGGTGTACGGGCATGAGGAGGTTACAGAGATAGGGAGGGGTGTTGGGGTTGGAGGAAGTTACAGAGATAGGGAGGGTTGTAGTGGCTGGAGGAGGTTACAGAGATAGGGAGGGGTGTAGGTGCCGCCGGAGGTTACACAGACAGGTAGGGGTGTAGGGGCTGGAGAAGGTTACAGAGATAGGGAGGGATGTTGGGGCTGGAGGAGGTCACAGAGATAGGGAGGGGCGCAGGGTTTGGAGGAGGTTACAAGGATAAGGAGGAGTGTAGGGCTGGAGGAGGTTACAGAGATAGGGAGGGGTGTAGGGGCTGGATGAGGTTACAGAGATAGGGAGGTGTGTGGGGGCTGGCAAAGCTTCCAGAGATAGGGAGGGGTGTAGTGGTTGGAGCAGGTTACAGAGATAGGGAGGGGCGTAGGGGCTGGAGGAGGTTACAGAGATAGGGAGGGGTGTAGGAGCTGGAGGATGTTACAGAGATAGGGAGGGGTGTAGTGATTGGAGGAGGTTACAGAGATAGGGAGGGGTGTAGGGACTGGAGGAGGTTACAGAGCTAGGGAGGGGGTGAGAGGCTGGAGTTGTTTACAGAGTTAGGGAGAGGTGTAGGAGCCGGAGGAGGTTACTGAGATAGGGAGGGTTGTAGGGGGTGGATGGGGTTACAGAGATAGGAAGTTACAGAGGTAGGGAGGGAGTTACAGAGATAAGGAGGGGTGCAGGGCTGGAGGAGGTTATAGAGATAGGGAGGGGGGTAGTGGCTGCAGCAGGGTACAGAGTTAGGGAGGGGTGTAGGGGCTGGAGGAGGTTACAGAGATAGGGGAGGGTGTACGGGCTGGCGAAGGTTACAGAGATAGGGAGGGGCGTAGGGGCTGGAGGAGGTTTGAGATTTAGTGAGGTGTGTAGGGACTGGAGGAGTTCACAGAGATAGGAATTGGGTGAGAGGCTGGAGGAGGTTACTGAGTTAGGGAGAGTTGTAGCAGCCGGAGGATGTTACTGAGATAGGGAGGGTTGTAGGGGCTGGATGGGGTTACAGAGATAGGAAGTTACAGTGATAGGGAGGGAGTTTCAGAGATAAGGAGGGGGGCATGGCTATAGGAGGTTACAGAGATAGGGAGGGGTGTATTGGCTGGAGGAGGGTACAGATTTAGGGAGGGGTGTAGGGGTTGGAGGAGTTTACAGAGATAGGGAAGGGTGTACGGGCTGGCGAAGGTTACAGAGATAGGAAGGGGCGTAAGGGCTGGAGGAGGTTACAGAGATAGGGAGGGATGTAGGGGCTGGAGGAGTTTTGAGATTTAGGGAGGGGTGTAGGGGCTGGAGGAGGTTACAGAGTTAGGGAAGTTGTAGGGTTTGGAGGAGGTTACAGAGTTATGGGGGGGTATAGGGGCCGGAGGATGTTACAGAGATAGGGATGTGTGTAGTGGCTGGAGGAGGTTACAGAGATAGGGAGGAGTGTAGGGGTTGGAGGAGGTTACAGATATAGGGAAATTTGTAGGGGTTTGGAGGAGGTTACAGACAGAGGGAGGTGTGTAGGTGTTGGAGAAGGTTACAGAGATAGGGAGGGGCGTAGAGGCTGGAGGAGGTTACAGAGATAGGGAGCGTTGTAGGGGCTGGAGCAGGTTGCAGAGATATGAGGGGTGTAGGGGCTGGTGGAGGTTACAGCGATAAGGATGGGTTTAGGAGCTGTAGGATTTTACAGAGATAGGGAGGGGTGTAGGGGCCAGAGGAGGTTACAGAGATAGGAGGTGTGTAGGGGCTGGAGGAGGTTATAGGGATAGTGAGGAATGAGAGGCTGGAGGGTGTTACAGAGATAGTGAGGGAGTTATAGTGATAATGAGCGGTGTAGGTCTGGTGGAGGTTGCAGATAGTGAGGGGTGTATGGGCATGAGTAGGTTACAGAGATAGGGAGGAGTGTAGGGGTTGGAGGAGGTTACAGATATAGGGAAATTTGTAGGGGTTTGGAGGAGGTTACAGACAGAGGGAGGTGTGTAGGTGTTGGAGAAGGTTACAGAGATAGGGAGGGGCGTAGAGGCTGGAGGAGGTTACAGAGATAGGGAGCGTTGTAGGGGCTGGAGCAGGTTGCAGAGATATGAGGGGTGTAGGGGCTGGTGGAGGTTACAGCGATAAGGATGGGTTTAGGAGCTGTAGGATTTTACAGAGATAGGGAGGGGTGTAGGGGCCAGAGGAGGTTACAGAGATAGGAGGTGTGTAGGGGCTGGAGGAGGTTATAGGGATAGTGAGGAATGAGAGGCTGGAGGGTGTTACAGAGATAGTGAGGGAGTTATAGTGATAATGAGCGGTGTAGGTCTGGTGGAGGTTGCAGATAGTGAGGGGTGTATGGGCATGAGTAGGTTACAGAGATAGGGAGGAGTGTAGGGGTTGGAGGAGGTTACAGATATAGGGAAATTTGTAGGGGTTTGGAGGAGGTTACAGACAGAGGGAGGTGTGTAGGTGTTGGAGAAGGTTACAGAGATAGGGAGGGGCGTAGAGGCTGGAGGAGGTTACAGAGATAGGGAGCGTTGTAGGGGCTGGAGCAGGTTGCAGAGATATGAGGGGTGTAGGGGCTGGTGGAGGTTACAGCGATAAGGATGGGTTTAGGAGCTGTAGGATTTTACAGAGATAGGGAGGGGTGTAGGGGCCAGAGGAGGTTACAGAGATAGGAGGTGTGTAGGGGCTGGAGGAGGTTATAGGGATAGTGAGGAATGAGAGGCTGGAGGGTGTTACAGAGATAGTGAGGGAGTTATAGTGATAATGAGCGGTGTAGGTCTGGTGGAGGTTGCAGATAGTGAGGGGTGTATGGGCATGAGTAGGTTACAGAGATAGGGAGGAGTGTAGGGGTTGGAGGAGGTTACAGATATAGGGAAATTTGTAGGGGTTTGGAGGAGGTTACAGACAGAGGGAGGTGTGTAGGTGTTGGAGAAGGTTACAGAGATAGGGAGGGGCGTAGAGGCTGGAGGAGGTTACAGAGATAGGGAGCGTTGTAGGGGCTGGAGCAGGTTGCAGAGATATGAGGGGTGTAGGGGCTGGTGGAGGTTACAGCGATAAGGATGGGTTTAGGAGCTGTAGGATTTTACAGAGATAGGGAGGGGTGTAGGGGCCAGAGGAGGTTACAGAGATAGGAGGTGTGTAGGGGCTGGAGGAGGTTATAGGGATAGTGAGGAATGAGAGGCTGGAGGGTGTTACAGAGATAGTGAGGGAGTTATAGTGATAATGAGCGGTGTAGGTCTGGTGGAGGTTGCAGATAGTGAGGGGTGTATGGGCATGAGTAGGTTACAGAGATAGGGAGGGGTGTAGGGGCTGGAGGAAGTTACAGAGATAAGGAGTGTTGTAGTGGCTGGAGGAGGTTACAGAGATAGGGAGGGGTGTAGGAGGCGCCGGAGGTTACCCAGACAGGTAGGGGTGTAGGGGCTGGATAAGGTTACAGAGATAGGGAGGGGTGTAGGGACTGGAGGAGGTTACAAGGATAAGGAGGAGTGTAGGGCTGGAGCAGGTTACAGAGATAGGGAGGTGTGTAGTGGCTGGAGGAGGTTACAGAAATAGGGAGGAGTGTAGGGGTTGGAGGAGGTTACAGATATAGGGAAATTTGTAAGGGTTTGGAGGAGGTTACAGACAGAGGGAGGTGTGTAGGTGTTGGAGAAGGTTACAGAGATAGGGAGCGTTGTAGGGGCTGGAGCAGGATGCAGAGATATGAGGGGTGTAGGGGCTGGAGGAAGTTACAGAGATAGGGAGGGTTGTAGTGGCTGGAGGAGGTTACAGAGATAGGGAGGGGTGTAGGAGCCGCCGGAGGTTACACAGACAGGTAGGGGTGTAGGGGCTGGAGGAGGTTACAGAGATAGGGCGGGGTGTAGGGGCTGGAGGAGGTTACAAGGATAAGGAGGAGTGTAGGGCTGGAGGAGGTTACAGAGATAGGGAGGGGTGTAGGAGCTGGAGGATGTTACAGAGATAGGGAGGGGTGTAGTGATTGGAGGAGGTTACAGATATAGGGAGGGGTGTAGGGACTGGAGGAGGTTACAGAGCTAGGGAGGGGGTGAGAGGCTGGAGTAGGTTACAGAGTTAGGGAGAGGTGTAGGAGCCGGAGGAGGTTACTGAGATAGGGAGAGTTGTAGCAGCCGGAGGATGTTGCTGAGATAGGGAGGGTTGTAGGTGCTGGATGGGGTTACAGAGATAGGAAGTTACAGAGATAGGGAGGGAGTTACAGAGATAAGGAGGGGTACATGGCTGGAGGAGGTTATAGAGATAGGGAGGGGGGTAGTGGCTGCAGAAGGGTACAGAGTTAGGGAGGGGTGTAGGGGCTGGAGGAGGTTACAGAGATAGGGAAGGGTGTACGGGCTGGCGAAGGTTACAGAGATAGCGAAGGGCGTAGGGGGTGGAAGAGGTTTGAGATTTAGGGAGGGGTGTAGGGACTGGAGGAGTTCACAGAGATAGGGATAGGGTGAGAGGCTGGAGGAGGTTACTGAGTTAGGGAGAGTTGTAGCAGCCGGAGGATTTACTGAGATAGGGAAGGTTGTAGGGGCTGGATGGGGTTACAGAGATAGGAAGTTACAGTGATAGGGAGGGAGTTTCAGAGATAAGGAGGGGTGCATGGCTGGAGGAAGTTACAGAGATAGGGAGGGGTGTAGTGGCTGGAGGAGGGTACAGAGTTAGGGAGGGGTGTAGGGGTTGGAGGAGTTTACAGAGATAGGGAGGGGCGTAGGGGCTGGAGGAGGTTACAGAGATAGGGAGGGATGAAGGGTCTAGAGGAGGTTTGAGAATTAGGGAGGGGTGTAGGGGCTGGAGGAGGTTACAGAGTTAGGGAAGTTGTAGGGTTTGGAGGAGGTTACAGAGTTATGGAGGGGTATAGGGGCCGGAGGATGTTACAGAGATAGGGAGATGTGTAGTGGCTGGAGGAGGTTACAGAGATAGGGAGGAGTGTCGGGGTTGGAGGAGGTTACAGATATAGGGAAATTTGTAGTGGTTTGGAGGAGGTTACAGACAGAGGGAGGTGTGTAGGTGTTGGAGAAGGTTACAGAGATAGGGAGGGGCGTAGAGGCTGGAGGAGTTTACAGAGATAGGGAGGGGCGTAGAGGCTGGAGGAGGTTACAGAGATATGAGGGGTGTAGGGGCGGGAGGAAGTTACAGAGATACGGAGTTTTGTAGGGGCTGTAGGAGGTTACAGAGATAGGGATGGGTGTAGGGGCCGGAGGAGGTTACAGAGATAGGGAGGGTTGTAGGGGCTGGTGGAGGTTACAGAGATAAGGATGGGTTTAGGAGCTGTAGGATTTTACAGAGATAGGGAGGGGTGTAGGGGCCAGAGGAGGTTACAGAGATAGGAGGTGTGTAGGGGCTGGAGGAGGTTATAGGGATAGTGAGGAATGAGAGGCTGGAGGGTGTTACAGAGATAGTGAGGGAGTTATAGTGATAATGAGCGGTGTAGGTCTGGTGGAGGTTGCAGATAGTGAGGGGTGTACGGGCATGAGGAGGTTACAGAGATAGGGAGGGGTTTAGGGGCTGGAGGAATTTACAGAGATAGGGAGGGTTGTAGTGGCTGGAGGAGGTTACAGAGATAGGGAGGGGTGTAGGAGCCGCCGGAGGTTACCCAGACAGGTAGGGGTGTAGGGGCTGGAGGAGGTTACAGAGATAGGGAGGGATGTTGGGGCTGGAGGAGGTTACAGAGATGGGGGGGGCAGTTACAGAGATGGTGGTGTAATAGGCTGGAGGAGGTTACAGAGATAGGGAGGGGTGTAGGGGCTGGAGGCGGTTACAGAGATAGGGAAGGGCGCAGGGTTTGGAGGAGGTTACAAGAATAAGGAGGAGTGTAGGGCTGGAGGAGGTTACAGAGATAGGGAGGGGTGTAGGGGCTGGATGAGGTTACAGAGATAGGGAGGTTTGTGGGGGCTGGCGAAGCTTCCAGAGATAGGGAGATGGTATAGTGGTTGGAGCAGGTTACAGAGATAGGGAAGGGCGTTGGGGCTGGAGGAGGTTACAGAGATAGGGAGGGGTGTAGGGCTGGAGGAGGTTACAGAGTTCGGGAGGGAGTTACAAAGATAGGGACGGGTGAGAGGCTGGGGACTGTTACAGAGATAGGGAGGGGTGTAGGGCTGGAGGAGGTTACAGAGTTCGGGAGGGAGTTACAAAGATAGGGACGGGTGAGAGGCTGGGGACTGTTACAGAGATAGGGAGGGGTGTAGGAGCTGGAGGATGTTACAGAGATAGGGAGGGGTGTAGTGATTGGAGGAGGTTACAGAGATAGGGAGGGATGTAGGGACTGGAGGAGGTTACAGAGCTAGGGAGGGGGTGAGAGGCTGGACTAGGTTACAGAGTTAGGGAGAGGTGTAGGAGCCGGAGGAAGTTACTGAGATAGGGAGGGATGTAGGGGCTGGATGGGGTTACAGAGATAGGAAGTTTCAGAGATAGGGAGGGAGTTACAGAGATAAGGAGGGGTGCATGGCTGGAGGACGTTATAGAGATAGGTAGGGGGTTAGTGGCTGCAGAAGGGTACAGAGTTAGGGAGGGGTGTAGGGACTGGAGGAGTTTACAGAGATAGGGAAGGGTGTACGGGCTGGCGAATGTTAAAGAGATAGGGAGGGGCGTAGGGGCTGGAGGAGGTTTGAGATTTAGGGAGGTGTGTAGGGGCTTGAGGAGGTTACAGTGTTACGGAGTTTGTATGGTTTGGAGGAGGTTACAGAGTTAGAGAGGGGTATAGGGGCCGGAGGATGTTACAGAGATAGGGAGGTGTGTACGTGTTGGAGAAGGTTACAGAGATAGGGAGTGGTGTAGGAGCCGGAGGAGGTTACAGAGATAGGGAGAGGTGAAGGGGCTGGAGGAGGTTAGAGATAGGGAGGTGTGTACGGGCATGAGGAGGTTACAGAGATAGGGAGGGGTGTAGATGATGTCGTGGGTTACAGAGTTATGGAGGGGTGTAGGGGCTCTAGGAGGTTACAGAGATGGGGAGCGGTGTAGGGACTGGAGGAGTTTACAGAGATAGGGAGGGGTGTAGGGGCTGGAGGATGTTACAGAGATAGGGAGGGGTGTAGGTGCTGGAGGAGGATACAGATATAGGGAGGGGTGTAGGGGCTGGAGGAGGTTACAGAGATATGGAGGTTGTAGGGTCTGGAGGAGGTTACAGAGATAGGGAAGGGTGTACGGGCTGGCGAAGGTTACAGAGATAGGGCGGGGCGTAGGGGGTGGAGGAGGTTTGAGATTTAGGGAGGGGTGTAGGGACTGGAGGAGTTCACAGAGATAGGGATTGGGTGAGAGGCTGGAGGAGGTTACTGAGTTAGGGAAGTTGTAGGGTTTGGAGGAGGTTACAGAGTTATGGAGGGGTATAGGGGCCCGAGGATGTTACAGAGATAGGGAGGTGTGTAGTGGCTGGAGGAGGTTACAGAGATAGGGAGGAGTGTAGGGGTTGGAGGAGGTTACAAATATAGGGAAATTTGTAGGGGTTTGGAGGAGGTTACAGACAGAGGGAGGTGTGTCGGGGCTGGAGAAGGTTACAGAGATAGGGAGGGGCGTAGGGAATGGAGGAGGTTACAGAGATAGGGAGCAGTGTAGGGGCTGGAGCAGGTTACAGAGATATGAGGGGTGTAGGGGCGGGAGGAAGTTACAGAGATACGGAGTTTTGTAGGGGCTGTAGGAGGTTACAGAGATAGGGAGGGGTGTAGGGGCTGTAGGAGGTTACAGAGATAGGGATGGGTGTAGGGGCTGGAGGAGGTTACAGAGATAGGGAGGGTTGTAGGGGCTGGTGGAGGTTACATAGATAAGGATGGGTTTAGGAGCTGTAGGATTTTACAGAGATAGGGAGAGGTGTAGGGGCCAGAGGAGGTTACAGAGATAGGAGGTGTGTAGGGGCTGGAGGAGGTTACAGGGATAGTGAGGAATGAGAGGCTGCAGGGTGTTACAGAGATAGTGAGGGAGTTATAGTGATAATGAGCGGTGTAGGTCTGGTGGAGGTTGCAGATAGTGAGGGGTGTACGGGCATGAGGAGGTTACAGAGATAGGGAGGGGTTTAGGGGCTGGAGGAAGTTACAGAGATAGGGAGGGTTGTAGGGGCTGGAGGAAGTTACAGAGATAGGGAGGGGTGTAGGAGCCGCCGGAGGTTACACAGACAGGTAGGGGTATAGGGGCTGGAGGAGGTTACAGAGATAGGGAGGGATGTTGGGGCTGGAGGAGGTTACAGAGATGGGGGTTGCAGTTACAGAGATGTTGGTGTGATGGGCTGGAGGAGGTTACAGAGATAGGGAGGGGTGTAGGGGCTGGAGGAGGTTACAGAGATAGGGAAGGGCGCAGGGTTTGGAGGAGGTTACAGAAATAGGGAGGGGTGTAGGGGCTGGATGAGGTTACAGAGATAGGGAGGTGTGTGGGGGCTGGCGAAGCTTCCAGAGATAGGGAGATGGTATAGTGGTTGGAGCAGGTTACAGAGATAGGGAAGGGCGTAGGGGCTGGAGGAGGTTACAGTGTTCGGGAGCGAGTTACAGAGATAGGGACGGGTGAGAGGCTGGGGACTGTTACAGAGATAGGGTGGGGTGTAGGAGCTGGAGGATGTTACAGAGATAGGGAGGGGTGTAGTGATTGGAGGAGGTTACAGAGATAGGGAGGGGTGTAGGGACTGGAGGAGGTTACAGAGATAGGGAGGGGTGTAGGGACTGGAGGAGGTTACAGAGCTAGGGAGGGGGTGAGAGGCTGGACTAGGTTACAGAGTTAGGGAGAGGTGTAGGAGCCGGAGGAAGTTACTGAGATAGGGAGGGATGTAGGGGCTGGATGGGGTTACAGAGATAGGAAGTTTCAGAGATAGGGAGGGAGTTACAGAGATAAGGAGGGGTGCATGGCTGGAGGAGGTTATAGAGATAGGGAGGGGGGTAGTGGCTGCAGAAGGGTACAGAGTTAGGGAGGGGTGTAGGGGCTGGAGGAGTTTACAGAGATAGGGAAGGGTGTACGGGCTGGCGAATGTTACAGAGATAGGGAGGGGCGTAGGGGCTGGAGGAGGTTTGAGATTTAGGGAGGGGTGTAGGGGCTTGAGGAGGTTACAGTGTTACGGAGTTTGTAGGGTTTGGAGGAGGTTACAGAGTTAGAGAGAGGTATAGGGGCCGGAGGATGTTACAGAGATAGGGAGGTGTGTACGTGTTGGAGAAAGTTACAGAGATAGGGAGTGGTGTAGGAGCCGGAGGAGGTTACAGAGATAGGGAGAGGTGAAGTGGCTGGAGGAGGTTAGAGATAGGGAGGGGTGTAGATGCTGTCGTGGGTTACAGAGTTATGGAGGGGTGTAGAGGCTCTAGGAGGTTACAGAGATGGGGAGCGGTGTAGGGACTGGAGGCGTTTACAGAGATAGGGAGGGGTGTAGGGGCTGGAGGATGTTACAGAGATAGGGAGGGGTGTAGGGGCTGCAGGAGGTTACAGAGATAGGGAGGGGTGTAGGTGCTGGAGGAGGATACAGATATAGGGAGGGGTGTAGGGGCTGGAGGAGGTTACAGAGATATGGAGGTTGTAGGGTCTGGAGGAGGTTACAGAGTTAGTGAAGTTTGTAGGGGCTGAAGGAGGTTACAGAGATAGGGAGGAATGAGAGGCTGGGGGGTATTACAGAGAAAGTGAGGGAGTTATAGTGATAATAAGCGGTGTACGTCTGGAGGAGGTTATAGATAGTGAGGGGTTTACGGGCATGAGTAGGTTTCATTGTTAGGGAGGGGTGTAGGGACTGGAGGAAGTTACAGAGATAGGGAGGGGTGTAGGGGTAGGAGGCGGTTATAGAGATCGGGAGGGGTGTAGGGGCCGGAGGAGGTTACAGAGATAGGGAGGGGTGTAGGAGCCGGAGGAGATTACTCAGACAGGGAGGGGTGTGGGGGCTGGAAGAGGTTACAGAGATAGGGAGGTGTGTAGGGGCTGGAGGAGGATACAGAGATAGGGAGCGGTGAGAGGCTGGAGGAGGTTACAGAGATGGGGGGGGAGTTACAGAGATGGGGGAGTGATAGGGTGGAGGAGGTTACAGAGATCAGGCGGTATGTAGGGGTTGGAGGATGTTACAGAGATAGGGAGGTGTGCAGCGTTTGGAGGAGGTTACAAGGATAAGGAGGAGTGTAGGGCGGGAAGATGTTACAGAGATAGGCGGAGGTGTAGGGTCTGGTGGAAGTTACAGAGATAGGGAGGGTTGTAGGGGCTTGAGGAGTTTACTGAGATAGGGAGCGATGAGAGGCTGGAGAAGGTTACAGAGATGCAGAGGGGTGTAGGGGTTGGAGGAGGTTACGGAGATAGGTAGGGGTCTAGGGACTGGAGGAGGTTACAGAGACAGGGAGATGAGTAGGAGCCAGAGGAGGTTACAAAAATAGGGAGTGGTGTAGGGGTTGTCGGTGGTTATAGAGATAGGTAGGGGTGAGAGGCTGGAGGAGGTTATAGAGATACGGAGGGGTGTAGGGGCTGGAGGAGGTTACAGAGATAGGGAGGGGTGTAGGAGCTGGAGGAGGTTACAGAGATAGGGAGGGGTGCAGGGATTGGAGGAGGTTACAGAGATAGGGAGGGGTGTAGGGATTGGTTGAGTTTACAGAAATAGGGAGGGGGTGAGAGGCTGGAGGAGGTTACTGAGTTAGGGAGAGTTGTAGCAGCCGGAGGATGTTGCTGAGATAGGGAGGGTTGTAGGGGCTGGATGGGGTTACAGAGATAGGAAGTTACAGTGATAGGGATGGAGTTTCAGAGATAAGGAGGGGTGCATGGCTGGAGGAAGTTACAGAGATAGGGAGGGGTGTAGTGGCTGCAGGAGGGTACAGAGTTAGGGAGGGGTGTAGGGGTTGGAGGAGTTTACAGAGATTGGGAAGGGTGTACGGGCTGGCGAAGGTTACAAAGATAGGGAGGGGCGTAGGGGCTGGAGGAGGTTACAGTGTTACGGAGTTTGTAGGGTTTGGAGGAGGTTACAGAGTTAGAGAGGGGTATAGGGGCCGGAGGATGTTACAGAGATAGGGAGGTGTGTACGTGTTGGAGAAGGTTACAGAGATAGGGAGTGGTGTAGGAGCCGGAGGAGGTTACAGAGATAGGGAGAGGTGAAGTGGCTGGAGGAGGTTAGAGATAGGGAGGGGTGTAGATGCTGTCGTGGGTTACAGAGTTATGGAGGGGTGTAGAGGCTCTAGGAGGTTACAGAGATGGGGAGCGGTGTAGGGACTGGAGTAGTTTACAGAGATAGGGAGGGGTGTAGGGGCTGGAGGATGTTACAGAGATAGGGAGGGGTGTAGGGGCTGGAGGAGGTTACAGAGATAGGGAGGGGTGTAGGTGCTGGAGGAGGATACAGATATAGGGAGGGGTGTAGGGGCTGGAGGAGGTTACAGAGATATGGAGGTTGTAGGGTCTGGAGGAGGTTACAGAGTTAGTGAAGTTTGTAGGGGCTGAAGGAGGTTACAGAGATAGGGAGGAATGAGAGGCTGGAGGGTATTACAGAGAAAGTGAGGGAGTTATAGTGATAATAAGCGGTGTACGTCTGGAGGAGGTTATAGATAGTGAGGGGTTTACGGGCATGAGTAGGTTACAGAGTTAGGGAGGGGTGTAGGGGCTGGAGGAAGTTACAGAGATAGGGAGGGGTGTAGGGGTAGGAGGCGGTTATAGAGATCGGGAGGGGTGTAGGGGCCGGAGGAGGTTACAGAGATAGGGAGGGGTGTAGGAGCCGGAGGAGATTACTCAGACAGGGAGGTGTGTCGGGGCTGGAAGAGGTTACAGAGATAGGGAGGTGTGCAGGGGCTGGAGGAGGATACCGAGATAGGGAGCGGTGAGAGGCTGGAGGAGGTTATAGAGATACGGAGGGGTGTAGGGGCTGGAGGAGGTTACAGAGATAGGGAGGGGTGTAGGAGCTGGAGGAGGTTACAGAGATAGGGAGGGGTGCAGGGATTGGAGGAGGTTACAGAGATAGGGAGGGGTGTAGGGATTGGTTGAGTTTACAGAAATAGGGAGGGGGTGAGAGGCTGGAGGAGGTTACTGAGTTAGGGAGAGTTGTAGCAGCCGGAGGATGTTGCTGAGATAGGGAGGGTTGTAGGGGCTGGATGGGGTTACAGAGATAGGAAGTTACAGTGATAGGGATGGAGTTTCAGAGATAAGGAGGGGTGCATGGCTGGAGGAAGTTACAGAGATAGGGAGGGGTGTAGTGGCTGCAGGAGGGTACAGAGTTAGGGAGGGGTGTAGGGGTTGGAGGAGTTTACAGAGATTGGGAAGGGTGTACGGGCTGGTGAAGGTTACAAAGATAGGGAGGGGCGTAGGGGCTGGAGGAGGTTACAGAGATAGGGAGGGATGTAGGGGCTGGAGGAGGTTTGAGATTTAAGGAGGGGTGTAGGGGCTGGAGGAGGCTACAGAGTTAGGGAAGTTGTAGGAGGTTACAGAGTTATGGAGGGGTATAGGGGCCGGAGGATGTTACAGAGATAGGGAGGGGTGTAGGGTTTGGAGGAGGTTACAGATATAGGGAAGTTTGTAGGGCTTTGGAGGAGGTTACAGAGATAGGGAGGTGTGTAGGGGTTGGAGAAGGTTCCAGAGATAGGGAGGGGTGTAGGAGCCGGAGGAGGTTACAGAGATAGGGAGAGGTGAAGGGGCTGGATGAGGTTAGAGATAGGGAGGGGTGTACGGGTATGAGGAAGTTACAGAGATAAGGAGGGGTGTAGATGCTGTCGGGGGTTACAGAGTTATGGAGGGGTGTAGGGACTGGAGGAGGTTACAGAGATGGGGAGGGGTGTAGGGGCTGGAGGAGCTTACAGAGATAGGGAGGGGTGTAGGGTTTGGAGCAGGTTACAGAGATAGGGAGGGGCGTAGGGGCTGGTGGAGGTTACAGAGATAGGGAGGGGTGTAGAGGCTGGAGCTGGTTACAGAGATAGGGCGGGGCGTAGGGGCTGGAGAGGTTACAGAGGTAGGGAGCGTTGTAGGGGCTGGAGCAGGTTGCAGAGATATGAGGGGTGTAGGGGCGGGAGGAATTTACAGAGATACGGAGGGTTGTAGGGGCTGTAGGAGGTTACAGAGATAGGGAGGGGTGTAGGGGCTGGAGGAGGTTACAGAGATAGGGAGGTTGTAGGGTCTGGAGGAGGTTACAGAGTTATGGAGGTGTATAGGGGCCGGATCAGGTTACAGAGATAGGGAAGGGTGTAGGACTGGAGGAGGGTACAGAGATAGGGAGGTGTGTAGGGGTTGGAGGAGGTCACAGAGATAGGGAAGTGTGTAGGGGCTGGAGGAGGTTACAGGGATAGTGAGGAATGAGAGGCTGGAGGGTGTTACAGAGATAGTGAGGGAGTTATAGTGATAATGAGCGGTGTAGGTCTGGTGGAGGTTACAGATGGTGGATGAAGTTACAGTGATAGGGAGGGTTGTAGTGGCTGGAGGAGGTTACAGAGATAGGGAGGGGTGTAGGAGACGGAGTAGGTTACACAGACAGGGAGGAGTTTAGGGGCTGGAGGAGGTTACAGAGATAGGGAGGGATGTTGGGGCTGGAGGAGGTGACAGAGATGGGGGGGGTGGTAGAGTGATGGTGGGGTGATAGGCTGGAGGAAGTTACAGAGATAGGGAGGGGTTTAGGGGCTGGAGGTTTTCAGAGATAGGGAGGGATGTTGGGGCTGGAGGAGGTGACAGAGATGGGGGGGGGTGGTAGAGTGATGGTGGAGTGATAGGCTGGAGGAAGTTACAGAGATAGGGAGGGGTGTAGGTGCTGGAGGAGGTTACAGAGATAGTGAGGTGTGCAGGGTGTGGAGGAGGTTACAAGTATAAGGAGGTGTGTAGGGCGGGAGGATGTTACAGAGATAGGGGGAGTTGTAGGGGCTGCAGGAAGTTACAGATTTAGGGAGGATTGGAGGGGCTGGAGGAGTTTACTGAGATAGGGAGCAATGAGAGGCTGGAGGAAGTTACAGAGATTCAGAGGGCTGTAGGGGTTGGAGGAGTTTACAGAGATAGGGAGGGGTCTAAGGACTGGAGGAGGTTACAGAGACAGGGAGAGGAGTAGGAGCCAGGGGAGGTTACAAAGATAGGGAGGGGTGTAGGGGTTGGAGGTTGTTATAGAGATAGGTAGGGGTGAGAGGCTGGAGGAGGTTATAGGGATAGGTAGGTGTGAGTGGCTGGAGGAGGTTACAGAGTTAAGGAGAGTTTAGGAGCCGGAGGAGGTTACAGCGAAAGGGAGGGGTGTAGTGGCTGGAGGGGGTTACAGAGATAGGGAGGAAGTTGCAGAGTTAGGAAGTTACAGTGATAGGGAGGAAGTTACAGAGATAAGGAGGGGTGTAGGGCTGGAGGAGGTTACAGAGATAGGGAGGAGTGTAGGGGCTGGAGGAGTTTACAGAGATAGGGAGGGGTGTAGGGGCTGGAGGAGGTTCCAGAGATAGGGAGGGGTGTAGGGGCTGCCGAAGCTTACAGAGATATTGAGGGTTGTAGGAATTGGAGCAGGTTACAGAGATAGGGAGGGGCGTAGGGGCTGGAGGAGGTTACAAGAGATAGGGAGGGGTGTAGTGCTGGAGGAGGTTACAGAGATAGGGAGGGAGTTACAGAGATAGCGACGGGTGAGAGGCTGGAGAGTGTTACAGAGATAGGGAGGGGTGTTTGAGCAGGAGGATGTTACAGAGATAGGGAGGAGTGTAGGGATTGGAGGAGGTTACAGAGATAGGGAGGGGTGTAGGGATTGGAGGAGGTTACAGAGATAGGGAGGGGTGTAGGGACTGGATGAGTTTACAGAGATAGTTAGGGGTGAGAGGCTGGAGGAGGTTACAGAGTTAGGGAAAGGTGTAGGAGCCGGAGGAGGTTACTGAGATAGGGATTGTAGGGGCTGGATGGGTTTACAGAGATAGGAAGTTACAGAGATAGGGAGGGAGTTACAGAGATAATGAGGGGTGTAGGGCTGGAGGAGGTTAAAGAGATAAGGAGGGGTGTAGGGCTGGAGGAGGTTACAGAGATAGGGAGGGGTGTAGGGTCTGGAGGAGGTTAGAGATTTAGGGAGGGGTGTAGGGGCTGGAGGAGGTTACAGCGATAGGGAGTTGTGCAGGGGTTTCAGGAGGTTACAGATATAGGGAAGTGTGTAGGGGTTGGAGGAGGTTACAGAGATAGGGAGGTGTGTACGGGCATGAGGAGGTTGCAGAGATAGGGAGGGGTGTAGATGCTGGCGGCGGTTACAGAGATATGGAGGTGTGTAGGGGCTTTAGGAGGTTACAGAGATAGGGACCGGTGTAGGAATTGGAGGAGATTACAGAGATAGGGAGGGGTGTAAGGGTTGGAGCAGGTTACAGAGATAGGGAGCGGCGTAGGGGCTGGAGGAGGTTACAGAGATTGGGAGGGGTGTAGGGGCTGGAGCAGGTTACAGAGTTAGGGAGGGATGTAGGGGCTGGAGGAGGCTACAGAGTTAGGGAGGTTGTTGGGGCTGGAGGAGGTTACAGAGATAGGGATGATGTAGGGGCTGGAGGAGTTTAAGGAGTTAGGGAGGTATGTAGGGGTTGGAGGAGGTTACAGAGATAGGGAGGTGTGTTGGGGTTGAAGGTGGTTACAGTGATAGGGAGGGGTGTAGGAGCCGGAGGTTTTTACAGAGATAGGGAGAGGTGTAGGGGCTGGAGGTGGTTACAGAGATAGGGTGGGGTGTAGGTGCTGCAGGGGGTTACAGAGATAGGGCGGGTATTACAGAGATAAGGAGGGGTGTAGGGCTGGAGGAGGTTACGGGGATAAGGCGGGTATTACAGAGATAAGGAGGGGTGTAGGGCTGGAGGAGGTTACGGGGATAGGGCGGGAGTTACAGAGATAGGGAGCGGTGAGAGGCTGGAGAACGATACAGAGATAGGGAGGGGTGTAGGGGCTGGAGGGGGTTACAGAGATAGGGCGGGTGTCCCAGAAATAATGAGGGGTGTAGGGCTGGAGGAGGTTACGGGGATAGGGCGGGAGTTACAGAGATAGGGAGGGGTGTAGGAGCCGGAGCAGGTTACAGAGATAGGGAGGGGTGTAGGGGCTGGAGGTGGTTACAAAGATAGGGTTGGGGGGAGGCGCTGGAGGAGGTTACAGAAATAGGGAGGGTGTTATAGAGATAGTGAGTGGTGTAGGGCTGGAGGAGCTTACATTTAGGGAGGGGTTTACGGGCATGAGGAGGTGACAGAGATATGGAGGGGTGTAGGGGCTGGAGGAAGATACTGAGATAGGGAGGTTTGAAGGGGCTGGAGGATGTTATTGAGATAGGGATGGGTGTAGGGGCTGGAGGAGGTTACAGAGATAGGGAGGGTTGTAGGGGCTGGTGGAGGTTACAGAGATAGGGAAGGGTGTAGGTGCTGGACGATTTTACAGAGAAAGGGAGGGGTGTAGGGGCTGGAGGAGGTTACAGAGATAGGGAGGGGTGTAGGGGCTGGATGAAGTTACAGAGATAGGGAGGTGTGTAGGTTTTGGAGGAGGTTGCAAGGATTATGAGGAGTGTGGGGACTGGAAGTGGTAACAGAGATAAGGGGAGGTGTAGGGGCTGGAGACAGTTACAGAGATAGGGAGGGTTCTAGGGGCTGGAGGATGTTACAAAGATAGGGAGGGGTGTAGGGGCTGGAGGATGTTATTGAGATAGGGATGGGTGTAGGGGCTGGAGGAGGTTACAGAGATAGGGAGGGGTGCAGTGACTGGAGGACGTTACAGAGATAGGGAGTGGTGCAAGGCTGGAGGAGTTTACAGATTTAGGGAGAGGTGTAGGAGCCCGAGGAGGTTACAGAGATTGGGATTGTTGTAGGGACTGGATGGGGTTACAGAGATAGGATGTTACAGATATAATGAGGGTGTTACAGAGATAAGGAGGGGTGTAGGGCTGGAGGTGGTTACAGAGATAGGGAGGGGTGTAGGGGCTGGAGGAGGTTACAGAGATAGGGAGGGGTGTAGGGCTGGAGGAGGTTACAAAGATAGGGAGGGGTGTAGGGGTTGGAGCAGGTTACAGAGATAGTGAGGGGCGTAGGGGCTGGAGGAGGTTACAGAGATAGGGAGGGGTGTAGGGGCTGCAGGAGGTTACAGAGTTAGTGAAGGGTGTAGGGGCTGGAGGATGTTACAGAGATACGGAGGGTTGTAGGGGTTGGATGAGGTTACAGAGGTAGGGAGGGGTGTAGGGTGCAGCACTTCCCTCAAATGCGGACTCTATAGTAGTGCAGCACACCCCCAATTATTGACCCTCCAATAGTGCAGCATACCGTCAATTACTGACACTGCAATAGTGTAGCTCCCCCTCAATTACTGACTCTCCAATCATGCAGCACACCCTCAATTACTGACACTCCAATAGTGCAGCACACCCTCAATTACTTACACTCCAATAGTGCAGCATACCCTCAATTACTGACACTGCAATCATGCAGCACACCCTCAATTACTGACACTGCAATAGTGTAGTACCCCCTCAATTACAGACACTCAAGTTGTGCAGAATACTGTAAATTACTGACACTCCAATAGTGCAGTACACCCTCAATAACTGACACTCCAATAGTGCAGCACACCCCCAATTATTGACCCTCCAATAGTGCAGCATACCGTCAATTACTGACACTGCAATAGGGTAGTACCCCTCAATTACTGACACTCAATAGTGCAGCACACCCTCAATTACTGACACTCCAATCGTGCAGCACACCGTCAATTACTGACACTCGAATAGTGCAGCACACCCTCAATTACTGACCCTCCATTAGTACAGCACACCCTCAATTACTGATACCATGTAGTGCAGAACACCCTAAATTACTGTCCTTTCAATAGTCCAGCACACCCTCAATGACCCTCCAATAGTGCAGCACACCCTCAATCACTGCCACACCTATAGTGCAGCAAACCCTGAATTACTGACCCTGCTGTAGTGCAGCACACCCTCAATTACTTGCACACCTCTAGTGCAGCACCCCCTCAATCACTGACATTCCAAAAGTGCAGCACACCCTCAATTGATGACTCTTCAATCATGCAGCACAGTCTCATTTACTGATCCTCCAATAGTGCAGCACACCCTCAAACACTGACCCTCTAATAGTGCATCACACCTTCAATTACTGACCTTCCGACATTGCGGAACACCCTCAATTACAGACCATCCACTAATGCAGCACTCCCTCAATTAATGACACTCCAACAGTACAGCACAGCATCAATTACTGACACTTCAATACTGAAGGTAACCCTCAATTACTGAACCTCCAATAGTGCAGCAAACCTTCAATTACTGACCGTCCAATCGTACAGCACACCCTCAATTACTGACCCTCCAGTAGTGCAGCACACCCTCAATTACTGACACTACAACAGTGCAGCACAGTCTCGATTACTAACTATCCAATAGTGCACCAGCCTCAATTACCTACTATCCAACAGTGCAGCACAGCCACAATTACTGAACTCCAATAGTGAAGCACACCCTCAATTACTGACCCTCCAATACTGCAGCACACCCTCAATTACTGACCCTCCAATACTGCAGCACACCCTCAATTACTTACACACCAATAGTGCAGCACACCCTCAATTACTGACCCTCCAATAGTTCAGCACACCCTCAATTACTGACACTCCAATAGAGCAGCACACCCTCAATTACTGACCCTCCAATAATTCAGCAAACCCTCAATTACTGACACTCCAATAGAGCAGCATCCTCAATTACTGACACTCCAACAGTACAGCACGGTCTCAATTACTGACACTCCATTAGTGCAGCACACCCTCAATTACTGACACTCCAACAGTATAGCATGGTCTCAATTACTGACACTCCAATAGTGCAGCACACCCTCAATTACTGACACTCCAACAGTATAGCATGGTCTCAATTACTGACACTCCAATAGTGCAGCACACCCTCAATTACTGACACTCCAACAGTATAGCACCCCCTCAATTACTGACACTCCAATAGTATAGCACGGTCTCAATTACTGACACTCCAATAGTGCAGCACACCCTCAATTACTGACACTCCAACAGTATAGCACGGTCTCAATTACTGACACTCCAATAATGCAGCACACCCTCAATTACTGACACTCCAATAGTGCAGCACACCCTCAATTACTGACACACCTATTGTGCAGCATATCCTCAATTATTAACAATCCAATACTGCAGCAAACCCACAATTACCGACGACCAATCATGCAGCACACCCTCAATTACTGACATGCAAGTAGTGCTTCTGACATTCAGTTACTTATTCTCCAATATTGAAGCACACTGTCAATTCCTGACAATCCATTAGTGCAGCCGGAGGAGGTTCCAGATATAAGGAGGGTTTAGGATCTGGAGGAGATTACAGAGATAGGAAGGTTTGTAGGAGCAGGAGGAGGATACTTGGGGAGGGTTGTTGGGTCTGGAGGAGGTTACAGAGATCGGCTGGGTTGTAGGGGCTGTAGGAGTTTACAGAGATAGTGAGGGATGTAGGATCTGGAGGAGATTACAGAGATAGGGAGTGGTGTAGGGGCTGAAGGAGGTTACAGAAACAGGGAGAGGATTAGGTGCTGGAGGAGGTTACAGAGATAGGGAGGGCTGTAGGGGCTGGAGGAGGTTATGGCGATAGGGATGGGTGTAGGGGCTGGAGGAGGTTACAGAGATCGGGAGTGGTGTAGTGGCTGGAGGAGATAACAGAGGTAGGGAGGGGTGTAGGGCATGGAGGAGGTTACAGTGATAGGGGGGTTTGTAGGGCCTGGACAAAGTTACAGACATAGGGAGTGTTGCAGGGGCTGGACGAGGTTAAAGACATAGGCAGTGTTGTACTGAGTAGAGGAGGTTACAGAGATAGGGACGGGTGTAGGTGTCTGGAGGTGGTTACAGAGATATGGAAGGGTGTAGGGGCTGGAGGAGATTACAGAGATAGGGACGGGTGTAAGTGGCTGGAGGAGGTTACAGAGATAGGGAAGGGTGTAGTGGCTGGGGGAGTTTACAGAGATAGGAGAATGAAGGGGCTGTATGAGTTTACAGAGATAGGGATGGGATTATGGTGCTGGAGGAGGTTACAGAGATAGGGAGGTTTGTAAGGGCTGGAGGAGCTTACAGAGATCGGGAGCGTTATAGTGAGTGGAGGAGGTATCCGAGATGGGGAGTCTTGTAGGGTTTGACAGAGGTTACATAGATACGGATGGTTATAGTGAGTGTAGGAGGTTATGGAGAAAGGGAGGGTTGTAGGGAGTGGAGGACATTGCAGACATAGGGTGGGTTGTAGGGGCTGGAGAATTTTACAGAGATAGGGATGCAGGGGCTGGAGGAGGTTACAGAGATACGGAGGTGTGAAGGGTCTGGAGGAGGTTACAGAGATAGAGAGGTGTATAGGTGCTGGAGGAGGTTCCAGATATAGGGAGAGGTGTAGGGGCTGGAGGAGGTTATAGGGATAGGAAGATGTGTAGGGTCAGGAAGCTGTTACAGAGTTAAGGAGGGTGGTAAGGGCTGGAGGAGGTTACAGAGATAGGGAGGGTTGTAGGGAGTGGAGGAGTTTACAGAGATCAGGAGGGTTGTAGATGCTGGAGGAGTTTACAGAGATAGGGAGGGATGTAGGATCTGGAGGAGAGTACAGAGATAGGGTGTGGTGTAGGGGCTGAAGGAGGTTACAGAAACAGGGAGAGGATTAGGTGCTGGAGGAGGTTACAGAGATAGGGAGGGGTGTAGGGGCTGGTGGAGGTTATGGCGATAGGGATCGGTGTAGGGGCTGGAGGATGTTACCGTGGTAGGGAGGGTTGTAGTGAGTGGAGGAGGTTACAGATAGGGAGGGGTGTAGGTGGCTGGAGGAGGTTACAGAGTTATGAAGGGGTGTAGGTGGTTGGAGGAGATTACAGAGATAGGGACAGGTGTAAATAGCTGAAGGTGGTTACAGAGATAGGGAGGGGTGTAGCAGCTGGAGGAGTTTACAGAGATAGGAGAGATGTCGGGGCTGGATGAGTTTACAGAGATAGGGATGTGTGTAGGTGCTGGAGGAGGTTACAGAGATAGGGAGGGGTGTAGGGGCTGTACGAGGTTACTGAGAAAGGGATGGATTTAGGGTGCTGGAGGAAGTTACAGAGATAGGGAGGTTTGTCAGGGCTGGAGGAGCTTACAGAGATAGGGAGCGTTGTAGTGAGTGGAGGAGTTTTCCGAGATAGGGAGTCTTGTAGGTTTTGAAAGAGGTTACATAGATAGGGATGGTTGTAGTGAGTGTAGGAGGTTATGGAGAAAGGGAGGGTTGTAGGGAGTGGAGGACATTGCAGTCATAGGGAGGGTTGTAGGGGCTGGAGAATTTTACAGAGATAGGGTTGCGGTGCAGGGGCTGGAGGAGGTTACAGAGATACGGATGTGTGTAGGGTCTGGAGGAGGTTACAGAGATACAGAGGTGTATAGGTGCTGGAGGAGGTTCCAGATATAGGGAGAGGTGTAGGGGCTGGAGAAGGTTACACAGATAGGTAGGGGTGTAGGGGCTGGAGGAGGTTACACAGATAGGAAGGGGTGTAGGGTCTGGAGGAGGTTACAAGATAGGGAGAGGTGTACGGGCTGAGAATGTTGCAGTGATATGGAGTGTTGTATGTGGCTGGAGGTGGTTACAGAGATAGGTAGGGCCTGGAGGTGGTTACAGAGATAAGGAGGGGTGTAGGGCCTGGAGGTGGTTACAGAGATAAGGAGGGGTTTAGTGGCTGTACGAGGTTACTGAGATAGGGATGGGTATAGGGTGCTGGAGGAGCTTACAGAGATAGGGAGGTTTGTAAGGGCTGGAGGAGCTTACAGAGATCGGGAGCGTTGTAGTGAGTGGAAGAGTTATCCGAAATAGGGAGTCTTGTAGGGTTTGACAGAGGTTACATAGATCGGGATAGTTGTAGTGAGTGTAGGAGGTTACGGAGAAAGGGAGGGTTGTAAGGACTGGAGGACATTACAGAGAGAGGGAGGGTTGTAGAGGGTGGAAGATTTTACAGAGATAGGGATGGGCCGCAGCGGCTGGAGGAGGTTACAGAGATACGGAGGTGTGTAGGGTCTGGAAGAAGTTACAGAGACAGGGAGGTTTGTCGGGACTGGTGGAGCTTACAGAGATAGAGAGGTGTGTAGGGGCTGGAGGAGCTTACAGAGATAGGAAGGTGTGTAGGGGCAGGAAGCGGTTACAGAGTTAAGGAGTGTTGTGGGGACTGGAGGAGTTTACAGAGATAGGGAGAGGTGTAGGGGCTGAGAATGTTGCAGTGATAGGGAGGGTTGTATGTGGCTGGAGGTTGTTACAGAGATAGGGAGGGTTGTAGGGGCTGGAGGTGGTTACAGAGAAAAGGAGGGTTGGAGGGGCTGGAGGTGGTTACAGAGATAAGGAGGGGTGTAAGGTCTGGATGAGGTTACAGAGAAAGAGAGGGCTGTAGATGGCTGGAGATGGTTATGGAGATAGGGAGGGTTGTCTGGGCTGGAGGTTGTTACTGAAATAGTGAGCGTTATGGGGACTGGAAGAGGTTACAGAGAAATGGAAGTTTGTAATGGCTGGAAGAATTTACAAAGATAGTGAGGGTCATAAAGGCTGGAGGAGGTTACGGAGATAGGGAGGGCTGTATTGGCTGTTGGAGGTTACAGAGATAAGTTGTGGTGTAGGGGCTGGAGGAGGTTACAGAGATAGGGAGCTTTGTTGGGGCTGGAGGAGGTTACAGAGATAGGGAGTGTAGTAGGGGCTGGAGGAGGTTACAGAGATAGAGAGGTTTGTAGTGCTGGAGGATTTACAGAGATAAGGAGAATTGTAGGGGCTGGAGGAGGTTACAGAGATAGGGAGGGGTGTAGGGTCTGGAGGTGGTTACAGAGATAGTGAGATTTGTAGTGGCCTAAGGAAATTACAGAGATAGGGAGGTTTCTAGAAGCTGGAGTAGGTTACAGACATCAGGAGGATTGTAGTGAGTGGAGGATTTTACAGAGATAGGGAGGGGTGTAAGGGCCAGAGGAGATTACGGGGATAGTGAGGGTTGTAGGTGGCTGGAAGTGGTTACAGAGATAGGGAGGGGTGTAGGGGCTGGAGGAGTTTACATAGATAAGGAGGTTTGTAAAGGCTGGAGGAGGTTACAGAGATAGGGATGGTTGTAGGGAGTAGATGATCTTACAAAGATAGGGAGGATTGTAGGGGCTGGACGAGGTTGCAGAGATCGGGAGGGGTGTGTAGGGAGGGGTGTATGGTCTGGAGGAGGTTACAGAGATAGGAAGATGTGTAGGAGCAGGAGGATGTTACAGAGATAGGTTGGGGTGCAAGGGCTGGAGGAGGTTACAGATATCAGGAAGGTTGTAGTGAGTGGAGGAGGTTACAGAGATAGGGAGATTTGTAGGGGCTGGAGGAGTTTACAGAGATAGGGTGGGATGTAGGATCAGGAGGAGATTACAGAGATAGGGAGTGGTGTAGGGGCTGGAGGAGATTACCGAGATAGGGAGGGGTATAGGTGCTGGAGGAGGTTACGGAAATAGGGATGGATGTAGGGGCTGGAGGTTACAGAGATAGTGAGAGTTGTAGTGGACCAAGGAAATTACGGAGATAGGGAGGTTTGTGGTGCTGGAGGAGTTACAGAGATAAGGAGGATTGTCGGGGCTGGAGGAGGTTACAGAGATAGGGAGTGTTGTCGGGGCTGGAGCAGTTTACAGAAATAGGAAGGATTGTAGTGAGTGGAGGATGTTACAGAGATAAGGTGGGGTGTAGGAGCTGGAGGAGGTTACAGAGATAGGGAGGGGTGTAGGGTCTGGAGGTGGTTACAGAGATAGTGAGAGTTGTAGTGGCCTAAGGAAATTACAGAGATAGGGAGGTTTGTAGAAGCTGGAGTAGGTTACAGAGATCAGTAGGGTTGTAGTGAGTGGAGGAGTTTACAGAGATAGAGAGGGGTGTAAGTGCTGGAGGAGATTACAGAGATAGGGAGGGTTGTAGGTGGCTGGAGGCGGTTACAGAGATAGGGAGGTCTGTAGGGGTTGGAGGAGGTTACAGAGAAAGGGAGGGGCGTCGGGGCTGGAGGAGGTTACAGAGATAGGGAGGTGTGTAGGGGTTGGAGGAGGTTACAAGGATAAGGAGGAGTGTAGGGACTGGAGGTGGTAACAAAGTTAGGGTGAGGTGTAGGGGCTGGAGGAACTTACAGAGATAGGGAGGAGTGTAGGGGCTGGAGGAGGTTACAGAGATACAGAGTTTTGAAGGAGTTGGAGGAGGTTACAGAGATAGGGAGGTGTCTAGGGTCTGGAGGAGGTCACAGAGAAAGGTAGGGGTGAGAGGCTGGAGGAGGTTACAGAGTTAGGGAGAGGAGTAGGAGCTGGAGGAGGTTACAAAGATAGGGAGGGGTGAAGGGGCTGGAGGAGGTTACAGACATAGGGAAGGGTGTAGGGATTGGAGGAGGTTACAGAGATAGGGAGGGGTGTATGGACTGGAGGACGTTACAGAGATAGGGAGGGTGCAAGGCTGGAGGAGTTTACAGAGTTAGGGAGATGTGTAGGAGCCCGAGGAGGTTACAGAGATTGGGAGGGGTGTAGGGGCTGGCGGGGTTTACAGAGATAGGAAGTTTCAGATTTAGGGAGGGAGTTACAGAGATAAGGAGGGGTGTAGGGCTGGAGATGGTTACAGAGATAGGGAGGGGTGTAGGGGCTGGAGGAGGTTACAGAGATAGGGAGGGGTGTAGGGCTGGAGGAGGTTACAGAGATAGGGAGTGGTGTAGGGTACAGCAAAACCTCAAATGCGGACTCTCTAGTAGTGCAGCACACCCTCTATTATTGACCCTCCAATAGTGCAGCATACCGTCAATTACTGACACTGCAATAGGGTAGCACACCCTCAATTACTGACACTCAATAATGCAGCATACCCTCAATTACTGACACTGCAATAGGGTAGCACCCCCTCAATTACTGACCCTGCAATAGTGCAGCACACCCTCAATTACTTGCACACCTCTAGTGCAGCACCCCCTCAATCACTGACATTCCAAAAGTGCAGCACACCCTCAATTGATGACTCTTCAATAATGCAGCAGTCTCATTTACTGATCCTCCAATAGTGCAGCACACCCTCAAACACTGACCCTCTAATAGTGCATCACACCTTCAATTACTGACCTTCCGACATTGCGGAACACCCTCAATTACACACCATCCACTAGTGCAGCACTCCCTCAATTAATGACACTCCAACAGTGCAACACAGCATCAATTACTGACACTTCAATACTGAAGGTAACCCTCAATTACTGAACCTCCAATAGTGCAGCAAACCTTCAATTACTGACCGTCCAATCGTGCAGCACAGTCTCAATTACTGACACTCCAATAGTGCAACAAAACCTCAATTACTGACCCTCCAATAGTGCAGCACAGCCACAATTACTGAAATCCAATAGCGAAGCACACCCTCAATTACTGACAATCCAACAGTGCAGCACAGCCACAATTACTGACACTCCAATAGTGCAGCACACCCTCAATTACTGACAATCCAACAGTGCAGCACAGCCACAATTACTGAAATCCAATAGTGCAGCACACCCTCAATTACTGATCCTCCAATACTACAGCACACCCTCAATTACTGACACTCCAACAATATAGCACAGCCACAATTACTGAAATCCAATAGTGCAGCACACCCTCAATTACTGACCCTCCAATACTGCAGCACACCCTCAATTACTGACACTCCAACAATATAGCACAGTCTCAATTACTGACAATCCAACAGTGCAGCACAGCCACAATTACTGACCCTCCAACACTGCAGCACACCCTCAATTACTGACAATCCAACAGTGCAGCACAGCCACAATTACTGAAATCCAATAGTGCAGCACACCCTCAATTACTGAAATCCAATAGTGCAGCACAGCCACAATTACTGACCCTCCAATACTGCAGCACACCCTCAATTACTGACACTCCAACAATATAGCACAGTCTCAATTACTGAAACTCCAATAGTGCAGCACACCCTCAATTACTGACACTCCAATAGTGCAGCACACCCTCAATTACTGACACACCTATTGTGCAGCATATCCTCAATTATTTACAATCCAATACTGCAGCACACCCACAATTACCGACGACCAATCATGCAGCACACCCTCAATTACTGACATGTAAGTAGTGCAGCAGACACTCAGTTACTTATTCTCCAATATTGAAGCACACCGTCAATTCCTGACAATCCATTAGTGCAGCCGGAGGAGGTTCCAGATATAAGGAGGGTTTAGGATCTGGAGGAGATTACAGAGATAGGAAGGTTTGTAGGAGCAGGAGGAGGATACTTGGGGAGGGTTGTTGGGTCTGGAGGAGGTTACAGAGATCGGCTGGGTTGTAGGGGCTGTAGGAGTTTACAGAGATAGTGAGGGATGTAGGATCTGGAGGAGATTACAGAGATAGGGAGTGGTGTAGGGGCTGAAGGAGGTTACAGAAACAGGGAGAGGATTAGGTGCTGGAGGAGGTTACAGAGATAGGGAGGGCTGTAGGGGCTGGAGGAGGTTATGGCGATAGGGATGGGTGTAGGGGCTGGAGGAGGTTACAGAGATCGGGAGTGGTGTAGTGGCTGGAGGAGATAACAGAGGTAGGGAGGGGTGTAGGGCATGGAGGAGGTTACAGTGATAGGGGGTTTGTAGGGCCTGGACAAAGTTACAGACATAGGGAGTGTTGCAGGGGCTGGACGAGGTTAAAGACATAGGCAGTGTTGTACTGAGTAGAGGAGGTTACCGAGATAGGGACGGGTGTAGGTGTCTGGAGGTGGTTACAGAGATATGGAAGGGTGTAGGGGCTGGAGGAGATTACAGAGATAGGGACGGGTGTAAGTGGCTGGAGGAGGTTACAGAGATAGGGAAGGGTGTAGTGGCTGGGGGAGTTTACAGAGATAGGAGAATGAAGGGGCTGTATGAGTTTACAGAGATAGGGATGGGATTATGGTGCTGGAGGAGGTTACAGAGATAGGGAGGTTTGTAAGGGCTGGAGGAGCTTACAGAGATCGGGAGCGTTGTAGTGAGTGGAGGAGGTATCCGAGATGGGGAGTCTTGTAGGGTTTGACAGAGGTTACATAGATAGGGATGGTTATAGTGAGTGTAGGAGGTTATGGAGAAAGGCAGGGTTGTAGGGAGTGGAGGACATTGCAGACATAGGGTGGGTTGTAGGGGCTGGAGAATTTTACAGAGATAGGGATGCAGGGGCTGGAGGAGGTTACAGAGATACGGAGGTGTGAAGGGTCTGGAGGAGGTTACAGAGATAGAGAGGTGTATAGGTGCTGGAGGAGGTTCCAGATATAGGGAGAGGTGTAGGGGCTGGAGGAGGTTATAGGGATAGGAAGATGTGTAGGGTCAGGAAGCTGTTACAGAGTTAAGGAGGGTGGTAAGGGCTGGAGGAGGTTACAGAGATAGGGAGGGTTGTAGGGAGTGGAGGAGTTTACAGAGATCAGGAGGGTTGTAGATGCTGGAGGAGTTTACAGAGATAGGGAGGGATGTAGGATCTGGAGGAGAGTAGTGTAGGGGCTGAAGGAGGTTACAGAAACAGGGAGAGGATTAGGTGCTGGAGGAGGTTACAGAGATAGGGAGTGGTGTAGGGGCTGGTGGAGGTTATGGCGATAGGGATCGGTGTAGGGGCTGGAGGATGTTACCGTGGTAGGGAGGGTTGTAGTGAGTGGAGGAGGTTACAGATAGGGAGGGGTGTAGGTGGCTGGAGGAGGTTACAGAGTTATGAAGGGGTGTAGGTGGCTGGAGGAGATTACAGAGATAGGGACAGGTGTAAATAGCTGAAGGTGGTTACAGAGATAGGGAGGGGTGTAGCAGCTGGAGGAGTTTACAGAGATAGGAGAGATGTCGGGGCTGGATGAGTTTACAGAGATAGGGATGTGTGTAGGTGCTGGAGGAGGTTACAGAGATAGGGAGGGGTGTAGGGGCTGTACGAGGTTACTGAGAAAGGGATGGATTTAGGGTGCTGGAGGAAGTTACAGAGATAGGGAGGTTTGTCAGGGCTGGAGGAGCTTACAGAGATAGGGAGCGTTGTAGTGAGTGGAGGAGTTTTCCGAGATAGGGAGTCTTGTAGGTTTTGACAGAGGTTACATAGATAGGGATGGTTGTAGTGAGTGTAGGAGGTTATGGAGAAAGTGAGGGTTGTAGGGAGTGGAGGACATTGCAGTCATAGGGAGGGTTGTAGGGGCTGGAGAATTTTACAGAGATAGGGTTGCGGTGCAGGGGCTGGAGGAGGTTACAGAGATACGGATGTGTGTAGGGTCTGGAGGAGGTTACAGAGATACAGAGGTGTATAGGTGCTGGAGGAGGTTCCAGATATAGGGAGAGGTGTAGGGGCTGGAGAAGGTTACACAGATAGGTAGGGGTGTAGGGGCTGGAGGAGGTTACACAGATAGGAAGGGGTGTAGGGTCTGGAGGAGGTTACAAGATAGGGAGAGGTGTACGGGCTGAGAATGTTGCAGTGATATGGAGTGTTGTATGTGGCTGGAGGTGGTTACAGAGATAGGTAGGGCCTGGAGGTGGTTACAGAGATAAGGAGGGGTGTAGGGCCTGGAGGTGGTTACAGAGATAAGGAGGGGTTTAGTGGCTGTACGAGGTTACTGAGATAGGGATGGGTATAGGGTGCTGGAGGAGCTTACAGAGATAGGGAGGTTTGTAAGGGCTGGAGGAGCTTACAGAGATCGGGAGCGTTGTAGTGAGTGGAAGAGTTATCCGAAATAGGGAGTCTTGTAGGGTTTGACAGAGGTTACATAGATCGGGATAGTTGTAGTGAGTGTAGGAGGTTACGGAGAAAGGGAGGGTTGTAAGGACTGGAGGACATTACAGAGAGAGGGAGGGTTGTAGAGGGTGGAAGATTTTACAGAGATAGGGATGGGCCGCAGCGGCTGGAGGAGGTTACAGAGATACGGAGGTGTGTAGGGTCTGGAAGAAGTTACAGAGACAGGGAGGTTTGTCGGGACTGGTGGAGCTTACAGAGATAGAGAGGTGTGTAGGGGCTGGAGGAGCTTACAGAGATAGGAAGGTGTGTAGGGGCAGGAAGCGGTTACAGAGTTAAGGAATGTTGTAGGGACTGGAGGAGTTTACAGAGATAGGGAGAGGTGTAGGGGCTGAGAATGTTGCAGTGATAGGGAGGGTTGTATGTGGCTGGAGGTTGTTACAGAGATAGGGAGGGTTGTAGGGGCTGGAGGTGGTTACAGAGAAAAGGAGGGTTGGAGGGGCTGGAGGTGGTTACAGAGATAAGGAGGGGTGTAAGGTCTGGATGAGGTTACAGAGAAAGAGAGGGCTGTAGATGGCTGGAGATGGTTATGGAGATAGGGAGGGTTGTCTGGGCTGGAGGTTGTTACTGAAATAGTGAGCGTTATGGGGACTGGAAGAGGTTACAGAGAAATGGAAGTTTGTAATGGCTGGAAGAATTTACAAAGATAGTGAGGGTCATAAAGGCTGGAGGAGGTTACGGAGATAGGGAGGGCTGTATTGGCTGTTGGAGGTTACAGAGATAAGTTGTGGTGTAGGGGCTGGAGGAGGTTACAGAGATAGGGAGCTTTGTTGGGGCTGGAGGAGGTTACAGAGATAGGGAGTGTAGTAGGGGCTGGAGGAGGTTACAGAGATAGAGAGGTTTGTAGTGCTGGAGGAGTTACAGAGATAAGGAGAATTGTAGGGGCTGGAGGAGGTTACAGAGATAGGGAGGGGTGTAGGGTCTGGAGGTGGTTACAGAGATAGTGAGATTTGTAGTGGCCTAAGGAAATTACAGAGATAGGGAGGTTTCTAGAAGCTGGAGTAGGTTACAGACATCAGGGGGATTGTAGTGAGTGGAGGATTTTACAGAGATAGGGAGGGGTGTAAGGGCCAGAGGAGATTACGGGGATAGGGAGGGTTGTAGGTGGCTGGAAGTGGTTACAGAGATAGGGAGGGGTGTAGGGGCTGGAGGAGTTTACATAGATAAGGAGGTTTGTAAAGGCTGGAGGAGGTTACAGAGATAGGGATGGTTGTAGGGAGTAGATGATCTTACAAAGATAGGGAGGATTGTAGGGGCTGGACGAGGTTGCAGAGATCGGGAGGGGTGTGTAGGGAGGGGTGTATGGTCTGGAGGAGGTTACAGAGATAGGAAGATGTGTAGGAGCAGGAGGATGTTACAGAGATAGGTTGGGGTGCAAGGGCTGGAGGAGGTTACAGATATCAGGAAGGTTGTAGTGAGTGGAGGAGGTTACAGAGATAGGGAGATTTGTAGGGGCTGGAGGAGTTTACAGAGATAGGGTGGGATGTAGGATCAGGAGGAGATTACAGAGATAGGGAGTGGTGTAGGGGCTGGAGGAGATTACCGAGATAGGGAGGGGTATAGGTTCTGGAGGAGGTTACGGAAATAGGGATGGATGTAGGGGCTGGAGGTTACAGAGATAGTGAGAGTTGTAGTGGACCAAGGAAATTACGGAGATAGGGAGGTTTGTGGTGCTGGAGGAGTTACAGAGATAAGGAGGATTGTCGGGGCTGGAGGAGGTTACAGAGATAGGGAGTGTTGTCGGGGCTGGAGCAGTTTACAGAAATAGGAAGGATTGTAGTGAGTGGAGGATGTTACAGAGATAAGGTGGGGTGTAGGAGCTGGAGGAGGTTACAGAGATAGGGAGGGGTGTAGGGTCTGGAGGTGGTTACAGAGATAGTGAGAGTTGTAGTGGCCTAAGGAAATTACAGAGATAGGGAGGTTTGTAGAAGCTGGAGTAGGTTACAGAGCTCAGTAGGGTTGTATTGAGTGGAGGAGTTTACAGAGATAGAGAAGGGTGTAAGTGCTGGAGGAGATTGCAGAGATAGGGAGGGTTGTAGGTGGCTGGAGGCGGTTACAGAGATAGGGAGGTCTGTAGGGGTTGGAGGAGGTTACAGAGAAAGGGAGGGGCGTCGGGGCTGGAGGAGGTTACAGAGATAGGGAGGTGTGTAGGGGTTGGAGGAGGTTACAAGGATAAGGAGGAGTGTAGGGACTGGAGGTGGTAACAAAGTTAGGGTGAGGTGTAGGGGCTGGAGGAACTTACAGAGATAGGGAGGGGTGTAGGGGCTGGAGGAGGTTACAGAGATACAGAGTTTTGAAGGAGTTGGAGGAGGTTACAGAGATAGGGAGGTGTCTAGGGTCTGGAGGAGGTCACAGAGAAAGGTAGGGGTGAGAGGCTGGAGGAGGTTACAGAGTTAGGGAGAGGAGTAGGAGCTGGAGGAGGTTACAAAGATAGGGAGGGGTGAAGGGGCTGGAGGAGGTTACAGACATAGGGAAGGGTCTAGGGATTGGAGGAGGTTACAGAGATAGGGAGGGGTGTATGGACTGGAGGACGTTACAGAGATAGGGAGGGTGCAAGGCTGGAGGAGTTTACAGAGTTAGGGAGATGTGTAGGAGCCCGAGGAGGTTACAGAGATTGGGAGGGGTGTAGGGGCTGGCGGGGTTTACAGAGATAGGAAGTTTCAGATATAGGGAGGGAGTTACAGAGATAAGGAGGGGTGTAGGGCTGGAGATGGTTACAGAGATAGGGAGGGGTGTAGGGGCTGGAGGAGGTTACAGAGATAGGGAGGGGTGTAGGGCTGGAGGAGGTTACAGAGATAGGGAGTGGTGTAGGGTGCAGCAAAACCTCAAATGCGGACTCTCTAGTAGTGCAGCACACCCTCTATTATTGACCCTCCAATAGTGCAGCATACCGTCAATTACTGACACTGCAATAGGGTAGCACACCCTCAATTACTGACACTCAATAATGCAGCATACCCTCAATTACTGACACTGCAATAGGGTAGCACCCCCTCAATTACTGACCCTGCAATAGTGCAGCACACCCTCAATTACTTGCACACCTCTAGTGCAGCACCCCCTCAATCACTGACATTCCAAAAGTGCAGCACACCCTCAATTGATGACTCTTCAATAATGCAGCAGTCTCATTTACTGATCCTCCAATAGTGCAGCACACCCTCAAACACTGACCCTCTAATAGTGCATCACACCTTCAATTACTGACCTTCCGACATTGCGGAACACCCTCAATTACACACCATCCACTAGTGCAGCACTCCCTCAATTAATGACACTCCAACAGTGCAACACAGCATCAATTACTGACACTTCAATACTGAAGGTAACCCTCAATTACTGAACCTCCAATAGTGCAGCAAACCTTCAATTACTGACCGTCCAATCGTGCAGCACAGTCTCAATTACTGACACTCCAATAGTGCAACAAACCCTCAATTACTGACCCTCCAATAGTGCAGCACAGCCACAATTACTGAAATCCAATAGTGCAGCACACCCTCAATTACTGACAATCCAACAGTGCAGCACAGCCACAATTACTGAAATCCAATAGTGCAGCACACCCTCAATTACTGACCCTCCAATACTGCAGCACACCCTCAATTACTGACACTCCAACAATATAGCACAGTCTCAATTACTGAAACTCCAATAGTGCAGCACACCCTCAATTACTGACACACCTATTGTGCAGCATATCCTCAATTATTTACAATCCAATACTGCAGCACACCCACAATTACCGACGACCAATCATGCAGCACACCCTCAATTACTGACATGTAAGTAGTGCAGCAGACACTCAGTTACTTATTCTCCAATATTGAAGCACACTGTCAATTCCTGACAATCCATTAGTGCAGCCGGAGGAGGTTCCAGATATAAGGAGGGTTTAGGATCTGGAGGAGATTACAGAGATAGGAAGGTTTGTAGGAGCAGGAGGAGGATACTTGGGGAGGGTTGTTGGGTCTGGAGGAGGTTACAGAGATCGGGTGGGTTGTAGGGGCTGTAGGAGTTTACAGAGATAGTGAGGGATGTAGGATCTGGAGGAGATTACAGAGATAGGGAGTGGTGTAGGGGCTGAAGGAGGTTACAGAAACAGGGAGAGGATTAGGTGCTGGAGGAGGTTACAGAGATAGGGAGGGCTGTAGGGGCTGGAGGAGGTTATGGCGATAGGGATGGGTGTAGGGGCTGGAGGAGGTTACAGAGATCGGGAGTGGTGTAGTGGCTGGAGGAGATAACAGAGGTAGGGAGGGGTGTAGGGCATGGAGGAGGTTACAGTGATAGGGGGTTTGTAGGGCCTGGACAAAGTTACAGACATAGGGAGTGTTGCAGGGGCTGGACGAGGTTAAAGACATAGGCAGTGTTGTACTGAGTAGAGGAGGTTACAGAGATAGGGACGGGTGTAGGTGTCTGGAGGTGGTTACAGAGATATGGAAGGGTGTAGGGGCTGGAGGAGATTACAGAGATAGGGACGGGTGTAAGTGGCTGGAGGAGGTTACAGAGATAGGGAAGGGTGTAGTGGCTGGGGGAGTTTACAGAGATAGGAGAATGAAGGGGCTGTATGAGTTTACAGAGATAGGGATGGGATTATGGTGCTGGAGGAGGTTACAGAGATAGGGAGGTTTGTAAGGGCTGGAGGAGCTTACAGAGATCGGGAGCGTTGTAGTGAGTGGAAGAGTTATCCGAAATAGGGAGTCTTGTAGGGTTTGACAGGTTACATAGATACGGATGGTTATAGTGAGTGTAGGAGGTTATGGAGAAAGGGAGGGTTGTAGGGAGTGGAGGACATTGCAGACATAGGGTGGGTTGTAGGGGCTGGAGAATTTTACAGAGATAGGGATGCAGGGGCTGGAGGAGGTTACAGAGATATGGAGGTGTGAAGGGTCTGGAGGAGGTTACAGAGATAGAGAGGTGTATAGGTGCTGGAGGAGGTTCCAGATATAGGGAGAGGTGTAGGGGCTGGAGGAGGTTATAGGGATAGGAAGATGTGTAGGGTCAGGAAGCTGTTACAGAGTTAAGGAGGGTGGTAAGGGCTGGAGGAGGTTACAGAGATAGGGAGGGTTGTAGGGAGTGGAGGAGTTTACAGAGATCAGGAGGGTTGTAGATGCTGGAGGAGTTTACAGAGATAGGGAGGGATGTAGGATCTGGAGGAGAGTACAGAGATAGGGTGTGGTGTAGGGGCTGAAGGAGGTTACAGAAACAGGGAGAGGATTAGGTGCTGGAGGAGGTTACAGAGATAGGGAGGGGTGTAGGGGCTGGTGGAGGTTATGGCGATAGGGATCGGTGTAGGGGCTGGAGGATGTTACCGTGGTAGGGAGGGTTGTAGTGAGTGGAGGAGGTTACAGATAGGGAGGGGTGTAGGTGGCTGGAGGAGGTTACAGAGTTATGAAGGGGTGTAGGTGGCTGGAGGAGATTACAGAGATAGGGACAGGTGTAAATAGCTGAAGGTGGTTACAGAGATAGGGAGGGGTGTAGCAGCTGGAGGAGTTTACAGAGATAGGAGAGATGTCGGGGCTGGATGAGTTTACAGAGATAGGGATGTGTGTAGGTGCTGGAGGAGGTTACAGAGATAGGGAGGGGTGTAGGGGCTGTACGAGGTTACTGAGAAAGGGATGGATTTAGGGTGCTGGAGGAAGTTACAGAGATAGGGAGGTTTGTCAGGGCTGGAGGAGCTTACAGAGATAGGGAGCGTTGTAGTGAGTGGAGGAGTTTTCCGAGATAGGGAGTCTTGTAGGTTTTGACAGAGGTTACATAGATAGGGATGGTTGTAGTGAGTGTAGGAGGTTATGGAGAAAGTGAGGGTTGTAGGGAGTGGAGGACATTGCAGTCATAGGGAGGGTTGTAGGGGCTGGAGAATTTTACAGAGATAGGGTTGCGGTGCAGGGGCTGGAGGAGGTTACAGAGATACGGATGTGTGTAGGGTCTGGAGGAGGTTACAGAGATACAGAGGTGTATAGGTGCTGGAGGAGGTTCCAGATATAGGGAGAGGTGTAGGGGCTGGAGAAGGTTACACAGATAGGTAGGGGTGTAGGGGCTGGAGGAGGTTACACAGATAGGAAGGGGTGTAGGGGCTGGAGGAGGTTACAAGATAGGGAGAGGTGTACGGGCTGAGAATGTTGCAGTGATATGGAGTGTTGTATGTGGCTGGAGGTGGTTACAGAGATAGGTAGGGCCTGGAGGTGGTTACAGAGATAAGGAGGGGTTTAGTGGCTGTACGAGGTTACTGAGATAGGGATGGGTATAGGGTGCTGGAGGAGGTTACAGAGATAGGGAGGTTTGTAAGGGCTGGAGGAGCTTACAGAGATCGGGAGTGTTGTAGTGAGTGGAAGAGTTATCCGAAATAGGGAGTCTTGTAGGGTTTGACAGAGGTTACATAGATCGGGATAGTTGTAGTGAGTGTAGGAGGTTACGGAGAAAGGGAGGGTTGTAAGGACTGGAGGACATTACAGAGAGAGGGAGGGTTGTAGAGGGTGGAAGATTTTACAGAGATAGGGATGGGCCGCAGCGGCTGGAGGAGGTTACAGAGATACGGAGGTGTGTAGGGTCTGGAAGAAGTTACAGAGACAGGGAGGTTTGTCGGGACTGGTGGAGCTTACAGAGATAGAGAGGTGTGTAGGGGCTGGAGGAGCTTACAGAGATAGGAAGGTGTGTAGGGGCAGGAAGCGGTTACAGAGTTAAGGAGTGTTGTAGGGACTGGAGGAGTTTACAGAGATAGGGAGAGGTGTAGGGGCTGAGAATGTTGCAGTGATAGGGAGGGTTGTATGTGGCTGGAGGTTGTTACAGAGATAGGGAGGGTTGTAGGGGCTGGAGGTGGTTACAGAGAAAAGGAGGGTTGGAGGGGCTGGAGGTGGTTACAGAGATAAGGAGGGGTGTAAGGTCTGGATGAGGTTACAGAGAAAGAGAGGGCTGTAGATGGCTGGAGATGGTTATGGAGATAGGGAGGGTTGTCTGGGCTGGAGGTTGTTACTGAAATAGTGAGCGTTATGGGGACTGGAAGAGGTTACAGAGAAATGGAAGTTTGTAATGGCTGGAAGAATTTACAAAGATAGTGAGGGTCATAAAGGCTGGAGGAGGTTACGGAGATAGGGAGGGCTGTATTGGCTGTTGGAGGTTACAGAGATAAGTTGTGGTGTAGGGGCTGGAGGAGGTTACAGAGATAGGGAGCTTTGTTGGGGCTGGAGGAGGTTACAGAGATAGGGAGTGTAGTAGGGGCTGGAGGAGGTTACAGAGATAGAGAGGTTTGTAGTGCTGGAGGAGTTACAGAGATAAGGAGAATTGTAGGGGCTGGAGGAGGTTACAGAGATAGGGAGGGGTGTAGGGTCTGGAGGTGGTTACAGAGATAGTGAGATTTGTAGTGGCCTAAGGAAATTACAGAGATAGGGAGGTTTCTAGAAGCTGGAGTAGGTTACAGACATCAGGAGGATTGTAGTGAGTGGAGGATTTTACAGAGATAGGGAGGGGTGTAAGGGCCAGAGGAGATTACGGGGATAGGGAGGGTTGTAGGTGGCTGGAAGTGGTTACAGAGATAGGGAGGGGTGTAGGGGCTGGAGGAGTTTACATAGATAAGGAGGTTTGTAAAGGCTGGAGGAGGTTACAGAGATAGGGATGGTTGTAGGGAGTAGATGATCTTACAAAGATAGGGAGGATTGTAGGGGCTGGACGAGGTTGCAGAGATCGGGAGGGGTGTGTAGGGAGGGGTGTATGGTCTGGAGGAGGTTACAGAGATAGGAAGATGTGTAGGAGCAGGAGGATGTTACAGAGATAGGTTGGGGTGCAAGGGCTGGAGGAGGTTACAGATATCAGGAAGGTTGTAGTGAGTGGAGGAGGTTACAGAGATAGGGAGATTTGTAGGGGCTGGAGGAGTTTACAGAGATAGGGTGGGATGTAGGATCAGGAGGAGATTACAGAGATAGGGAGTGGTGTAGGGGCTGGAGGAGATTACCGAGATAGGGAGGGGTATAGGTGCTGGAGGAGGTTACGGAAATAGGGATGGATGTAGGGGCTGGAGGTTACAGAGATAGTGAGAGTTGTAGTGGACCAAGGAAATTACGGAGATAGGGAGGTTTGTGGTGCTGGAGGAGTTACAGAGATAAGGAGGATTGTCGGGGCTGGAGGAGGTTACAGAGATAGGGAGTGTTGTCGGGGCTGGAGCAGTTTACAGAAATAGGAAGGTTTGTAGTGAGTGGAGGATGTTACAGAGATAAGGTGGGGTGTAGGAGCTGGAGGAGGTTACAGAGATAGGGAGGGGTGTAGGGTCTGGAGGTGGTTACAGAGATAGTGAGATTTGTAGTGGCCTAAGGAAATTACAGAGATAGGGAGGTTTCTAGAAGCTGGAGTAGGTTACAGACATCAGGAGGATTGTAGTGAGTGGAGGATTTTACAGAGATAGGGAGGGGTGTAAGGGCCAGAGGAGATTACGGGGATAGGGAGGGTTGTAGGTGGCTGGAAGTGGTTACAGAGATAGGGAGGGGTGTAGGGGCTGGAGGAGTTTACATAGATAAGGAGGTTTGTAAAGGCTGGAGGAGGTTACAGAGATAGGGATGGTTGTAGGGAGTAGATGATCTTACAAAGATAGGGAGGATTGTAGGGGCTGGACGAGGTTGCAGAGATCGGGAGGGGTGTGTAGGGAGGGGTGTATGGTCTGGAGGAGGTTACAGAGATAGGAAGATGTGTAGGAGCAGGAGGATGTTACAGAGATAGGTTGGGGTGCAAGGGCTGGAGGAGGTTACAGATATCAGGAAGGTTGTAGTGAGTGGAGGAGGTTACAGAGATAGGGAGATTTGTAGGGGCTGGAGGAGTTTACAGAGATAGGGTGGGATGTAGGATCAGGAGGAGATTACAGAGATAGGGAGTGGTGTAGGGGCTGGAGGAGATTACCGAGATAGGGAGGGGTATAGGTGCTGGAGGAGGTTACGGAAATAGGGATGGATGTAGGGGCTGGAGGTTACAGAGATAGTGAGAGTTGTAGTGGACCAAGGAAATTACGGAGATAGGGAGGTTTGTGGTGCTGGAGGAGTTACAGAGATAAGGAGGATTGTCGGGGCTGGAGGAGGTTACAGAGATAGGGAGTGTTGTCGGGGCTGGAGCAGTTTACAGAAATAGGAAGGATTGTAGTGAGTGGAGGATGTTACAGAGATAAGGTGGGGTGTAGGAGCTGGAGGAGGTTACAGAGATAGGGAGGGGTGTAGGGTCTGGAGGTGGTTACAGAGATAGTGAGAGTTGTAGTGGCCTAAGGAAATTACAGAGATAGGGAGGTTTGTAGAAGCTGGAGTAGGTTACAGAGATCAGTAGGGTTGTATTGAGTGGAGGAGTTTACAGAGATAGAGAAGGGTGTAAGTGCTGGAGGAGATTACAGAGATAGGGAGGGTTGTAGGTGGCTGGAGGCGGTTACAGAGATAGGGAGGTCTGTAGGGGTTGGAGGAGGTTACAGAGAAAGGGAGGGGCGTCGGGGCTGGAGGAGGTTACAGAGATAGGGAGGTGTGTAGGGGTTGGAGGAGGTTACAAGGATAAGGAGGAGTGTAGGGACTGGAGGTGGTAACAAAGTTAGGGTGAGGTGTAGGGGCTGGAGGAACTTACAGAGATAGGGAGGGGTGTAGGGGCTGGAGGAGGTTACAGAGATACAGAGTTTTGAAGGAGTTGGAGGAGGTTACAGAGATAGGGAGGTGTCTAGGGTCTGGAGGAGGTCACAGAGAAAGGTAGTGGTGAGAGGCTGGAGGAGGTTACAGAGTTAGGGAGAGGAGTAGGAGCTGGAGGAGGTTACAAAGATAGGGAGGGGTGAAGGGGCTGGAGGAGGTTACAGACATAGGGAAGGGTGTAGGGATTGGAGGAGGTTACAGAGATAGGGAGGGGTGTATGGACTGGAGGACGTTACAGAGATAGGGAGGGTGCAAGGCTGGAGGAGTTTACAGAGTTAGGGAGATGTGTAGGAGCCCGAGGAGGTTACAGAGATTGGGAGGGGTGTAGGGGCTGGCGGGGTTTACAGAGATAGGAAGTTTCAGATATAGGGAGGGAGTTACAGAGATAAGGAGGGGTGTAGGGCTGGAGATGGTTACAGAGATAGGGAGGGGTGTAGGGGCTGGAGGAGGTTACAGAGATAGGGAGGGGTGTAGGGCTGGAGGAGGTTACAGAGATAGGGAGTGGTGTAGGGTGCAGCAAAACCTCAAATGCGGACTCTCTAGTAGTGCAGCACACCCTCTATTATTGACCCTCCAATAGTGCAGCATACCGTCAATTACTGACACTGCAATAGGGTAGCACACCCTCAATTACTGACACTCAATAATGCAGCATACCCTCAATTACTGACACTGCAATAGGGTAGCACCCCCTCAATTACTGACACTGCAATAGTGCAGCACACCCTCAATTACTTGCACACCTCTAGTGCAGCACCCCCTCAATCACTGACATTCCAAAAGTGCAGCACACCCTCAATTGATGACTCTTCAATAATGCAGCAGTCTCATTTACTGATCCTCCAATAGTGCAGCACACCCTCAAACACTGACCCTCTAATAGTGCATCACACCTTCAATTACTGACCTTCCGACATTGCGGAACACCCTCAATTACAGACCATCCACTAGTGCAGCACTCCCTCAATTAATGACACTCCAACAGTGCAACACAGCATCAATTACTGACACTTCAATACTGAAGGTAACCCTCAATTACTGAACCTCCAATAGTGCAGCAAACCTTCAATTACTGACCGTCCAATCGTGCAGCACAGTCTCAATTACTGACACTCCAATAGTGCAACAAACCCTCAATTACTGACCCTCCAATAGTGCAGCACAGCCACAATTACTGAAATCCAATAGTGCAGCACACCCTCAATTACTGACCCTCCAATACTGCAGCACACCCTCAATTACTGACACTCCAACAATATAGCACAGTCTCAATTACTGAAACTCCAATAGTGCAGCACACCCTCAATTACTGACACACCTATTGTGCAGCATATCCTCAATTATTTACAATCCAATACTGCAGCACACCCACAATTACCGACGACCAATCATGCAGCACACCCTCAATTACTGACATGTAAGTAGTGCAGCAGACACTCAGTTACTTATTCTCCAATATTGAAGCACACTGTCAATTCCTGACAATCCATTAGTGCAGCCGGAGGAGGTTCCAGATATAAGGAGGGTTTAGGATCTGGAGGAGATTACAGAGATAGGAAGGTTTGTAGGAGCAGGAGGAGGATACTTGGGGAGGGTTGTTGGGTCTGGAGGAGGTTACAGAGATCGGGTGGGTTGTAGGGGCTGTAGGAGTTTACAGAGATAGTGAGGGATGTAGGATCTGGAGGAGATTACAGAGATAGGGAGTGGTGTAGGGGCTGAAGGAGGTTACAGAGATAGGGAGGTTTGTAAGGGCTGGAGGAGCTTACAGAGATCGGGAGCGTTATAGTGAGTGGAGGAGGTATCCGAGATGGGGAGTCTTGTAGGGTTTGACAGAGGTTACATAGATACGGATGGTTATCGTGAGTGTAGGAGGTTATGGAGAAAGGGAGGGTTGTAGGGAGTGGAGGACATTGCAGACATAGGGTGGGTTGTAGGGGCTGGAGAATTTTACAGAGATAGGGATGCAGGGTCTGGAGGAGGTTACAGAGATAGAGAGGTGTATAGGTGCTGGAGGAGGTTCCAGATATAGGGAGAGGTGTAGGGGCTGGAGGAGGTTATAGGGATAGGAAGATGTGTAGGGTCAGGAAGCTGTTACAGAGTTAAGGAGGGTGGTAAGGGCTGGAGGAGGTTTCAGAGATAGGGAGGGTTGTAGGGAGTGGAGGAGTTTACAGAGATCAGGAGGGTTGTAGATGCTGGAGGAGTTTACAGAGATAGGGAGGGATGTAGGATCTGGAGGAGAGTACAGAGATAGGGTGTGGTGTAGGGGCTGAAGGAGGTTACAGAAACAGGGAGAGGATTAGGTGCTGGAGGAGGTTACAGAGATAGGGAGGGGTGTAGGGGCTGGTGGAGGTTATGGCGATAGGGATCGGTGTAGGGGCTGGAGGATGTTACCGTGGTAGGGAGGGTTGTAGTGAGTGGAGGAGGTTACAGATAGGGAGGGGTGTAGGTGGCTGGAGGAGGTTACAGAGTTATGAAGGGGTGTAGGTGGCTGGAGGAGATTACAGAGATAGGGACAGGTGTAAATAGCTGAAGGTGGTTACAGAGATTGGGAGGGGTGTAGCAGCTGGAGGAGTTTACAGAGATAGGAGAGATGTCGGGGCTGGATGAGTTTACAGAGATAGGGATGTGTGTAGGTGCTGGAGGAGGTTACAGAGATAGGGAGGGGTGTAGGGGCTGTACGAGGTTACTGAGAAAGGGATGGATTTAGGGTGCTGGAGGAAGTTACAGAGATAGGGAGGTTTGTCAGGGCTGGAGGAGCTTACAGAGATAGGGAGCGTTGTAGTGAGTGGAGGAGTTTTCCGAGATAGGGAGTCTTGTAGGTTTTGACAGAGGTTACATAGATAGGGATGGTTGTAGTGAGTGTAGGAGGTTATGGAGAAAGGGAGGGTTGTAAGGACTGGAGGACATTACAGAGAGAGGGAGGGTTGTAGAGGGTGGAAGATTTTACAGAGATAGGGATGGCCCGCAGCGGCTGGAGGAGGTTACAGAGATACGGAGGTGTGTAGGGTCTGGAAGAAGTTACAGAGACAGGGAGGTTTGTCGGGACTGGTGGAGCTTACAGAGATAGAGAGGTGTGTAGGGGCTGGAGGAGCTTACAGAGATAGGAAGGTGTGTAGGGGCAGGAAGCGGTTACAGAGTTAAGGAGTGTTGTAGGGACTGGAGGAGTTTACAGAGATAGGGAGAGGTGTAGGGGCTGAGAATGTTGCAGTGATAGGGAGGGTTGTATGTGGCTGGAGGTTGTTACAGAGATAGGGAGGGTTGTAGGGGCTGGAGGTGGTTACAGAGAAAAGGAGGGTTGGAGGGGCTGGAGGTGGTTACAGAGATAAGGAGGGGTGTAAGGTCTGGATGAGGTTACAGAGAAAGAGAGGGCTGTAGATGGCTGGAGATGGTTATGGAGATAGGGAGGGTTGTCTGGGCTGGAGGTTGTTACTGAAATAGTGAGCGTTATGGGGACTGGAAGAGGTTACAGAGAAATGGAAGTTTGTAATGGCTGGAAGAATTTACAAAGATAGTGAGGGTCATAAAGGCTGGAGGAGGTTACGGAGATAGGGAGGGCTGTATTGGCTGTTGGAGGTTACAGAGATAAGTTGTGGTGTAGGGGCTGGAGGAGGTTACAGAGATAGGGAGCTTTGTTGGGGCTGGAGGAGGTTACAGAGATAGGGAGTGTAGTAGGGGCTGGAGGAGGTTACAGAGATAGGGAGCATTGTAGTGAGTGGAGGAGTTTTCCGAGATAGGGAGTCTTGTACGTGTTTACAGAGGTTACATAGATAGGGATGGTTGTAGTGAGTGTAGGAGGTTACAGAGAAAGTGAGGGTTGTAGGGAGTGGAGGACATTATAGGCATAGGGAGGGTTGTAGGGGCTGGCGAATTTTACAGAGATAGGGATGCGGTTCAGGGGCTGGAGGATGTTACAGAGATACAGAGGTGTATAGGTGCTGGAGGAGGTTCCAGATATAGGGAGAGGTTTAGGCGCTGGAGAAGGTTACACATATAGGTAGGGTTGTAGGGGCTGGAGGAGGTTACACAGATAGGAAGGGGTGTATGGTCTGGAGGAGGTTATAGAGATAGGGAGAGGTGTACGGGCTGAGAATGTTGCAGTGATATGGAGTGTTGTATGTGGCTGGAGGTGGTTACAGAGATAGGGAGGGTTGTAGGGCCTGGAGGTGGTTACAGAGATAAGGAGGGGTGTAGGGCCTGGAGGTGGTTACAGAGATAAGGAGGGGTTTAGGGGCTGTACGAGGTTACTGAGATAGAGATGGGTATAGGGTCCTGGAGGAGGTTACAGAGATAGAGAGGTGTGTAGGGGCTGGAGGAGCTTACAGAGATAGGGAGCGTTGTAGTGAATGGAGGAGTTATCCGAAATAGGGAGTCTTGTAGGGTTTGACAGAGGTTACATAGATCGGGATAGTTGTAGTGAGTGTAGGAGGTTACGGAGAAAGGGAGGGTTGTAAGGAGTGGAGGACATTACAGAGAGAGGGAGGGTTGTAGAGGGTGGAAGATTTTACAGAGATAGGGATGGGCCGCAGGGGCTGGAGGAGGTTACAGAGTTACAGAGGTGTGTAGGGTCTGGAAGAAGTTACAGAGACAGGGAGGTTTGTAGGGACTGGTGGAGCTTACAGAGATAGAGAGGTGTGTCGGGGCTGGAGGAGGTTCCAGATATACGGAGGTGTGTAGGGGCTGGAGGAGGTTCCAGATATAGGGAGCGGTGTAGGGGCTGGAGGAGCTTACAGAGATAGGAAGGTGTGTAGGGGCAGGAAGCGGTTACAGAGTTAAGGAATGTTGTAGGGGCTGGAGGAGCTTACAGAGATAGGAAGGTGTGTAGGGGCAGGAAGCGGTTACAGAGTTAAGGAGTGTTGTAGGGGCTGGAGGAGTTTACAGAGATAGGTAGAGGTGTAGGGGCTGAGAATGTTGCAGTGATAGGGAGGGTTGTATGTGGCTGGAGGTTGTTACAGAGATAGGGAGGGTTGTAGGGGCTGGAGGTGGTTACAGAGATAAGGAGGGTTGGAGGGGCTGGAGGTGATTACAGAGATAAGGAGGGGTGGAGGGGCTGAAGGTGGTTACAGAGATAGGGAGGGGTGTAGGGGCTGGAGGTGGTTACAGAGATAAGGAGGGGTGGAGGGGCTGGAGGTGATTACAGAGATAAGGAGGGGTATTGGGTCTGGATGAGGTTACAGAGAAAGAGAGGGCTGTAGATGGCTGGAGATGGTTATGGAGATAGGGAGGGTTGTCTGGGCTGGAGGTTGTTACTGAAATAGTGAGCGTTATGGGGACTGGAAGAGGTTACAGAGAAATGGAAATTTGTAATGGCTGGAAGAATTTACAAAGATAGTGAGGGTCATAAAGGCTGGAGGAGGTTACGGAGATAGGGAGGGCTGTATTGGCTGTTGGAGGTTACAGAGATAAGTTGTGGTGTAGGGGCTGGAGGAGGTTACAGAGATAGGGAGCTTTGTTGGGGCTGGAGGAGGTTACAGAGATAGGGAGTGTAGTAGGGGCTGGAGGAGGTTACAGAGATAGAGAGGTTTGTAGTGCTGGAGGAGTTACAGAGATAAGGAGAATTGTAGGGGCTGGAGGAGGTTACAGAGATAGGGAGGGGTGTAGGGTCTGGAGGTGGTTACAGAGATAGTGAGATTTGTAGTGGCCTAAGGAAATTACAGAGATAGGGAGGTTTCTAGAAGCTGGAGTAGGTTACAGACATCAGGAGGATTGTAGTGAGTGGAGGATTTTACAGAGATAGGGAGGGGTGTAAGGGCCAGAGGAGATTACGGGGATAGGGAGGGTTGTAGGTGGCTGGAAGTGGTTACAGAGATAGGGAGGGGTGTAGGGGCTGGAGGAGTTTACATAGATAAGGAGGTTTGTAAAGGCTGGAGGAGGTTACAGAGATAGGGATGGTTGTAGGGAGTAGATGATCTTACAAAGATAGGGAGGATTGTAGGGGCTGGACGAGGTTGCAGAGATCGGGAGGGGTGTGTAGGGAGGGGTGTATGGTCTGGAGGAGGTTACAGAGATAGGAAGATGTGTAGGAGCAGGAGGATGTTACAGAGATAGGTTGGGGTGCAAGGGCTGGAGGAGGTTACAGATATCAGGAAGGTTGTAGTGAGTGGAGGAGGTTACAGAGATAGGGAGATTTGTAGGGGCTGGAGGAGTTTACAGAGATAGGGTGGGATGTAGGATCAGGAGGAGATTACAGAGATAGGGAGTGGTGTAGGGGCTGGAGGAGATTACCGAGATAGGGAGGGGTATAGGTGCTGGAGGAGGTTACGGAAATAGGGATGGATGTAGGGGCTGGAGGTTACAGAGATAGTGAGAGTTGTAGTGGACCAAGGAAATTACGGAGATAGGGAGGTTTGTGGTGCTGGAGGAGTTACAGAGATAAGGAGGATTGTCGGGGCTGGAGGAGGTTACAGAGATAGGGAGTGTTGTCGGGGCTGGAGCAGTTTACAGAAATAGGAAGGATTGTAGTGAGTGGAGGATGTTACAGAGATAAGGTGGGGTGTAGGAGCTGGAGGAGGTTACAGAGATAGGGAGGGGTGTAGGGTCTGGAGGTGGTTACAGAGATAGTGAGAGTTGTAGTGGCCTAAGGAAATTACAGAGATAGGGAGGTTTGTAGAAGCTGGAGTAGGTTACAGAGATCAGTAGGGTTGTATTGAGTGGAGGAGTTTACAGAGATAGAGAAGGGTGTAAGTGCTGGAGGAGATTACAGAGATAGGGAGGGTTGTAGGTGGCTGGAGGCGGTTACAGAGATAGGGAGGTCTGTAGGGGTTGGAGGAGGTTACAGAGAAAGGAGGGGCGTCGGGGCTGGAGGAGGTTACAGAGATAGGGAGGTGTGTAGGGGTTGGAGGAGGTTACAAGGATAAGGAGGAGTGTAGGGACTGGAGGTGGTAACAAAGTTAGGGTGAGGTGTAGGGGCTGGAGGAACTTACAGAGATAGGGAGGGGTGTAGGGGCTGGAGGAGGTTACAGAGATACAGAGTTTTGAAGGAGTTGGAGGAGGTTACAGAGATAGGGAGGTGTCTAGGGTCTGGAGGGGGTCACAGAGAAAGGTAGTGGTGAGAGGCTGGAGGAGGTTACAGAGTTAGGGAGAGGAGTAGGAGCTGGAGGAGGTTACAAAGATAGGGAGGGGTGAAGGGGCTGGAGGAGGTTACAGACATAGGGAAGGGTGTAGGGATTGGAGGAGGTTACAGAGATAGGGAGGGGTGTATGGACTGGAGGACGTTACAGAGATAGGGAGGGTGCAAGGCTGGAGGAGTTTACAGAGTTAGGGAGATGTGTAGGAGCCCGAGGAGGTTACAGAGATTGGGAGGGGTGTAGGGGCTGGCGGGGTTTACAGAGATAGGAAGTTTCAGATATAGGGAGGGAGTTACAGAGATAAGGAGGGGTGTAGGGCTGGAGATGGTTACAGAGATAGGGAGGGGTGTAGGGGCTGGAGGAGGTTACAGAGATAGGGAGGGGTGTAGGGCTGGAGGAGGTTACAGAGATAGGGAGTGGTGTAGGGTGCAGCAAAACCTCAAATGCGGACTCTCTAGTAGTGCAGCACACCCTCTATTATTGACCCTCCAATAGTGCAGCATACCGTCAATTACTGACACTGCAATAGGGTAGCACACCCTCAATTACTGACACTCAATAATGCAGCATACCCTCAATTACTGACACTGCAATAGGGTAGCACCCCCTCAATTACTGACCCTGCAATAGTGCAGCACACCCTCAATTACTTGCACACCTCTAGTGCAGCACCCCCTCAATCACTGACATTCCAAAAGTGCAGCACACCCTCAATTGATGACTCTTCAATAATGCAGCAGTCTCATTTACTGATCCTCCAATAGTGCAGCACACCCTCAAACACTGACCCTCTAATAGTGCATCACACCTTCAATTACTGACCTTCCGACATTGCGGAACACCCTCAATTACACACCATCCACTAGTGCAGCACTCCCTCAATTAATGACACTCCAACAGTGCAACACAGCATCAATTACTGACACTTCAATACTGAAGGTAACCCTCAATTACTGAACCTCCAATAGTGCAGCAAACCTTCAATTACTGACCGTCCAATCGTGCAGCACAGTCTCAATTACTGACACTCCAATAGTGCAACAAACCCTCAATTACTGACAATCCAACAGTGCAGCACAGCCACAATTACTGAAATCCAATAGTGCAGCACACCCTCAATTACTGACAATCCAACAGTGCAGCACAGCCACAATTACTGAAATCCAATAGTGCAGCACACCCTCAATTACTGACCCTCCAATACTGCAGCACACCCTCAATTACTGACACTCCAACAATATAGCACAGTCTCAATTACTGAAACTCCAATAGTGCAGCACACCCTCAATTACTGACACACCTATTGTGCAGCATATCCTCAATTATTTACAATCCAATACTGCAGCACACCCACAATTACCGACGACCAATCATGCAGCACACCCTCAATTACTGACATGTAAGTAGTGCAGCAGACACTCAGTTACTTATTCTCCAATATTGAAGCACACTGTCAATTCCTGACAATCCATTAGTGCAGCCGGAGGAGGTTCCAGATATAAGGAGGGTTTAGGATCTGGAGGAGATTACAGAGATAGGAAGGTTTGTAGGAGCAGGAGGAGGATACTTGGGGAGGGTTGTTGGGTCTGGAGGAGGTTACAGAGATCGGGTGGGTTGTAGGGGCTGTAGGAGTTTACAGAGATAGTGAGGGATGTAGGATCTGGAGGAGATTACAGAGATAGGGAGTGGTGTAGGGGCTGAAGGAGGTTACAGAAACAGGGAGAGGATTAGGTGCTGGAGGAGGTTACAGAGATAGGGAGGGCTGTAGGGGCTGGAGGAGGTTATGGCGATAGGGATGGGTGTAGGGGCTGGAGGAGGTTACAGAGATCGGGAGTGGTGTAGTGGCTGGAGGAGATAACAGAGGTAGGGAGGGGTGTAGGGCATGGAGGAGGTTACAGTGATAGGGGGGTTTGTAGGGCCTGGACAAAGTTACAGACATAGGGAGTGTTGCAGGGGCTGGACGAGGTTAAAGACATAGGCAGTGTTGTACTGAGTAGAGGAGGTTACAGAGATAGGGACGGGTGTAGGTGTCTGGAGGTGGTTACAGAGATATGGAAGGGTGTAGGGGCTGGAGGAGATTACAGAGATAGGGACGGGTGTAAGTGGCTGGAGGAGGTTACAGAGATAGGGAAGGGTGTAGTGGCTGGGGGAGTTTACAGAGATAGGAGAATGAAGGGGCTGTATGAGTTTACAGAGATAGGGATGGGATTATGGTGCTGGAGGAGGTTACAGAGATAGAGAGGTTTGTAAGGGCTGGAGGAGCTTACAGAGATCGGGAGCGTTATAGTGAGTGGAGGAGGTATCCGAGATGGGGAGTCTTGTAGGGTTTGACAGAGGTTACATAGATACGGATGGTTATAGTGAGTGTAGGAGGTTATGGAGAAAGGGAGGGTTGTAGGGAGTGGAGGACATTGCAGACATAGGGTGGGTTGTAGGGGCTGGAGAATTTTACAGAGATAGGGATGCAGGGGCTGGAGGAGGTTACAGAGATACGGAGGTGTGAAGGGTCTGGAGGAGGTTACAGAGATAGAGAGGTGTATAGGTGCTGGAGGAGGTTCCAGATATAGGGAGAGGTGTAGGGGCTGGAGGAGGTTATAGGGATAGGAAGATGTGTAGGGTCAGGAAGCTGTTACAGAGTTAAGGAGGGTGGTAAGGGCTGGAGGAGGTTACAGAGATAGGGAGGGTTGTAGGGAGTGGAGGAGTTTACAGAGATCAGGAGGGTTGTAGATGCTGGAGGAGTTTACAGAGATAGGGAGGGATGTAGGATCTGGAGGAGAGTACAGAGATAGGGTGTGGTGTAGGGGCTGAAGGAGGTTACAGAAACAGGGAGAGGATTAGGTGCTGGAGGAGGTTACAGAGATAGGGAGGGGTGTAGGGGCTGGTGGAGGTTATGGCGATAGGGATCGGTGTAGGGGCTGGAGGATGTTACCGTGGTAGGGAGGGTTGTAGTGAGTGGAGGAGGTTACAGATAGGGAGGGGTGTAGGTGGCTGGAGGAGGTTACAGAGTTATGAAGGGGTGTAGGTGGCTGGAGGAGATTACAGAGATAGGGACAGGTGTAAATAGCTGAAGGTGGTTACAGAGATAGGGAGGGGTGTAGCAGCTGGAGGAGTTTACAGAGATAGGAGAGATGTCGGGGCTGGATGAGTTTACAGAGATAGGGATGTGTGTAGGTGCTGGAGGAGGTTACAGAGATAGGGAGGGGTGTAGCGCTGTACGAGGTTACTGAGAAAGGGATGGATTTAGGGTGCTGGAGGAAGTTACAGAGATAGGGAGGTTTGTCAGGGCTGGAGGAGCTTACAGAGATAGGGAGCGTTGTAGTGAGTGGAGGAGTTTTCCGAGATAGGGAGTCTTGTAGGTTTTGACAGAGGTTACATAGATAGGGATGGTTGTAGTGAGTGTAGGAGGTTATGGAGAAAGTGAGGGTTGTAGGGAGTGGAGGACATTGCAGTCATAGGGAGGGTTGTAGGGGCTGGAGAATTTTACAGAGATAGGGTTGCGGTGCAGGGGCTGGAGGAGGTTACAGAGATACGGATGTGTGTAGGGTCTGGAGGAGGTTACAGAGATACAGAGGTGTATAGGTGCTGGAGGAGGTTCCAGATATAGGGAGAGGTGTAGGGGCTGGAGAAGGTTACACAGATAGGTAGGGGTGTAGGGGCTGGAGGAGGTTACACAGATAGGAAGGGGTGTAGGGGCTGGAGGAGGTTACAAGATAGGGAGAGGTGTACGGGCTGAGAATGTTGCAGTGATATGGAGTGTTGTATGTGGCTGGAGGTGGTTACAGAGATAGGTAGGGCCTGGAGGTGGTTACAGAGATAAGGAGGGGTGTAGGGCCTGGAGGTGGTTACAGAGATAAGGAGGGGTATAGTGGCTGTACGAGGTTACTGAGATAGGGATGGGTATAGGGTGCTGGAGGAGGTTACAGAGATAGGGAGGTTTGTAAGGGCTGGAGGAGCTTACAGAGATCAGGAGCGTTGTAGTGAGTGGAAGAGTTATCCGAAATAGGGAGTCTTGTAGGGTTTGACAGAGGTTACATAGATCGGGATAGTTGTAGTGAGTGTAGGAGGTTACGGAGAAAGGGAGGGTTGTAAGGAGTGGAGGACATTACAGAGAGAGGGAGGGTTGTAGAGGGTGGAAGATTTTACAGAGATAGGGATGGGCCGCAGGGGCTGGAGGAGGTTACAGAGTTACAGAGGTGTGTAGGGTCTGGAAGAAGTTACAGAGACAGGGAGGTTTGTAGGGACTGGTGGAGCTTACAGAGATAGAGAGGTGTGTCGGGGCTGGAGGAGGTTCCAGATATACGGAGGTGTGTAGGGGCTGGAGGAGGTTCCAGATATAGGGAGCGGTGTAGGGGCTGGAGGAGCTTACAGAGATAGGAAGGTGTGTAGGGGCAGGAAGCGGTTACAGAGTTAAGGAATGTTGTAGGGGCTGGAGGAGCTTACAGAGATAGGAAGGTGTGTAGGGGCAGGAAGCGGTTACAGAGTTAAGGAGTGTTGTAGGGGCTGGAGGAGTTTACAGAGATAGGTAGAGGTGTAGGGGCTGAGAATGTTGCAGTGATAGGGAGGGTTGTATGTGGCTGGAGGTTGTTACAGAGATAGGGAGGGTTGTAGGGGCTGGAGGTGGTTACAGAGATAAGGAGGGTTGGAGGGGCTGGAGGTGATTACAGAGATAAGGAGGGGTGGAGGGGCTGGAGGTGGTTACAGAGATAGGGAGGTGTGTAGGGGCTGGAGGTGGTTACAGAGATAAGGAGGGGTGGAGGGGCTGGAGGTGATTACAGAGATAAGGAGGGGTATTGGGTCTGGATGAGGTTACAGAGAAAGAGAGGGCTGTAGATGGCTGGAGATGGTTATGGAGATAGGGAGGGTTGTCTGGGCTGGAGGTTGTTACTGAAATAGTGAGCGTTATGGGGACTGGAAGAGGTTACAGAGAAATGGAAATTTGTAATGGCTGGAAGAATTTACAAAGATAGTGAGGGTCATAAAGGCTGGAGGAGGTTACGGAGATAGGGAGGGCTGTATTGGCTGTTGGAGGTTACAGAGATAAGTTGTGGTGTAGGGGCTGGAGGAGGTTACAGAGATAGGGAGCTTTGTTGGGGCTGGAGGAGGTTACAGAGATAGGGAGTGTAGTAGGGGCTGGAGGAGGTTACAGAGATAGAGAGGTTTGTAGTGCTGGAGGAGTTACAGAGATAAGGAGAATTGTAGGGGCTGGAGGAGGTTACAGAGATAGGGAGGGGTGTAGGGTCTGGAGGTGGTTACAGAGATAGTGAGATTTGTAGTGGCCTAAGGAAATTACAGAGATAGGGAGGTTTCTAGAAGCTGGAGTAGGTTACAGACATCAGGAGGATTGTAGTGAGTGGAGGATTTTACAGAGATAGGGAGGGGTGTAAGGGCCAGAGGAGATTACGGGGATAGGGAGGGTTGTAGGTGGCTGGAAGTGGTTACAGAGATAGGGAGGGGTGTAGGGGCTGGAGGAGTTTACATAGATAAGGAGGTTTGTAAAGGCTGGAGGAGGTTACAGAGATAGGGATGGTTGTAGGGAGTAGATGATCTTACAAAGATAGGGAGGATTGTAGGGGCTGGACGAGGTTGCAGAGATCGGGAGGGGTGTGTAGGGAGGGGTGTATGGTCTGGAGGAGGTTACAGAGATAGGAAGATGTGTAGGAGCAGGAGGATGTTACAGAGATAGGTTGGGGTGCAAGGGCTGGAGGAGGTTACAGATATCAGGAAGGTTGTAGTGAGTGGAGGAGGTTACAGAGATAGGGAGATTTGTAGGGGCTGGAGGAGTTTACAGAGATAGGGTGGGATGTAGGATCAGGAGGAGATTACAGAGATAGGGAGTGGTGTAGGGGCTGGAGGAGATTACCGAGATAGGGAGGGGTATAGGTGCTGGAGGAGGTTACGGAAATAGGGATGGATGTAGGGGCTGGAGGTTACAGAGATAGTGAGAGTTGTAGTGGACCAAGGAAATTACGGAGATAGGGAGGTTTGTGGTGCTGGAGGAGTTACAGAGATAAGGAGGATTGTCGGGGCTGGAGGAGGTTACAGAGATAGGGAGTGTTGTCGGGGCTGGAGCAGTTTACAGAAATAGGAAGGATTGTAGTGAGTGGAGGATGTTACAGAGATAAGGTGGGGTGTAGGAGCTGGAGGAGGTTACAGAGATAGGGAGGGGTGTAGGGTCTGGAGGTGGTTACAGAGATAGTGAGAGTTGTAGTGGCCTAAGGAAATTACAGAGATAGGGAGGTTTGTAGAAGCTGGAGTAGGTTACAGAGATCAGTAGGGTTGTATTGAGTGGAGGAGTTTACAGAGATAGAGAAGGGTGTAAGTGCTGGAGGAGATTACAGAGATAGGGAGGGTTGTAGGTGGCTGGAGGCGGTTACAGAGATAGGGAGGTCTGTAGGGGTTGGAGGAGGTTACAGAGAAAGGAGGGGCGTCGGGGCTGGAGGAGGTTACAGAGATAGGGAGGTGTGTAGGGGTTGGAGGAGGTTACAAGGATAAGGAGGAGTGTAGGGACTGGAGGTGGTAACAAAGTTAGGGTGAGGTGTAGGGGCTGGAGGAACTTACAGAGATAGGGAGGGGTGTAGGGGCTGGAGGAGGTTACAGAGATACAGAGTTTTGAAGGAGTTGGAGGAGGTTACAGAGATAGGGAGGTGTCTAGGGTCTGGAGGAGGTCACAGAGAAAGGTAGTGGTGAGAGGCTGGAGGAGGTTACAGAGTTAGGGAGAGGAGTAGGAGCTGGAGGAGGTTACAAAGATAGGGAGGGGTGAAGGGGCTGGAGGAGGTTACAGACATAGGGAAGGGTGTAGGGATTGGAGGAGGTTACAGAGATAGGGAGGGGTGTATGGACTGGAGGACGTTACAGAGATAGGGAGGGTGCAAGGCTGGAGGAGTTTACAGAGTTAGGGAGATGTGTAGGAGCCCGAGGAGGTTACAGAGATTGGGAGGGGTGTAGGGGCTGGCGGGGTTTACAGAGATAGGAAGTTTCAGATATAGGGAGGGAGTTACAGAGATAAGGAGGGGTGTAGGGCTGGAGATGGTTACAGAGATAGGGAGGGGTGTAGGGGCTGGAGGAGGTTACAGAGATAGGGAGGGGTGTAGGGCTGGAGGAGGTTACAGAGATAGGGAGTGGTGTAGGGTGCAGCAAAACCTCAAATGCGGACTCTCTAGTAGTGCAGCACACCCTCTATTATTGACCCTCCAATAGTGCAGCATACCGTCAATTACTGACACTGCAATAGGGTAGCACACCCTCAATTACTGACACTCAATAATGCAGCATACCCTCAATTACTGACACTGCAATAGGGTAGCACCCCCTCAATTACTGACCCTGCAATAGTGCAGCACACCCTCAATTACTTGCACACCTCTAGTGCAGCACCCCCTCAATCACTGACATTCCAAAAGTGCAGCACACCCTCAATTGATGACTCTTCAATAATGCAGCAGTCTCATTTACTGATCCTCCAATAGTGCAGCACACCCTCAAACACTGACCCTCTAATAGTGCATCACACCTTCAATTACTGACCTTCCGACATTGCGGAACACCCTCAATTACACACCATCCACTAGTGCAGCACTCCCTCAATTAATGACACTCCAACAGTGCAACACAGCATCAATTACTGACACTTCAATACTGAAGGTAACCCTCAATTACTGAACCTCCAATAGTGCAGCAAACCTTCAATTACTGACCGTCCAATCGTGCAGCACAGTCTCAATTACTGACACTCCAATAGTGCAACAAACCCTCAATTACTGACCCTCCAACAGTGCAGCACAGCCACAATTACTGAAATCCAATAGTGCAGCACACCCTCAATTACTGACAATCCAACAGTGCAGCACAGCCACAATTACTGAAATCCAATAGTGCAGCACACCCTCAATTACTGACCCTCCAATACTGCAGCACACCCTCAATTACTGACACTCCAACAATATAGCACAGTCTCAATTACTGAAACTCCAATAGTGCAGCACACCCTCAATTACTGACACACCTATTGTGCAGCATATCCTCAATTATTTACAATCCAATACTGCAGCACACCCACAATTACCGACGACCAATCATGCAGCACACCCTCAATTACTGACATGTAAGTAGTGCAGCAGACACTCAGTTACTTATTCTCCAATATTGAAGCACACTGTCAATTCCTGACAATCCATTAGTGCAGCCGGAGGAGGTTCCAGATATAAGGAGGGTTTAGGATCTGGAGGAGATTACAGAGATAGGAAGGTTTGTAGGAGCAGGAGGAGGATACTTGGGGAGGGTTGTTGGGTCTGGAGGAGGTTACAGAGATCGGGTGGGTTGTAGGGGCTGTAGGAGTTTACAGAGATAGTGAGGGATGTAGGATCTGGAGGAGATTACAGAGATAGGGAGTGGTGTAGGGGCTGAAGGAGGTTACAGAAACAGGGAGAGGATTAGGTGCTGGAGGAGGTTACAGAGATAGGGAGGGCTGTAGGGGCTGGAGGAGGTTATGGCGATAGGGATGGGTGTAGGGGCTGGAGGAGGTTACAGAGATCGGGAGTGGTGTAGTGGCTGGAGGAGATAACAGAGGTAGGGAGGGGTGTAGGGCATGGAGGAGGTTACAGTGATAGGGGGGTTTGTAGGGCCTGGACAAAGTTACAGACATAGGGAGTGTTGCAGGGGCTGGACGAGGTTAAAGACATAGGCAGTGTTGTACTGAGTAGAGGAGGTTACAGAGATAGGGACGGGTGTAGGTGTCTGGAGGTGGTTACAGAGATATGGAAGGGTGTAGGGGCTGGAGGAGATTACAGAGATAGGGACGGGTGTAAGTGGCTGGAGGAGGTTACAGAGATAGGGAAGGGTGTAGTGGCTGGGGGAGTTTACAGAGATAGGAGAATGAAGGGGCTGTATGAGTTTACAGAGATAGGGATGGGATTATGGTGCTGGAGGAGGTTACAGAGATAGAGAGGTTTGTAAGGGCTGGAGGAGCTTACAGAGATCGGGAGCGTTATAGTGAGTGGAGGAGGTATCCGAGATGGGGAGTCTTGTAGGGTTTGACAGAGGTTACATAGATACGGATGGTTATAGTGAGTGTAGGAGGTTATGGAGAAAGGGAGGGTTGTAGGGAGTGGAGGACATTGCAGACATAGGGTGGGTTGTAGGGGCTGGAGAATTTTACAGAGATAGGGATGCAGGGGCTGGAGGAGGTTACAGAGATACGGAGGTGTGAAGGGTCTGGAGGAGGTTACAGAGATAGAGAGGTGTATAGGTGCTGGAGGAGGTTCCAGATATAGGGAGAGGTGTAGGGGCTGGAGGAGGTTATAGGGATAGGAAGATGTGTAGGGTCAGGAAGCTGTTACAGAGTTAAGGAGGGTGGTAAGGGCTGGAGGAGGTTACAGAGATAGGGAGGGTTGTAGGGAGTGGAGGAGTTTACAGAGATCAGGAGGGTTGTAGATGCTGGAGGAGTTTACAGAGATAGGGAGGGATGTAGGATCTGGAGGAGAGTACAGAGATAGGGTGTGGTGTAGGGGCTGAAGGAGGTTACAGAAACAGGGAGAGGATTAGGTGCTGGAGGAGGTTACAGAGATAGGGAGGGGTGTAGGGGCTGGTGGAGGTTATGGCGATAGGGATCGGTGTAGGGGCTGGAGGATGTTACCGTGGTAGGGAGGGTTGTAGTGAGTGGAGGAGGTTACAGATAGGGAGGGGTGTAGGTGGCTGGAGGAGGTTACAGAGTTATGAAGGGGTGTAGGTGGCTGGAGGAGATTACAGAGATAGGGACAGGTGTAAATAGCTGAAGGTGGTTACAGAGATAGGGAGGGGTGTAGCAGCTGGAGGAGTTTACAGAGATAGGAGAGATGTCGGGGCTGGATGAGTTTACAGAGATAGGGATGTGTGTAGGTGCTGGAGGAGGTTACAGAGATAGGGAGGGGTGTAGGGGCTGCACGAGGTTACTGAGAAAGGGATGGATTTAGGGTGCTGGAGGAAGTTACAGAGATAGGGAGGTTTGTCAGGGCTGGAGGAGCTTACAGAGATAGGGAGCGTTGTAGTGAGTGGAGGAGTTTTCCGAGATAGGGAGTCTTGTAGGTTTTGACAGAGGTTACATAGATAGGGATGGTTGTAGTGAGTGTAGGAGGTTATGGAGAAAGTGAGGGTTGTAGGGAGTGGAGGACATTGCAGTCATAGGGAGGGTTGTAGGGGCTGGAGAATTTTACAGAGATAGGGTTGCGGTGCAGGGGCTGGAGGAGGTTACAGAGATACGGATGTGTGTAGGGTCTGGAGGAGGTTACAGAGATAGAGAGGTGTATAGGTGCTGGAGGAGGTTCCAGATATAGGGAGAGGTGTAGGGGCTGGAGAAGGTTACACAGATAGGTAGGGGTGTAGGGGCTGGAGGAGGTTACACAGATAGGAAGGGGTGTAGGGGCTGGAGGAGGTTACAAGATAGGGAGAGGTGTACGGGCTGAGAATGTTGCAGTGATATGGAGTGTTGTATGTGGCTGGAGGTGGTTACAGAGATAGGTAGGGCCTGGAGGTGGTTACAGAGATAAGGAGGGGTGTAGGGCCTGGAGGTGGTTACAGAGATAAGGAGGGGTTTAGTGGCTGTACGAGGTTACTGAGATAGGGATGGGTATAGGGTGCTGGAGGAGGTTACAGAGATAGGGATGTTTGTAAGGGCTGGAGGAGCTTACAGAGATCGGGAGCGTTGTAGTGAGTGGAAGAGTTATCCGAAATAGGGAGTCTTGTAGGGTTTGACAGAGGTTACATAGATCGGGATAGTTGTAGTGAGTGTAGGAGGTTACGGAGAAAGGGAGGGTTGTAAGGACTGGAGGACATTACAGAGAGAGGGAGGGTTGTAGAGGGTGGAAGATTTTACAGAGATAGGGATGGGCCGCAGCGGCTGGAGGAGGTTACAGAGATACGGAGGTGTGTAGGGTCTGGAAGAAGTTACAGAGACAGGGAGGTTTGTCGGGACTGGTGGAGCTTACAGAGATAGAGAGGTGTGTAGGGGCTGGAGGAGCTTACAGAGATAGGAAGGTGTGTAGGGGCAGGAAGCGGTTACAGAGTTAAGGAGTGTTGTAGGGACTGGAGGAGTTTACAGAGATAGGGAGAGGTGTAGGGGCTGAGAATGTTGCAGTGATAGGGAGGGTTGTATGTGGCTGGAGGTTGTTACAGAGATAGGGAGGGTTGTAGGGGCTGGAGGTGGTTACAGAGAAAAGGAGGGTTGGAGGGGCTGGAGGTGGTTACAGAGATAAGGAGGGGTGTAAGGTCTGGATGAGGTTACAGAGAAAGAGAGGTCTGTAGATGGCTGGAGATGGTTATGGAGATAGGGAGGGTTGTCTGGGCTGGAGGTTGTTACTGAAATAGTGAGCGTTATGGGGACTGGAAGAGGTTACAGAGAAATGGAAGTTTGTAATGGCTGGAAGAATTTACAAAGATAGTGAGGGTCATAAAGGCTGGAGGAGGTTACGGAGATAGGGAGGGCTGTATTGGCTGTTGGAGGTTACAGAGATAAGTTGTGGTGTAGGGGCTGGAGGAGGTTACAGAGATAGGGAGCTTTGTTGGGGCTGGAGGAGGTTACAGAGATAGGGAGTGTAGTAGGGTCTGGAGGTGGTTACAGAGATAGTGAGATTTGTAGTGGCCTAAGGAAATTACAGAGATAGGGAGGTTTCTAGAAGCTAGAGTATGTTACAGAGATTAGGAGGGTTGTAGTGAGTGGAGGAATTTACAGAGACAGGGAGGGCTTTATGGGCCAGAGGAGATTACGGGTATAGGGAGGGTTGTAGGTGGCTGGAAGTGGTTACAGAGATAGGGAGGGATGTAGGGGCTGGAGGAGTTTACATAGATAAGGAGGTTTGTAAAGGCTGGAGGAGGTTACAGAGATGGTTGTAGGGAGTGGATGATCTTACAAAGATAGGGAGGGTTGTAGGGACTGGAGGAGGTTGCAGAGATCGGAAGGGGTGTGTAGGGAGGGGTGTATGGTCTGGAGGTGGTTACAGAGATAGGTTGAGGTGCAAGGGCTGGAGGAGGTTACAGATATCAGGAGAGTTGTAGTGAGTGGAGGAGGTTACAGAGATCGGGAGTGGTGTAGGGGCTGGAGGAGATTACAGAGATAGGGAGGGGTGTAGGGCTGGAGGAGGTTACGGAAATAGGGATGGATGTAGGGGCTGGAGGTTACAGAGATAGTGAGAGTTGTAGTGGCCCAAGGAAATTACGGAGATAGGGAGGTTTGTAGTTCGGGAGGAGTTACAGAGATAAGGAGAATTGTAGGGGCTGGAGGAGGTTACAGAGATAGGGAGTGTTGTCGGGGCTGGAGCAGTTTACAGAAATAGGGAGGATGTTACAGAGATAGGGAGGGGTCTAGGGTCTGGAGGTGGTTACAGAGATAGTGAGAGTTGTGGTGGCCTAAGGAAATTACAGAGATAGGGAGGTTTGTAGAAGCTGGAATAGGTTACAGAGATAAGTAGGGTTATAGTGAGTAGAGGAGTTTACAGAGATAGAGAGGGGTGTAAGGGCTGGAGGAGATTACAGAGATAGGGAGGGTTGTAGGTGGCTGGAAGTGGTTACAGAGATAGGGAGGAGTGTAGGGGCTGGAGGTGTTTACATAGATAAGGAGGTTTGTAAGGGCTGGAGGAGGTTACAGAGATAGGGATGGGCGTAGGGGCTGGAGGAGGTTACAGAGATAGGGAGGTCTGTAGGTGTTGGAGGAGGTTACAAGGATAAGGAGGAGTGTAGGGACTCGAGGTGGTAACAGAGATAGGGGGAGGTGCAGGGGCTGGAGGAGGTTACAGAGATACAGAGGTTTGATGGAGTTGGAGGAGGTTACCGAGATAGGGAGGGGTCTAGGGTTTGGAGGAGGTCACAGAGATAGGTAGGCGTGAGAGGCTGGAGGAGGTTACAGAGATAGGGAGGGGTGTATGCACTGGAGGACGTTACAGAGATAGGGAAGTGCAAGGCTGGAGGAGTTTACAGATTGAGGGAGAGGTGTAGGAGTCCAAGGATGTTACGGAGATTGGGAGGCGTGTAGGGGCTGGCAGGGTTTACAGCGATAGGAAGTTACAGATATGGGGAGGGAGTTACAGAGATAAAGAGGGTTGTAGGGAGTGGAGGAGTTTACAGAGATCAGGAGGGTTGTAGGGGCTGTAGGAGTTTACAGAGATAGGGAGGGGTGTACGTCTTGAGGAGCTTACAGAGATAGGGAGGGGTGTAGGGGTTGGAGCAGGTTACAGAGTTAGGGAGGGGCGTAGGGGCTGGAGGAGGTTACAGAGATAGGGAGGGGTGTAGGGTTTGGAGCATGTTACAGAGTTAGGGAGGGGCGTAGGGGCTGGAGGAGGTTACAGAGATAGGGAGGGGTGTAGGGGCTGCAGGAGGTTACAGAGTTAGTGAAGGGTGTAGGGGCTGGAGGATGTTACAGAGATACGGAGGGTTGTAGGGGTTGGATGAGGTTACAGAGGTAGGGAGGGGTGTAGGGTGCAGCACTTCCCTCAAATGCGGACTCTATAGTAGTGCAGCACACCCCCAATTATTGACCCTCCAATAGTGCAGCATACCGTCAATTACTGACACTGCAATAGTGTAGCTCCCCCTCAATTACTGACTCTCCAATCATGCAGCACACCCTCAATTACTGACACTCCAATAGTGCAGCACACCCTCAATTACTTACACTCCAATAGTGCAGCATACCCTCAATTACTGACACTGCAATCATGCAGCACACCCTCAATTACTGACACTGCAATAGTGTAGTACCCCCTCAATTACAGACACTCAAGTTGTGCAGAATACTGTAAATTACTGACACTCCAATAGTGCAGTACACCCTCAATAACTGACACTCCAATAGTGCAGCACACCCTCAATTACTGACACTCCAATCGTGCAGCACACCGTCAATTACTGACACTCGAATAGTGCAGCACACCCTCAATTACTGACCCTCCATTAGTACAGCACACCCTCAATTACTGATATCATGTAGTGCAGAACACCCTAAATTACTGTCCTTTCAATAGTCCAGCACACCCTCAATGACCCTCCAATAGTGCAGCACACCCTCAATCACTGCCACACCAATAGTGCAGCAAACCCTGAATTACTGACCCTGCTGTAGTGCAGCACACCCTCAATTACTTGCACACCTCTAGTGCAGCACCCCCTCAATCACTGACATTCCAAAAGTGCAGCACACCCTCAATTGATGACTCTTCAATCATGCAGCACAGTCTCATTTACTGATCCTCCAATAGTGCAGCACACCCTCAAACACTGACCCTCTAATAGTGCATCACACCTTCAATTACTGACCTTCCGACATTGCGGAACACCCTCAATTACAGACCATCCACTAATGCAGCACTCCCTCAATTAATGACACTCCAACAGTACAGCACAGCATCAATTACTGACACTTCAATACTGAAGGTAACCCTCAATTACTGAACCTCCAATAGTGCAGCAAACCTTCAATTACTGACCGTCCAATCGTGCAGCACACCCTCAATTACTGACCCTCCAGTAGTGCAGCACACCCTCAATTACTGACACTACAACAGTGCAGCACAGTCTCGATTACTAACTATCCAATAGTGCACCAGCCTCAATTACCTACTATCCAACAGTGCAGCACAGCCACAATTACTGAACTCCAATAGTGAAGCACACCCTCAATTACTGACCCTCCAATACTGCAGCACACCCTCAATTACTGACCCTCCAATACTGCAGCACACCCTCAATTACTTACACACCAATAGTGCAGCACACCCTCAATTACTGACCCTCCAATAGTTCAGCACACCCTCAATTACTGACACTCCAATAGAGCAGCACACCCTCAATTACTGACCCTCCAATAATTCAGCAAACCCTCAATTACTGACACTCCAATAGAGCAGCATCCTCAATTACTGACACTCCAACAGTACAGCACGGTCTCAATTACTGACACTCCATTAGTGCAGCACACCCTCAATTACTGACACTCCAACAGTATAGCATGGTCTCAATTACTGACACTCCAATAGTGCAGCACACCCTCAATTACTGACACTCCAACAGTATAGCATGGTCTCAATTACTGACACTCCAATAGTGCAGCACACCCTCAATTACTGACACTCCAACAGTATAGCACCCCCTCAATTACTGACACTCCAATAGTATAGCACGGTCTCAATTACTGACACTCCAATAGTGCAGCACACCCTCAATTACTGACACTCCAACAGTATAGCACGGTCTCAATTACTGACACTCCAATAATGCAGCACACCCTCAATTACTGACACTCCAATAGTGCAGCACACCCTCAATTACTGACACACCTATTGTGCAGCATATCCTCAATTATTAACAATCCAATACTGCAGCAAACCCACAATTACCGACGACCAATCATGCAGCACACCCTCAATTACTGACATGCAAGTAGTGCTTCAGACATTCAGTTACTTATGCTCCAATATTGAAGCACACTGTCAATTCCTGACAATCCATTAGTGCAGCCGGAGGAGGTTCCAGATATAAGGAGGGTTTAGGGTCTGGAGGAGATTACAGAGATAGGGAGTGGTGTAGGGGCTGAAGGAGGTTACAGAAACAGGGAGAGGATTAGGTACTAGAGGAGGTTACAGAGTTAGGGAGGGGTGTAGGCGCTGGAGGAGGTTAAGGCGATAGGGATGAGTGTAGGGGCTGGAGGAGGTTACAGAGATCTGGAGTGGTGTAGTGGCTGGAGGAGATAACAGAGGTAGGGAGGGGTGTAGGGCATGGAGGAGGTTACAGTGATCGGGGGGTTTGTAGGGGCTGGACAAAGTTACAGACATAGGGAGTGTTGCAGGGGGTGGAGGTGGTTAAAGACATAGACAATGTTGTACTGAGTAGAGGAGGTTACAGAGATAGGGACGGGTGTCGGTGTCTGGAGGTGGTTACAGAGATATGGAGGGGTGTAGGGGCTGGAGAAGGTTACACAGATAGGTAGGTTTGTAGGGGCTGGAGGAGATTACACAGATAGGAAGGGGTGTAGGGGCTGGAGGAGGTTATAGAGACAGGGAGGATTGCAGGGCCTGGAGGTGGTTACAGAGATAAGGAGGGGTGTAGGGCCTGGAGGTGGTTACAGACATAAGGAGAGGTTTAGGGGCTGTACGAGGTTACTGAGATAGGGATGGGTATAGGGTGCTGGAGGATGTTACAGAGATAGGGAGGTTTGTAAGGGCTGGAGGAGCTTACAGAGATCGGGAGCGTTGTAGTGAGTGGAAGAGTTATCCGAAATAGGGAGTCTTGTAGGGTTTGACAGAGGTTACATAGATCGGGATAGTTGTAGTGAGTGTAGGAGGTTACGGAGAAAGGGAGGGTTGTAAGGACTGGAGGACATTACAGAGAGAGGGAGGGTTGTAGAGGGTGGAAGATTTTACAGAGATAGGGATGGGCCGCAGCGGCTGGAGGAGGTTACAGAGATACGGAGGTGTGTAGGGTCTGGAAGAAGTTACAGAGACAGGGAGGTTTGTCGGGACTGGTGGAGCTTACAGAGATAGAGAGGTGTGTAGGGGCTGGAGGAGCTTACAGAGATAGGAAGGTGTGTAGGGGCAGGAAGCGGTTACAGAGTTAAGGAGTGTTGTAGGGACTGGAGGAGTTTACAGAGATAGGGAGAAGTGTAGGGGCTGAGAATGTTGCAGTGATAGGGAGGGTTGTATGTGGCTGGAGGTTGTTACAGAGATAGGGAGGGTTGTAGGGGCTGGAGGTGGTTACAGAGAAAAGGAGGGTTGGAGGGGCTGGAGGTGGTTACAGAGATAAGGAGGGGTGTAAGGTCTGGATGAGGTTACAGAGAAAGAGAGGGCTGTAGATGGCTGGAGATGGTTATGGAGATAGGGAGGGTTGTCTGGGCTGGAGGTTGTTACTGAAATAGTGAGCGTTATGGGGACTGGAAGAGGTTACAGAGAAATGGAAATTTGTAATGGCTGGAAGAATTTACAAAGATAGTGAGGGTCATAAAGGCTGGAGGAGGTTACGGAGATAGGGAGGGCTGTATTGGCTGTTGGAGGTTACAGAGATAAGTTGTGGTGTAGGGGCTGGAGGAGGTTACAGAGATAGGGAGCTTTGTTGGGGCTGGAGGAGGTTACAGAGATAGGGAGTGTAGTAGGGGCTGGAGGAGGTTACAGAGATAGAGAGGTTTGTAGTGCTGGAGGAGTTACAGAGATAAGGAGAATTGTAGGGGCTGGAGGAGGTTACAGAGATAGGGAGGGGTGTAGGGTCTGGAGGTGGTTACAGAGATAGTGAGATTTGTAGTGGCCTAAGGAAATTACAGAGATAGGGAGGTTTCTTGAAGCTGGAGTAGGTTACAGACATCAGGAGGATTGTAGTGAGTGGAGGATTTTACAGAGATAGGGAAGGGTGTAAGGGCCAGAGGAGATTACGGGGATAGGGAGGGTTGTAGGTGGCTGGAAGTGGTTACAGAGATAGGGAGGGGTGTAGGGGCTGGAGGAGTTTACATAGATAAGGAGGTTTGTAAAGGCTGGAGGAGGTTACAGAGATAGGGATGGTTGTAGGGAGTAGATGATCTTACAAAGATAGGGAGGATTGTAGGGGCTGGACGAGGTTGCAGAGATCGGGAGGGGTGTGTAGGGAGGGGTGTATGGTCTGGAGGAGGTTACAGAGATAGGAAGATGTGTAGGAGCAGGAGGATGTTACAGAGATAGGTTGGGGTGCAAGGGCTGGAGGAGGTTACAGATATCAGGAAGGTTGTAGTGAGTGGAGGAGGTTACAGAGATAGGGAGATTTGTAGGGGCTGGAGGAGTTTACAGAGATAGGGTGGGATGTAGGATCAGGAGGAGATTACAGAGATAGGGAGTGGTGTAGGGGCTGGAGGAGATTACCGAGATAGGGAGGGGTATAGGTGCTGGAGGAGGTTACGGAAATAGGGATGGATGTAGGGGCTGGAGGTTACAGAGATAGTGAGAGTTGTAGTGGACCAAGGAAATTACGGAGATAGGGAGGTTTGTGGTGCTGGAGGAGTTACAGAGATAAGGAGGATTGTCGGGGCTGGAGGAGGTTACAGAGATAGGGAGTGTTGTCGGGGCTGGAGCAGTTTACAGAAATAGGAAGGATTGTAGTGAGTGGAGGATGTTACAGAGATAAGGTGGGGTGTAGGAGCTGGAGGAGGTTACAGAGATAGGGAGGGGTGTAGGGTCTGGAGGTGGTTACAGAGATAGTGAGAGTTGTAGTGGCCTAAGGAAATTACAGAGATAGGGAGGTTTGTAGAAGCTGGAGTAGGTTACAGAGATCAGTAGGGTTGTATTGAGTGGAGGAGTTTACAGAGATAGAGAAGGGTGTAAGTGCTGGAGGAGATTACAGAGATAGGGAGGGTTGTAGGTGGCTGGAGGCGGTTACAGAGATAGGGAGGTCTGTAGGGGTTGGAGGAGGTTACAGAGAAAGGAGGGGCGTCGGGGCTGGAGGAGGTTACAGAGATAGGGAGGTGTGTAGGGGTTGGAGGAGGTTACAAGGATAAGGAGGAGTGTAGGGACTGGAGGTGGTAACAAAGTTAGGGTGAGGTGTAGGGGCTGGAGGAACTTACAGAGATAGGGAGGGGTGTAGGGGCTGGAGGAGGTTACAGAGATACAGAGTTTTGAAGGAGTTGGAGGAGGTTACAGAGATAGGGAGGTGTCTAGGGTCTGGAGGAGGTCACAGAGAAAGGTAGTGGTGAGAGGCTGGAGGAGGTTACAGAGTTAGGGAGAGGAGTAGGAGCTGGAGGAGGTTACAAAGATAGGGAGGGGTGAAGGGGCTGGAGGAGGTTACAGACATAGGGAAGGGTGTAGGGATTGGAGGAGGTTACAGAGATAGGGAGGGGTGTATGGACTGGAGGACGTTACAGAGATAGGGAGGGTGCAAGGCTGGAGGAGTTTACAGAGTTAGGGAGATGTGTAGGAGCCCGAGGAGGTTACAGAGATTGGGAGGGGTGTAGGGGCTGGCGGGGTTTACAGAGATAGGAAGTTTCAGATATAGGGAGGGAGTTACAGAGATAAGGAGGGGTGTAGGGCTGGAGATGGTTACAGAGATAGGGAGGGGTGTAGGGGCTGGAGGAGGTTACAGAGATAGGGAGGGGTGTAGGGCTGGAGGAGGTTACAGAGATAGGGAGTGGTGTAGGGTGCAGCAAAACCTCAAATGCGGACTCTCTAGTAGTGCAGCACACCCTCTATTATTGACCCTCCAATAGTGCAGCATACCGTCAATTACTGACACTGCAATAGGGTAGCACACCCTCAATTACTGACACTCAATAATGCAGCATACCCTCAATTACTGACACTGCAATAGGGTAGCACCCCCTCAATTACTGACCCTGCAATAGTGCAGCACACCCTCAATTACTTGCACACCTCTAGTGCAGCACCCCCTCAATCACTGACATTCCAAAAGTGCAGCACACCCTCAATTGATGACTCTTCAATAATGCAGCAGTCTCATTTACTGATCCTCCAATAGTGCAGCACACCCTCAAACACTGACCCTCTAATAGTGCATCACACCTTCAATTACTGACCTTCCGACATTGCGGAACACCCTCAATTACAGACCATCCACTAGTGCAGCACTCCCTCAATTAATGACACTCCAACAGTGCAACACAGCATCAATTACTGACACTTCAATACTGAAGGTAACCCTCAATTACTGAACCTCCAATAGTGCAGCAAACCTTCAATTACTGACCGTCCAATCGTGCAGCACAGTCTCAATTACTGACACTCCAATAGTGCAACAAACCCTCAATTACTGACCCTCCAATAGTGCAGCACAGCCACAATTACTGAAATCCAATAGTGCAGCACACCCTCAATTACTGACAATCCAACAGTGCAGCACAGCCACAATTACTGAAATCCAATAGTGCAGCACACCCTCAATTACTGACCCTCCAATACTGCAGCACACCCTCAATTACTGACACTCCAACAATATAGCACAGTCTCAATTACTGAAACTCCAATAGTGCAGCACACCCTCAATTACTGACACACCTATTGTGCAGCATATCCTCAATTATTTACAATCCAATACTGCAGCACACCCACAATTACCGACGACCAATCATGCAGCACACCCTCAATTACTGACATGTAAGTAGTGCAGCAGACACTCAGTTACTTATTCTCCAATATTGAAGCACACCGTCAATTCCTGACAATCCATTAGTGCAGCCGGAGGAGGTTCCAGATAAAAGGAGGGTTTAGGATCTGGAGGAGATTACAGAGATAGGAAGGTTTGTAGGAGCAGGAGGAGGATACTTGGGGAGGGTTGTTGGGTCTGGAGGAGGTTACAGAGATCGGCTGGGTTGTAGGGGCTGTAGGAGTTTACAGAGATAGTGAGGGATGTAGGATCTGGAGGAGATTACAGAGATAGGGAGTGGTGTAGGGGCTGAAGGAGGTTACAGAAACAGGGAGAGGATTAGGTGCTGGAGGAGGTTACAGAGATAGGGAGGGCTGTAGGGCCTGGAGGAAGTTATGGCGATAGGGATGGGTGTAGGGGCTGGAGGAGGTTACAGAGATCGGGAGTGGTGTAGTGGCTGGAGGAGATAACAGAGGTAGGGAGGGGTGTAGGGCATGGAGGAGGTTACAGTGATAGGGGGGTTTGTAGGGCCTGGACAAAGTTACAGACATAGGGAGTGTTGCAGGGGCTGGACGAGGTTAAAGACATAGGCAGTGTTGTACTGAGTAGAGGAGGTTACAGAGATAGGGACGGGTGTAGGTGTCTGGAGGTGGTTACAGAGATATGGAAGGGTGTAGGGGCTGGAGGAGATTACAGAGATAGGGACGGGTGTAAGTGGCTGGAGGAGGTTACAGAGATAGGGAAGGGTGTAGTGGCTGGGGGAGTTTACAGAGATAGGAGAATGAAGGGGCTGTATGAGTTTACAGAGATAGGGATGGGATTATGGTGCTGGAGGAGGTTACAGAGATAGGGAGGTTTGTAAGGGCTGGAGGAGCTTACAGAGATCGGGAGCGTTGTAGTGAGTGGAAGAGTTATCCGAAATAGGGAGTCTTGTAGGGTTTGACAGAGGTTACATAGATACGGATGGTTATAGTGAGTGTAGGAGGTTATGGAGAAAGGGAGGGTTGTAGGGAGTGGAGGACATTGCAGACATAGGGTGGGTTGTAGGGGCTGGAGAATTTTACAGAGATAGGGATGCAGGGGCTGGAGGAGGTTACAGAGATACGGAGGTGTGAAGGGTCTGGAGGAGGTTACAGAGATAGAGAGGTGTATAGGTGCTGGAGGAGGTTCCAGATATAGGGAGAGGTGTAGGGGCTGGAGGAGGTTATAGGGATAGGAAGATGTGTAGGGTCAGGAAGCTGTTACAGAGTTAAGGAGGGTGGTAAGGGCTGGAGGAGGTTACAGAGATAGGGAGGGTTGTAGGGAGTGGAGGAGTTTACAGAGATCAGGAGGGTTGTAGATGCTGGAGGAGTTTACAGAGATAGGGAGGGATGTAGGATCTGGAGGAGAGTACAGAGATAGGGTGTGGTGTAGGGGCTGAAGGAGGTTACAGAAACAGGGAGAGGATTAGGTGCTGGAGGAGGTTACAGAGATAGGGAGGGGTGTAGGGGCTGGTGGAGGTTATGGCGATAGGGATCGGTGTAGGGGCTGGAGGATGTTACCGTGGTAGGGAGGGTTGTAGTGAGTGGAGGAGGTTACAGATAGGGAGGGGTGTAGGTGGCTGGAGGAGGTTACAGAGTTATGAAGGGGTGTAGGTGGCTGGAGGAGATTACAGAGATAGGGACAGGTGTAAATAGCTGAAGGTGGTTACAGAGATAGGGAGGGGTGTAGCAGCTGGAGGAGTTTACAGAGATAGGAGAGATGTCGGGGCTGGATGAGTTTACAGAGATAGGGATGTGTGTAGGTGCTGGAGGAGGTTACAGAGATAGGGAGGGGTGTAGGGGCTGTACGAGGTTACTGAGAAAGGGATGGATTTAGGGTGCTGGAGGAAGTTACAGAGATAGGGAGGTTTGTCAGGGCTGGAGGAGCTTACAGAGATAGGGAGCGTTGTAGTGAGTGGAGGAGTTTTCCGAGATAGGGAGTCTTGTAGGTTTTGACAGAGGTTACATAGATAGGGATGGTTGTAGTGAGTGTAGGAGGTTATGGAGAAAGTGAGGGTTGTAGGGAGTGGAGGACATTGCAGTCATAGGGAGGGTTGTAGGGGCTGGAGAATTTTACAGAGATAGGGTTGCGGTGCAGGGGCTGGAGGAGGTTACAGAGATACGGATGTGTGTAGGGTCTGGAGGAGGTTACAGAGATAGAGAGGTGTATAGGTGCTGGAGGAGGTTCCAGATATAGGGAGAGGTGTAGGGGCTGGAGAAGGTTACACAGATAGGTAGGGGTGTAGGGGCTGGAGGAGGTTACACAGATAGGAAGGGGTGTAGGGGCTGGAGGAGGTTACAAGATAGGGAGAGGTGTACGGGCTGAGAATGTTGCAGTGATATGGAGTGTTGTATGTGGCTGGAGGTGGTTACAGAGATAGGTAGGGCCTGGAGGTGGTTACAGAGATAAGGAGGGGTGTAGGGCCTGGAGGTGGTTACAGAGATAAGGAGGGGTATAGTGGCTGTACGAGGTTACTGAGATAGGGATGGGTATAGGGTGCTGGAGGAGGTTACAGAGATAGGGAGGTTTGTAAGGGCTGGAGGAGCTTACAGAGATCGGGAGCGTTGTAGTGAGTGGAAGAGTTATCCGAAATAGGGAGTCTTGTAGGGTTTGACAGAGGTTACATAGATCGGGATAGTTGTAGTGAGTGTAGGACGTTACGGAGAAAGGGAGGGTTGTAAGGACTGGAGGACATTACAGAGAGAGGGAGGGTTGTAGAGGGTGGAAGATTTTACAGAGATAGGGATGGCCCGCAGCGGCTGGAGGAGGTTACAGAGATACGGAGGTTTGTATGGTCTGGAAGAAGTTACAGAGACAGGGAGGTTTGTCGGGACTGGTGGAGCTTACAGAGATAGAGAGGTGTGTAGGGGCTGGAGGAGCTTACAGAGATAGGAAGGTGTGTAGGGGCAGGAAGCGGTTACAGAGTTAAGGAGTGTTGTAGGGACTGGAGGAGTTTACAGAGATAGGGAGAGGTGTAGGGGCTGAGAATGTTGCAGTGATAGGGAGGGTTGTATGTGGCTGGAGGTTGTTACAGAGATAGGGAGGGTTGTAGGGGCTGGAGGTGGTTACAGAGAAAAGGAGGGTTGGAGGGGCTGGAGGTGGTTACAGAGATAAGGAGGGGTGTAAGGTCTGGATGAGGTTACAGAGAAAGAGAGGTCTGTAGATGGCTGGAGATGGTTATGGAGATAGGGAGGGTTGTCTGGGCTGGAGGTTGTTACTGAAATAGTGAGCGTTATGGGGACTGGAAGAGGTTACAGAGAAATGGAAGTTTGTAATGGCTGGAAGAATTTACAAAGATAGTGAGGGTCATAAAGGCTGGAGGAGGTTACGGAGATAGGGAGGGCTGTATTGGCTGTTGGAGGTTACAGAGATAAGTTGTGGTGTAGGGGCTGGAGGAGGTTACAGAGATAGGGAGCTTTGTTGGGGCTGGAGGAGGTTACAGAGATAGGGAGTGTAGTAGGGTCTGGAGGTGGTTACAGAGATAGTGAGATTTGTAGTGGCCTAAGGAAATTACAGAGATAGGGAGGTTTCTAGAAGCTAGAGTATGCTACAGAGATCAGGAGGGTTGTAGTGAGTGGAGGAATTTACAGAGACAGGGAGGGCTTTATGGGCCAGAGGAGATTACGGGTATAGGGAGGGTTGTAGGTGGCTGGAGGAGTTTACATAGATAAGGAGGTTTGTAAAGGCTGGAGGAGGTTACAGAGATGGTTGTAGGGAGTGGATGATCTTACAAAGATAGGGAGGGTTGTAGGGACTGGAGGAGGTTGCAGAGATCGGAAGGGGTGTGTAGGGAGGGGTGTATGGTCTGGAGGTGGTTACAGAGATAGGTTGCGGTGCAAGGGCTGGAGGAGGTTACAGATATCAGGAGGGTTGTAGTGAGTGGAGGAGGTTACAGAGATCGGGAGTGGTGTAGGGGCTGGAGGAGATTACAGAGATAGGGAGGGGTGTAGGGCTGGAGGAGGTTACGGAAATAGGGATGGATGTAGGGGCTGGAGGTTACAGAGATAGTGAGAGTTGTAGTGGCCCAAGGAAATTACGGAGATAGGGAGGTTTGTAGTTCGGGAGGAGTTACAGAGATAAGGAGAATTGTAGGGGCTGGAGGAGGTTACAGAGATAGGGAGTGTTGTCGGGGCTGGAGCAGTTTACAGAAATAGGGAGGATTGTAGTGAGTGGAGGATGTTACAGAGATAGGGAGGGGTCTAGGGTCTGGAGGTGGTTACAGAGATAGTGAGAGTTGTGGTGGCCTAAGGAAATTACAGAGATAGGGAGGTTTGTAGAAGCTGGAATAGGTTACAGAGATAAGTAGGGTTATAGTGAGTAGAGGAGTTTACAGAGATAGAGAGGGGTGTAAGGGCTGGAGGAGATTACAGAGATAGGGAGGGTTGTAGGTGGCTGGAAGTGGTTACAGAGATAGGGAGGAGTGTAGGGGCTGGAGGTGTTTACATAGATAAGGAGGTTTGTAAGGGCTGGAGGAGGTTACAGAGATAGGGATGGGCGTAGGGGCTGGAGGAGGTTACAGAGATAGGGAGGTCTGTAGGTGTTGGAGGAGGTTACAAGGATAAGGAGGAGTGTAGGGACTCGAGGTGGTAACAGAGATAGGGGGAGGTGCAGGGGCTGGAGGAGGTTACAGAGATACAGAGGTTTGATGGAGTTGGAGGAGGTTACCGAGATAGGGAGGGGTCTAGGGTCTGGAGGAGGTCACAGAGATAGGTAGGCGTGAGAGGCTGGAGGAGGTTACAGAGATAGGGAGGGGTGTATGCACTGGAGGACGTTACAGAGATAGGGAAGTGCAAGGCTGGAGGAGTTTACAGATTGAGGGAGAGGTGTAGGAGTCCAAGGATGTTACGGAGATTGGGTGGCGTGTAGGGGCTGGCAGGGTTTACAGCGATAGGAAGTTACAGATATGGGGAGGGAGTTACAGAGATAAAGAGGGTTGTAGGGAGTGGAGGAGTTTACAGAGATCAGGAGGGTTGTAGGGGCTGTAGGAGTTTACAGAGATAGGGAGGGGTGTACGTCTTGAGGAGCTTACAGAGATAGGGAGGGGTGTAGGGGTTGGAGCAGGTTACAGAGTTAGGGAGGGGCGTAGGGGCTGGAGGAGGTTACATAGATAGGGAGGGGTGTAGGGTGCAGCACACCCTCAAATGCGGACTCTCTAGTAGTGCAGCACACCCCCAATTATTGACCCTCCAATAGTGCAGCATACCGTCAATTACTGACACTGCAATAGTGTAGCACCCCCTCAAATTCTGACACTCCAATAGTGCAGCACACCCTCAATTACTGACACTCCAATAGAGCAGCACACCCTCAATTACTGACATGCAAGTAGTGCAGCAGACACTCAGTTACTTATGCTCCAATATTGAAGCACACTGTCAATTCCTGACAATCCATTAGTGCAGCCGGAGGAGGTTCCAGATATAAGGAGGTTTTAGGGTCTGGAGGAGATTACAGAGATAGGAAGGTTTGTAGGAGCAGGAGGAGGATACTGAGTTGGGGAGGGTTGTTGGGTCTGGACGAGGTTACAGAGATCGGGTGGGTTGTGGTGAGTGGAGGAGTTTACAGAGATAAAGAGGGCTGTAGGTAGTGGAGGAGTTTACAGAGATCAGGAGGGTTGTAGGGGCTGTAGGAGTTTACAGAGATAGGGAGGGATGTAGGATCTGGAGGAGATTACAGAGATAGGGAGTGGTGTAGGGGCTGAAGGAGGTTACAGAAACAGGGAGAGGATTAGGTGCTGGAGGAGGTTACAGAGATAGGGAGGGCTGTAGGGGCTGGAGGAGGTTACGGCGATAGGCATGGGTGTAGGGGCTGGAGGAGTTTACAGAGATCGGGAGTGGTGTAGTGGCTGGAGGGGTTAACAGAGGTAGGGAGGGGTGTAGGGCATGGAGGAGGTTACAGTGATAGGGTGTTTGTAGAGGCTGGACAAAGTTACAGACATAGGGAGTGTGGCAGGGGCTGGAGGAGTTTAAAGACATAGGCAGTGTTGTACTGAGTAGAGGAGGTTACAGAGATAGGGACGGGTGTAGGTGTCTGGAGGTGGTTACAGAGATATGGAGGGGTGTAGGGGCTGGAGGAGGTTACAGAGATAGAGAGGGGTGTAGGGGCTGGAGGAGATTACAGAGATAGGGACGGGTGTTAGTGGCTGGAGGAGGTTACAGAGATAGGGAAGGGTGTAGCGGCTGGGAGAATTTACAGAGATCGGGAGCGTTGTAGTGAGTGGAGGATGTATCCGAGATAGGGATTCTTGTAGGGTTTGACAGAGGTTACATAGATAGTTCTGTCGAAGGGTCATGAGGACTCGAAACGTCAACTCTTTCCTTCTCCGCCGATGCTGCCAGACCTGCTGAGTTTTTCCAGGTAATTCTGTTTTTGTTTTGGATTTCCAGCATCCGCAGTTTTCTTTGTTTTTATGTTACATAGATAGGGATGGTTGGAGTGAGTGTAGGAGGTTATGGAGAAAGGGAGGGTTGTAGGGAGTGGAGGACATTGCAGACATAGGGAGGGTTGTAGGGGCTGGAGAATTTTACAGAGATAGGGATGCAGGAGCTGGAGGAGGTTACAGAGATACGGAGGTGTGAAGGGTCTGGAGGAGGTTACAGAGATATAGAGGTGTATAGGTGCTGGAGGAGGTTCCAGATATAGGGAGAGGTGTAGGGGCTGGAGGAGGTTATAGGCATAGGAAGGTGTGTAGGGTCAGGAAGCTGTTACAGAGTTAAGGAGGGTTGTAAGGGCTGGAGGAGGTTACAGAGATAGGGAGGGTTGTAGGGAATGTAGGAGTTTACAGAGATCAGGAGGGTTGTAGGTGCTGGAGGAGTTTACAGAGATAGGGAGGGATGTAGGATCTGGAGGAGTTTACAGAGATAGGGAGTGGTGTAGGGGCTGAAGTAGGTTACAGAAACAGGGAGAGGATTATGTGCTGGAGGAGGTTACAGAGATAGGGAGGGGTGTAGGGGCTGGAGGAGGTTATGGTGATTGGGATCTGTGTAGGGGCTGGAGGATGTTACAGAGGAAGGGAGGGTTGTAGTGAGTGGAGGAGGTTACAGATAGGGAGGGGTGTAGGTGGCTGGAGGTGGTTACAGAGATATGGAGGGGTGTAGGTGGCTGGAGGAGATTACAGAGATAGGGACAGGTGTAAATGGCTGGAGGTGGTTACAGAGATAGGGAGGGGTGTAGCAGCTGGAGGAGTTTACAGAGATAGCAGAGATGTAGTGACTGGATGAGTTTACAGAGATAGGGATGGGTGTAGGTGCTGGAGGAGGTTACAGAGATAGGGAGGGGTGTAGGGGCTGTACGAGGTTACTGAGATAGGGATGTGGTTAGGGTGCTGGAGGAAGTTACAGAGATAGGGAGGTTTGTAAGGGCTGGAGGAGCTTACAGAGATAGGGAGCGTTGTAGTGAGTGGAGGAGTTTTCCGAGATAGGGAGTCTTGTAGGGTTTGACAGAGGTTACATAGATAGGGATGGTTGTAGTGAGTGTAGGAGGTTACGGAGAAAGGGAGGGTTGTAGGGAGTGGAGGACATTGCAGTCATAGGGAGGGTTGTAGGGGCTGGAGAATTTTACAGAGATAGGGATGCGGTGCAGGGGCTGGAGGAGGTTACAGAGATACGGAGGTGTGTAGGTTCTGGAGGAGGTTACAGAGATAGAGAGGTGTATAGGTGCTGGAGGAGGTTCCAGATATAGGGAGAGGTGTAGGGGCTGGAGAAAGTTACACAGATAGGTAGGTGTGTAGGGGCTGGAGGAGGTTACACGGATAGGAAGGGATGTAGGGGCTGGAGGAGGTTACAGAGATAGGGAGTGGTGTACGGGCTGAGAATGTTGCAGTGATATGGAGTGTTGTATGTGGCTGGAGGTGGTTACAGAGATAGGGAGGGTTGTAGGGCCTGGAGGTGGTTACAGAGATAAGGAGGGGTGTAGGGCCTGGAGGTGGTTACAGAGATAAGGAGGGGTTTAGTGGCTGTACGAGGTTACTGAGATAGAGATGGGTATAGGGTGCTGGAGGAGGTTACAGAGATAGGGAGGTATGTAAGGGCTGGAGGAGCTTACAGAGATAGGGAGCGTTGTAGTGAATGGAGGAGTTATCCGAAATAGGGAGTCTTGTAGGGTTTGACAGAGGTTACATAGATCGGGATAGTTGTAGTGAGTGCAGGAGGTTACGGAGAAAGGGAGGGTTGTAAGGAGTGGAGGACATTACAGAGAGAGGGAGGGTTGTAGAGGGTGAAAAATTTTACAGAGATAGGGATGGGCCGCAGGGGTTCGAGGAGGTTACAGAGATACGGAGGTGTGTAGGGTCTGGAAGAAGTTACAGAGACAGGGAGGTTTGTAGGGACTGGTGGAGCTTACAGAGATAGAGAGGTGTGTCGGGGCTGGAGGAGGTTCCAGATATAGGGAGCGGTGTAGGGGCTGGAGGAGCTTACAGAGATAGGAAGGTGTGTAGGGGCAGGAAGCGGTACAGAGTTAAGGAGTGTTGTAGGTGCTGGAGGAGTTTACAGAGATAGGGAGAGGTGTAGGGGCTGAGAATGTTGCAGTGATAGGGAGGGTTGTAGGGGCTGGAGGTTGTTACAGAGATATGGAGGGGTGTAGGGGCTGGAGGTGGTTACAGAGAAAAGGAGGGTTGGAGGGGCTGGAGGTGGTTACAGAGATAAGGAGGGGTATAGGGTCTGGATGAGGTTACAGAGAAAGAGAGGGCTGTAGATGGCTGGAGATGGTTCTGGAGATAGGGAGGGTTGTCTGGGCTGGAGGTTGTTACTGAAATAGTGAGCGTTATGGGGACTGGAAGAGGTTACAGAGAAATGGAAGTTTGTAATGGCTGGAAGAATTTACAAAGATAGTGAGGGTCATAAAGGCTGGAGGAGGTTACGGAGATAGGGAGGGCTGTATTGGCTGTTGGAGGTTACAGAGATAAGTTGTGGTGTAGGGGCTGGAGGAGGTTACAGAGATAGGGAACTTTGTAGGGGCTGGAGGAGGTTACAGAGATAGGGAGTGTAGTAGGGGCTAGAGGAGGTTACAGAGATAGAGAAGTTTGTAGTGCTGGAGGAGTTACAGAGTTAAGGAGAATTATAGGGGCTGGAGGAGGTTACAGAGATAGGGAGTGTTGTCGGAGCTGCAGCAGTTTACAGAAATAGGCAGGATTGTAGTGAGTGGAAGAGGTTACAGAGATAGGGCGGGGTGTAGGAGCTGGAGGAGGTTACAGAGATAGGGAGGGGTGTCGGGTCTGGAGGTGGTTACAGAGATAGTGAGTGTTGTAGTGGCCTAAGGAAATTACAGAGATATGAATGTTTCTAGAAGCTGGAGTAGGTTACAGACATCAGGAGGATTGTAGTGAGTGGAGGAGCTTACAGAGATAGGGAGGGGTGTAAGGGCCAGAGGAGATTACGGGGATAGGGAGGGTTGTAGGTGGCTGGAAGTGGTTACAAAGATAGGGAGGGGTGTAGGGGCTGGAGGAGTTTACATAGATAAGGAGGTTTGTAAAGGCTGGAGGAGGTTACAGAGATAGGGATGGTTGTAGGGAGTAGATGATCTTACAAAGATAGGGAGGGTTGTAGGGGCTGGAGGTAGTTGCAGAGATCGGGAGGGGTGAGTAGGGAGGTGTGTATGGTCTGGAGGAGGTTACAGAGATAGGAATTTGTGTAGGAGCAGGAGGATGTTACAGAGATAGGTTGGGGTGCAAGGGCTGGAGGAGGTTGCAGATATCAGGAAGGTTGTAGTGAGTGGAGGCGGTTACAGAGATAGGTAGGGTTGTAGGGGCTGGAGGAGTTTACAGAGATAGGGTGGGATGTAGGATCAGGAGGAGATTACAGAGATAGGGAGTGGTGTAGGGGCTGGAGGAGATTACGGAAATAGGGATGGATGTAGGGGCTGGAGGTTACAGAGATAGTGAGACTTGTAGTGGCCCAAGGAAATAACGGAGATAGGGAGGTTTGTAGTGCTGGAGGATTTACAGAGATAAGGAGAATTGTAGGGGCTGGAGGTGGTTACAGAGATAGGGAGTGTTGTCGGGGCTGGAGCAGTTTACAGAAATAGGGAGGATTGTAGTGAGTGGAAGATGTTACAGAGATAGGGCGGGGTGTAGGGTCTGGAGGTGGTTACAGAGATAGTGAGAGTTGTAGTGGCCTAAGGAAATTACAGAGATAGGGAGGTTTGTAGAAGCTGGAGCAGGTTACAGAGATCAGTAGGGTTGTAGTGAGTGGAGGAGTTTACAGAGATAGAGAGGGATGTAAGGGCTGGAGGAGATTACAGAGATAGGGAGGGTTGTAGGTGGCTGGAAGTGGTTACAGAGATAGGGAGGAGTGTAGGGGCTGGAGGTGTTTACATAGATAAGGAGGTTTGTAAGGGCCGGAGGAGGTTACAGAGATAGGGAGGGTTGTAGTGGCTGGAGGAGTTGACAGAGATAGGGAGGGGTGTAGGTGCTGGAGGAGGCTACAGAAATAGGGAGGGGTGTAGGGGCTGGAGGAGGTTACTGAGATAGGGATGGCTGTAGGGTCCTGGAGGAGGTTACAGAGATAGGGAGGTTTGTAAGGCTAGAGGAGTTTGCAGAGACAGGGAGTATTATAGTGAGTGGAGGAGGTAACAGGGATAGGGAGTCTTGTAGGGTGTGGCTGATGTTACAGAGATAGGGATGGTTGTAGTGAGTGTAGGAGGTTACGGAGAAAGGGAGGGTTGTAGGGATTGGAGGACGTTACAGAGATAGGGAGCGTTGTAGGGGCTGGAGTATTTTACAGAGATAGGGAGGGGTGTCGGGGCTGGAGGAGGTTATAGAGATACGGAGGTGTGCAGGGGCTGGAGGATGTTCCAGATATAGGGTGGGGTGTAGGGGCTGAAGGAGGTTACAGAGATAGGGAGAGGTGTAGGGGCTGAGAATGTTGCAGTGATAGGGAGAGGTGTATGTGGCTGGAGGTGGTTACAGAGATAGGGAGGCTTGTAAGGCAGGAGGTGGTTACAGAGATAAGGAGTGGTGTAGGGGCTGGATGAGGTTACAGAGAAAGAGAGGGGTGTAGATGGTTGGAGGTGGTTATGGAGATAGGATGGGGTGTAGGGGCTGGAGGTTGTTACAGTAATAGTGAACGTTATTGGGACTAGAGGAGGTTACAGAGAAATGGAAGGTTGTAAGGGCTGGGGGAGTTTACAGAGATAAGGAGGGTTATAGTGAGTGGAGGAAGTAACAGAGATAGGGAGTCTTGTAGCGTGTGGCTGATGTTACAGAGATAGGGATGGTTGTAGTGAGTGTAGGAGGTTATGGAGAAAGGGAGGGTTGTAGGGAGTGGAGCACATTACAAAGACAGGGAGGGTTGTAGAGGCTGGAGGAGGTTACAGAATTAGGGGGGCTTTTAGGGGCTGTTGGAGTTTACAGAGGTAAGTTGTGGTGTAGGGGCTGGAGGAGGTTAAACAGATAGGTGGGGGTGTAGGGGCTGGAGGAGGTTACAGAGATAGTGAGCTTTGTAGGGGCTGGAGGAGGTTACAGAGATAGGGAGCTTTGTAGGGCTGGAGGAGTTACAGAGATAGGGAGATTTGTAGAGGATGGAGGAGATTACAGAGATAGGGAGTGTTGTAGAGGATGGAGGAGATTGCAGAAATAGGGAGGATTGTAGTGAGTGGAGGATGTTGCAGAGATAGGGAGGGGTGTAGGAGCTGGAGGAGGTTACAGGGATAGCGAGGGGTGTAGGGTCTGGAGGTGGTTACAGAGATCAGGAGCATTGTAGTCAGTGGAGTAGGTTACAGAGATAGGGAGGGCTGGAGTGAATGGAGGAAGTTACAGAGATAGGGAGGGTTGTAGATAGTGGAGGAGTTTACAGAGAATGGGAGGGATGTAAGGGCTGGAGGAGATTACAGATATAGGGAGGGGTGTAGGTGGCTGGAGGAGATTACAGATATAGGGAGGGGTGTAGGTGGCTGGAGGAGATTACAGATATAGGGAGGGGTGTAGGGGCTGGAGGAGATTACAGATATAGGGAGGGGTGTAGGTGGCTGGAGGTGGTTACAGAGATAGGGAGGGGTGTAGGGGCTGGAGGTGGTTACAGAAATAGTGAGCGTTGTAGGAGCTGGAGAAAGTTACAGATTTAGGGATGTATGTAGGGGCTCGAGGAGGTAACAGAGCTAGTGAGGGATGAATGTGTTGATGGAGGTTACAGAAATAGGGAGGGTTGTAGTGAGTGGAGGAGGTTACAGAGATAAGGATGGGTGCAGTGGCTGGAGGATGTTACAGAGATAGGGAGAGTTGTCAGGGCTGGAGTAGGTTACAGAGATAGGGAGGGGTGTAGGGGCTGGAAGAGGTAACAGAGATAGGGAGGGATGTAGGGGCTGTAGGAGGATACTGAGATAGGGATGGGTGTAAGGTGCTGGAAGAGTTTACAGAGATAGGGAGGGGTGTAGGATGCTGGAGGACTTTGCAGAGATAAGGAGGTTTGTAAGGTCTGGACGAGGTTACAGACATAAGGAGGTTGTAGGGAGTGGAGGAGCTTACAGAGATAGGGAGGGTTGTCGGGGCTGGAGGATTTTACAGAGATAGGGAGGTGTGTTGGTGCTGGAGGTGTTTACAGAGATATGGAGGGGTGTAGGGGCTGTGGGAATCTGCAGAAAAAGGGAGGGGTGTAGGGAGTTGAGGAGGTTACAGAGAAAGTGTGGGGTGTAGATGGCTGGAGGTGTTTACAAAGATAGGGAGGGGGTAGGGTCTGAGGTGGTTACGGAGAAAGGGAGCAGGAGGAGATTACTGAGTTGGGGAGGGTTGTAGGGTCTGGAGGAAGTTACAGAGATAGGGAAGGTTGTAGGGGCTGGATGACTTTACAGAGATACGGAGGGGCATAGGCACTGGAGGAGGTTACAGCGACAGGAAGAAGTGTAGGAGCAGGAGGAGGTTACTGAGTTGGGAAGGGTTGTAGGGTTGGAGGAGGTTTAAGAGATAGGTTGGGGTGCAGGGGCTGGAGGTGGTTACAGATATAGGGAGGGTTGTAGAGGCTGGAGGAAGTTACAGAATTAGGGAGTCTTGTAGGGGCTGTTGGAGGTTACTGAAATAAGTTGTGGTGTAGGGGCTGGAGGAGGTTACAGAGATAGGGAGTGTTGTAGCGGCTGGAGGAGTTAACAGAGATAGTGAGGGTGTAGGGCTGGAGGAGGTTACAGAGATAGGGAGATTTGTAGGGGCTGTACGAAGTTACAGAGATATGGACGGGTTTAGGGGCTGGAGGAGATTACAGAGATAGGGTGCGGTGTAGGTGGCTGGAGGTGGTTACAGAGATAGAGAGGGGTGTAGGGGCAGGGGGAGTTTACGGAGATAGGAGGGATGTAGGGGCTGGATGAATTTACAGAGATAGGGTGGGATGCAGGGGCTGGACGAGAATAATGAGACAGGGAGGGTTGCAGTGGCTGGAAAAGGTTACAGAGATAGGGAGAGGTGTAAGGGCTGAGGATGTTGCAGTGATAGGGAGGGGTGTATGTGGCTGCAGGTGGTTACAGTGATAGGGAGGGGTGTAGGGGCTGGAGGTGGTTACAGAGATAGGGAAGGGTGTAGGGGCTGGATGTGTTTACCAAGAAAGTGTGGGGTGTGGATGGCTGGAGGTGTTTACAAAGATAGGGAGGGGTGTAGGGGCTGAGGTGGTTATGGAGAAAGGGAGGGGTGTAGGGGCTAGATGAGATTACAGAGATAGGGAGGGGTCTAGGGGCTGGAGGTGGTTACAGAAATGGGGGATGTTATAGGGGCTGGAGGAAGTTACAGACATAGGGAAGGATGTAGGGGCTGCAGGAGGTAACAGAGATAAAGAGGGGTGAAAGGGCTTGAGGAGGTTACAGAAATAGGGAGGGTTGTAGTGATTGGAGGAGGTTACGGAGATAGGGATGTATGTATTGGCTGGAGGATGTTCCAGAGATAGGGAGTGTTGTCATGGCTGGAGGAGGCTACAGAGATAGGGAGGGGTGTAGGTGCTGGAGGAAGGTACACAGATAGGGAGGGGTGTAGGGACTGGAGGAGCTTACAGTGATAGATTGATGTGTAGGGGCTGGAGGAGGTTACAGAGATAGGAAGGTGTGTAGGATCAAGAGGAGCTTACTAATTGGGCAGTGTTGTAGGGTCTGGAGGAGGTTACCGAGATAGGGAGGTTTGTAGGGGCTGGATGAAGTTACAGAGATACGGAGGTTTGTAGGGGCTGGAGGAGGTTACAGATATAGGGAGGGTTGTAGTGAGTGGAGGAGGTTACAGAAATCGGAGGGATGTAGGGGCTGGAGGAGGTTGCAGAGATAGGGAGGGATGTAGGGGCTGGATGAGTTTACAGAGATAGGGAGGGGTGTATGTGCTCGAGGAGGTTACAGAGATAGGGTGGGGGATGTAGTGCTGGAGGATGTTACAGTGATAGGGAGGGGTGTAGGGGCTGGAGGATGTTCCAGAGATAGGGATGGGTTTAGGGGCTGGAGGAGGTAACAGAGATACAGAGTTTTGTCGGGGCTGGAGGAGGTTACAGACATAGGGAGCATTGTAGGTGCTGGAGGATATTGTAGAGATAGGGAGGTTTGTAGGGGCTGCAGGAGGTTACAGGGATAGGGAAGGGAGTAGGTTCTGGAGGAGGTTACAGAGATAGGGAGGGTTGTAGTGAGTGGAGGAGGTTACAGAGATAGGGAGTCTTGTTGGGTGTGGCAGAGGTTACAGAGATAGGGATTGTTTTAGTAAGTGTAGGAGTTTACAGAGAAAGGGAGTGTTGTAGGGAGTGGAGGACATTACAGAGATAGGGAGGGTTGTAGTGAGTGGAGGAGGTTACAGAGATAGGGAGGGGTGTAGCTGCTGGAGGAGGTTACAGGGATAGGGAGGGTTGTTGGGGCTGGACGAGATTACTGAGATAGGGAGGGTTGTAGTGAGTGGAGGAGGTTACAGAGATAGGGAGTTTTGTTGGGTGTGGCAGAGGTTACAGAGATAGGGATGGTTTTAGTAAGTGTAGGAGTTTACAGAGAAAGGGAGTGTTGTAGGGAGTGGAGGACATTACAGAGATAGGGAGGGTTGTAGGGGCTGGAGGATTTTACAGAGATAGGGAAGGGGTTACAGAGTTAGGGAGGTGTGTAGGGGCTGGAGGACGTTACAGAAATAGGGAGGGGTGTAGGGACTGGAGGAGGTTACAGAGATAAGGAGGGGTGTAGGGGCTGGAGGAGGTTACAGAGATAGGGTGAGGTGTAGGGGCTGAGGATGTTGCACTGATACAGTGGGGTGTATGTGGCTGGAAGTGGTTACAGAGATAGTGAGTGGTATAGGGGCTGGAGGTTGTTTCAGAAATAGTGAGCATTGTCGGGGCTGGTGGAGGTTACAGCGAAATGGAAGTTTGTTGGGGCTGGAGGATTTTACAGAGATAGGGAGGGTCATACAGGCTGGAGGTGGTTACAGAGATAGGAAGCTTTGTAGTGTTTGGAGGAGGTTACAGAGATAGGGAGGGTTGTAGTGAGTGGAAGATGTTACAAAGATATGGAGGGGTTCGGGGGCTTTGGGTGATTAGAGAGATACACAGGGTTGTACTTGGCTGGAGGTGGTTACAGAGATAGGGAGTGGTGTAGCGGCTGTAGGAGATTACAGAGATAGGGAGGGTTCTGAGATGTGGAGGAGTTTAGAGAGTTAGCGAGTGGTGTAGGGACTGGATGCGGTTACTGAAACAAGAGAGTGGTAGGTGCTGGAGGAGGATACAGAGATAGGGTGTGGTGTAGGGACTGGAGGAGTTTACAGAGATAGGGAGGGGTGTAGGGGCTGGAGGAGGTTACAGAGATAGGGAGGGGTGTAGGGGCTGGAGGAGTTTACAGAGTTAGGGAGGGGTGTAGTTGCTGGTGGTGGTTACAGAGATAGGGAGGGGTGTAGGGGCTGGAGGTGTTTACAGTGATAGAGAGGGGTGTAGGGGCTGGAGGAGGTTACAGGGATAGGGAGCGGTGTAGGTTCTGGAGGAGGTTAAAGAGATAGGAAGGTAAGTAGGAGCAGGAAGAGGTGTCCTAAGTTGGGGAGGGTTGTAGGTGCTGAAGGTGGTCACAGAGATAGGGAGGGTTGTAGGTGCTGGAGGAGATTTATGAGATAGGGAGGGGTGTAGTGGTTGGAGTTGATTACAGAGATAGACAGAGTTGTAGGCGGCTGGAGATAGTTACAGAGATAGGGAGGGGTATATGGGCAGTAGGAGATTACGAGATCGGGAGGTGTGTAGGGGCTGGAGGAGGGTACAGAGATATCGAGGGGTGTAGGTCACTAGATGTGATTACAGAAATATGGAGGGGTGTAGGGGCTGGAGGAGTTTACAGAGATAGGGAGGGATGTTGGATCTGGAGGAGTTTACAGAGATAGGGAGGGCTGTAGGGGCTGGAGGAGTTTACAGAGATAGGGAGAGATGTAGGGTCTGGAGGAGTTTACAGAGATAGGGAGGAGTGTACGGGCTGCCGGAGGTTGCAGGGATAGGGCGGGAGTTACAGAGATAGGGAGCGGTGAGAGGCTGGAGAGTGTTACAGAGATAGGGAGGGGTGTAGGAGCTAGAGGAGGTTACAGAGATAGGGAGGGAGGTAAGGGGCTGGAGGTGGTTACAAAGATATGGGTGGCGGGAGGGGCTGGAGGAGGTTACAGAAATAGGGAGGGAGTTATAGAGATAGTGAGCGGTGTAGGGCTGGAGGAGGTTACAGATAGGGAGGGATGTACGGGCATGAGGAGGATACAGAGATATGGAGGGGTGTAGGGGCTGGAGGAGGTTTCAGAGATAAGGAGGGGTGTAGGGGCTGGAGGAGGTTACAGAGATAGGGAGGTGTGTAGGGGTTGGAGGAGGTTACAGAGATAGGGAAGTGTGTAGGGGTTGGAGGAGCTTACAGAGATAGGGAGGTGTTTAGTGTTTGGAGGAGCTTATAGAGATAGGGAGGTGTGTAGTGGTTGGAGGAGGTTACAGAGATAGGGAGGGGTGTAGGAGCCGGAGGAGATTACACAGACAGGGAGGGGTGTAGGGGCTGGATGAGGTTACAGAGATAGGGAGGGGTTAGAGCCTGGAGGAGGTTACAGAGATGGGGAGGGAGTTACAGAAATTGTGGGGTGAGAGGCTGGAGGAGGTTACAGAGATGGGGAGGGAGTTACAGAGATTGTGGTGTGATAGGCTGGAGGAGATTAGAGATAAGGCGGGATGTAGGGGCTGGAGGAGTTTACAGAGTTAGGGAGGAGTGTAGGGACTGGAGGTGGTTACAGAGACAGGGGGAGGTGTAGGGGCTGGAGGAAGTTACAGAGATATGGAGCGGTGTAGGGGCTGGTGGAGGTTACAGAGATACGGAGGTTTGAAGGGTTTGGAAGAGGTTACAGAGATAGTGAGGGGTCTAGGGTGTGGAGGAGGTCACAGAGATAGGTAGGAGTGAGAGGCTGGAGGAGGTTACAGAGATAGGGAGAGGAGCAGGAGCCGGAGGAGGTTACAAAGATATGGAGGGGTGTAGAGGCTGGAGGTGGTTACAGACATTGGATGGTGTGTAGGGATTGGAGGAGGTTACAGAGATAGGGAGAGGTGTAGGAGCCCGAGGAGGTTACAGAGATTTGGAGGGGTGTAGGGGCTGGAGGGGATTACAGAGATAGGAAGTTACAGAGATAGGGAGGGAGTTACAGAGATAAGGAGGGTGTAGGGCTGGAGGAGGTTACAGAGATACGGAGGGGTGTAGGGCTGGAGGAGCTTATAGAGATAGGGAGGGGTGTAGGGGTTGGTGCAGGTTACAGAGATAGGGAGGGGCGTAGGAGCTGCCGGATTTTAAAGAGATAGGGAGCGGTTTAGGGGCTGGAGGAGGTTACAGAGATACGGAGGGGTGTAGGGGTTGGAGGAGGTTACAGAGATACGGAGGGGTGTAGGGTGCAGCACACCCTCAAATGCAGACTCTCTAGCAGTGCAGCACACCCCCAATTATTGACCCTCCAATAGTGCAGCATACCGTCAATTACTGACACTGCAATAGTGTAGCACCCTCTCAAATACTGACACTCCAATAGTGTAGCACCCCCTCAAATACTGTGACTCCAATAGTGCATCATACCCTCAATTACTGACACTCCAATCGTGCAGCACACCCTCAATTACTTATGGTCCAATATTGAAGCACACTGTCAATTCCTGACAATCCATTAGTGCATCCGGAGGAGGTTCCAGATATAAGGAAGGTTTAGGGTCTGGAGGAGATTACAGAGATAGGAAGGTTTGTAGGAGCAGGAGGAGGATACTGAGTTGGGGAGGGTTGTTGGGTGTGGAGGAGGTTACAGAGATCAGGTGGGTTGTGGTGAGTGGAGGAGTTTACAGAGATAGGGAGGGTTGTAGGATCTGGAGGAGATTACAGAGATAGGGAGTGTATAGGGGCTGAAGGAGGTTACAGAAACAGGAAGAGGATTAGGTGCTGGAGGAGGTTAGAGAGATAGGAGGGCTGTAGGGGCAGGAGGAGGTTACGGCGATAGGGATGGGTGTAGGGGCTGGAGGAGGTTACAGAGATAGGGAGGTGTGTAGGAGTTGGAGGTGGTTATAGAGATAGGGAGGGGTGTAGGAGCCGGAGGATTTTACAGAGATAGGGAGAGGTGTAGGGGCTTAAGGAGGTTACAGAGACAGGGAGGGCTGTAGGGACTGGAGGAGATTACAGAGATAGGGAGGGGTGTACGGGCTGGAGAAGCTTACAGAGATCGGGAGGGGTGTAAGGTTTGGAGCAGGTTACAGAGATAGGGAGGGGCTTAGGGGCTGGAGGACGTTACAGAGATAGGGAGGGGTGTATGGGCTGGAGCAGCTTACAGAGTTCGGGAGGGGTGTAGGTGCTGGAGGAGCTTACAGAGATAGGGGTGGTGTAGGGGCTGGAGGAGGTTACAGATTTAGGGAGGTTTGTAGGGGTTGGAGGATGTTACAGAGATAGGAAGGTGTGTAGGGGTTGGAGGTGGTTACAGAGATAGGGAAGGGTGTAGGAGCCGGAGGATTTTACAGAGATATGGAGAGGTGTAGGGGCTGGAGGAGGTTACAGAGATAGGGAGGTGTGTAGTGGCTGGAGGGGGTTACAGAGATAGGGAGGGAGTTACAGAGATAAGGAGGATTGTAGACTGGAAGAGGTTACAGGGATAGGGTGGGGATTACAGAGATAGGGAGCGGTGTGAGGCTGGAGAGAGTTACAGAGATAGGGAGGGGTGTAGGTGCCGTAGGAGCTTACAGAGATCGGGAGGGGTGTAGGGGCTGGAGGTGGTTACAAAGATAGGGGTGGGGGGAGGGGCAGGAGGAGGTTTCAGAAATAGGGAGGGAGTAATAGAGATAGTGAGCGGTGTAGGGCTGGAGGAGGTTAAAGATATGAAGGGGTGTATGGGCATGAGGAGGTTACAGAGATATGGAGGGGTGTAGGGGCTGGAGGAAGTTACAGAGTTAGGGAGGGTTGTAGGAGCTGGAGGAGGTTACAGAGATAGGGAGGGGTGTAGGGGCTGGTGGAGGTTACAGAGATAGGAAGTGTTGCAGGAGCTGGAGGATTTTACAGAGATAGGACGGGTTTAGGGGCTGGAGGAGGTTACAGAGATAGGGAGGGGTGAAGGAGCTGGAGGAGATTAAACAGACAGGGAGGGGTGTAGGGGCTGGATGAGGTTACAGAGATAGGGAGGGGTGTAGGGGGTGGAGGAGGTTACAGAGATAGGGAGCGGTGAGAGACTTGAGGAGGTTACAGAGATGGGTAGGGAGTTACAGAGATTGTGGGGTGATAGGCTGGAGGAGGTTACAGAGATAGGGCGGGATGTAGGGGCTGGAGGAGGTTACAGAGATAGGGAGGTGTGTAGGGGTTGGAGGAGGTTACAGAGATACAGAGCTTTGAAAGGGTTGGAGGAGGTTACAGAGATAGGGAGGGGTCTAGGGACTGGAGGAGGTTAAAGAGATAGGGACGGGTGTATGGACTGGAGGAGGTAACAGAGTTAGGGAGAGGTGTAGGAGCCCGAGGAGGTTACAGAGATTGGGAGGGGTGTTGGGGCTGGAGGGGGTTACAGAGATAGGAAGTTACAGAGATAGGGAGGGAGTTGCAGAGATAAGGAGGGGTGTAGGTCTGGAGGAGGTTACAGTGATAGGGAGGGGTGTAGCGGCTGGAGGAGCTTACAGAGCTAGGGAATGGTTTACGGGCTGGAGAAGCTTACAGAGATAGCGAGGGGTGTAGGGGTTGGAGCAGGTTACAGAGATAGGGAAATGTGTAGGGGCTGGAGGAGAATACAGAGTTAGTGAGGGGTGTAGGGGTTGGAGGAGGTTACAGAGATACGGAGGGGTGTAGGGTTTGGAGGAGTTTATAGAGATAGGGAGGTGTCTAGGGAATGGTGGAGGTTACAGAGATAGGGAGGGGTGTAGGTTGCAGCACACCCTCAAATGCGGACCCTCCAATAGTGCAGCACACCCCCAATTATTGACCCTCCAATAGTGCAGCATACCGTCAATTACTGACACTGCAATAGGGTAGCACCCCTCAATTACTGACACTCAATAGTGCCGCACACCGTCAATTACTGACACTCGAATAGTGCAGCACACCCTCAATTACTGACACTCCAATAGTGCAGCACACCCTCAATTACTGACACTCCAATAGTGCAGCACACCCTCAATTACTGACCCTCCAATAGTGCAGCACACCCTCAATTACTGACACTCGAATAGTGCAGCACACCCTCAATTACTGACCCTCCAATAGTGCAGCACACCCTCAATTATTGACACTCGAATAGTGCAGCACACCCTCAATTACTGACCCTCCAATAGTGCAGCACACCCTCAATTACTGACACCATGTAGGGCGGAACACCCTGAATTACTGTCCTTTCAATAGTCCAGCACACCCTGATTGACCCTCCAATAGTGCAGCACACCCTCAATCACTGCCACACCAATAGTGCAGCAAACCCTGAATTACTGACCCTGCAATAGTGCAGCACACCCTCAATTACTTGCACACCTCTAGTGCAGCACGCCCTCAATCACTGACATTCCAAAAGTGCAGCACACCCTCAATTACTTGCACACCTCTAGTGCAGCACCCCCTCAATCACTGACAATCCAAAAGTGCAGCACACCCTCAATTGATGACTCTTCAATAATGCAGCACAGTCTCATTTACTGATCCTCCAATATTGGAGCACACCCTCAAACACTGACCCTCTAATAGTGCATCACACCTTCAATTACTGACCTTCCGACATTGCAGAACACCCTCAATTACACACCATCCACTAGTGCAGCACTCCCTCAATTAATGACACTCCAACAGTGCAGCACAACATCAATTACTGACACTTCAATACTGTAGGCAACCCTCAATTACTGACCCTCCAATAGTGCAGCACACCCTCAATTACTGACAATCCAACAATGCAGCTCAGTCTCGATTACTAACAATCCAATAGTGCACCAGCCTCAATTACTGACAATCCAACAGTGCAGCACAGCCACAATTACTGAACTCCAATAGTGAAGCACACCCTCAATTACCTACCCTCCAATACTACAGCACACCCTCAGTTAGGGACCCTCCTATAGTGGAGCACTCCCTCAATTACTGACAATCCAACAGTGCAGCACAGCCACAATTACTGAACTCCAATACTGCAGCACACCCTCAATTACTGACACTCCAATACTGCAGCACACCCTCAATTACTTACACACCAATAGTGCAGCACACCCTCAATTACTGACATTCAATAATGCCGCACAACTTCAATTACTGACACTCCAATAGAGCAGCACACCCTCAATTACTGACCCTCCAATAGTTCAGCACACTCTCGATTACTGACACTCCAATAGTGCAGCACACCCTCAATTACTGACACTCCAATAGTGCAGCACACCCTCAATTACTGACACGCCTATTGTGCAGCATATCCTCAATTATTTACAATCCAATACTGCAGCACACCCACAATTACCGACGACCAATCATGCAGCACACCCTCAATTACTGACATGCAAGTAGTGCTTCAGACATTCAGTTACTTATGCTCCAATATTGAAGAACACCGTCAATTCCTGACAATCCATTAGTGCAGCCGGAGGAGGTTCCAGATATAAGGAGGGTTTAGGATCTGGAGGAGATTACAGAGATAGGAAGGTTTTTAGGAGCAGGAGGAGGATACTGAGTTGGGGAGGGTTGTTGGGTCTGGAGGAGGTTACAGAGATCGGGTGGGTTGTGGTGAGTGGAGAAGTTTACAGAGATAGGGAGGGTTGTAGAGAGTGGAGGAGTTTACAGAGATCAGGAGGGTTGTAGGGGCTGTAGGAGTTTACAGAGATAGGGAGGGATGTAGGATCTGGAGGAGATTACAGAGATAGGGAGTGGTGTAGGGGCTGAAGGAGGTTACAGAAACATGGAGAGAATTAGGTGCTGGAGGAGGGTACAGAGATAGGTAGGGCTGTAGGCGCTGGAGGAGGTTACGGTGATAGGAATGGGTGTAGGGGCTGGAGAGGTTACAGAGATCGGGAGTGGTGTAGTGGCTGGAGGAGATAACAGATTTAGGGAGGGGTGTAAGGCATGGAGGAGGTTACAGTGATAGGGGGGTTTGTAGGAGCTGGACAAAGTTACAGACATAGGGAGTGTTGTAGGGGCTGGAGGAGGTTAAAAACATAGGCAGTGTTGTACTGAGTGGAGGAGGTTACAGAGATAGGGACGGGAGTAGGTGGCTGGAGGTGGTTACAGAGATATGGAAGGGTGTAGGGGCTGGAGGAGGTTACAGAGATAGGGACGGGTGTAAGAAGTTGGAGGTTACAGAGATAGGGAGGTGTTTAGCGGCTGGGGGAGTTTACAGAGATAGGAGAGATGTAGGGGCTGGATGAGTTTACAGTGTTAGGGATTGGTGTAGGTGCTGGAGGAGGTTACAGAGATAAGGAGGGGTATAGGGGCTGTACGAGGTTACCGAGATAGGGATGGGTATAGGGTGCTGGAGGAGGTTACAGAGATAGGGAGGTTTGTAAGGCCTGGAGGAGCTCACAGAGATCGGGAGCATTGTAGTGACTGGAGGAGGTATCCGATATAGGGAGTCTTGTAGGGTTTGACAGAGGTTACATAGATAGGGATAGTTGTAGTGAGTGTAGGAGGTTATGAAGAAAGGGAGGGTTGTAGGTAGTGGAGCACATTGCTGACATAGGGAGGGTTGTAGGGGCTGGAGAATTTTACAGAGATAGGGATGGGGTGCAGGGGCTGGAGGAGGTTACAGAGATACGGAGGTGTGTTGGGTCAGGAGGAGGTTACAGAGATACAGAGGTGTATAGGTGCTAGAGGAGGTTCCAGATATAGGGAGTGGTGTAGGGATTGGAGGAGGTTACAGAGATAGGGATGGGTGTAGGACTGGTGGAGGTTACAGAGAAAGGAAGGGTGCGAGGCTGGAGGAGGTTACGGAGATCTGAAGTTACAGATATAGGGAGGGAGTTACAGAGATAAGGAGAGTTGTAGGGCTGGAGGAGGTTACAGAGATAGGGAGGGGTGTAGGAGGTGGAGGAGGTTACAGAGATAGCGAGGGGTGTAGGGGCTGGAGGAGGTTACAGAGATAGGGAGGGGTGTACGGGTTGGAGAAGCTTACAGAGTTAGGGAGCATTGTAGTGACTGGAGGAGGTATCCGAGATAGGGAGTCTTGTAGGGTTTGACAGAGGTTACATAGATAGGGATAGTTGTAGTGAGTGTAGGAGGTTATGGAGAAAGGGAGGGTTGTAGGGAGTGGAGGACATTGCTGACATAGGGAGGGTTGTAGGGGCTGGAGAATTTTAAGAGATAGGGATGCAGGGGCTGGAGGAGGTTACAGAGATAGAGAGGTGCATAGGTGCTGGAGGAGGTTCCAGATATAGGGAGAGGTGTAGGGGCTGGAGAAGGTTATAGAGATAGGAAGGTGTGTAGGGGCAGGAAGCTGTGACAGAGTTAAGGACGGTTGTAAGGGCTGGAGGAGGTTACTGAGATAGGGAGGGATGTAGGATCTGGAGGAGATTACAGAGATAGGGAGTGGTGTAGGGACTGAAGGAGGTTACAGAAACAGGGAGAGGATTAGTTGCTGGAGGAGGTTACAGAGGTAGGGAGGGGTGTAGTGGCATGGAGGTGGTTACAGAGATAGGGTGGTTTGTAGGCGCTGGACAAAGTTAGAGAGATAGGGTGGGTTGTAGTGAGTTTAGGAGGTTACAGAGATAGGGACGGGTGTAGGTGGCTGGAGGTGGTTACAGAGATATGGAGGTGTGTAGGGGTTGGAGGAGATTACAGAGATATGGATGGTTGTAAATGGCTGGAGGTGGTTACAGAGATAGGGAGGTGTGTACAGCTGGAGGAGTTTACAGAGATAGGAAAGATGTAGGGGCTGGATGAGTTTACAGAGATAGGGATGGGTTTAGGTGCTGGAGGAGGTTACAGAGATAAGGACGGGTGTAGGGGCTGTACGAGGTTTCTGAGATAGGGAGGTTTGTAAGGGCTGGAGGGGCTTACAGAGATAGGGAGCATTGTAGTGAGTGGAGGAGCTATCCGAGATAGGGAGTCTTGTAGGGTTTGACAGAGGTTACATAGATAGGGATAGTTGTAGTGAGTGTAGGAGGTTACGGAGAAAGGGAGGGTTGTATGGAGTGGAGGACATTGCATACAAAGGGAGGGTTGTAGGGGCTGGAGAATTTTACAGAGATAGGGATGGGGTGCAGGGGCTGGAGGAGGTTACAGAGATACGGAGGTGTGTAGGGTCAGGAGGAGGTTACAGAGATACAGAGGTGTATAGGTGCTGGAGGAGGTTCCAGATATAGGGAGAGGTGTAGGGGCTGGAGGAGGTTACAGAGATACAGAGGTGTATAGGTGCTGGAGGAGGTTCCAGATATAGGGAGAGGTGTAGGGATTGGAGGAGGTTACACAGATAGGGATGGTTGTAGGACTGGAGGAAGTTACAGAGAAAGGAAGGGGTGCGAGGCTGGAGGAGGTTACAGAGAGTGAGGGGTGTACGGGCATGAGGAGGTTACAGAGATAGGGAGGGGTGTAGGGGCTGGAGGAGGTTACAGAGATAGGGAAGGGTGTCGGGGCTGGAGGATTTTACAGAGTTAGGGAGGGGTATAAGGGGAGAAGGATGTTACAGAGATAGGGAGGGGTGCAGTGCCTGGAGTAGATTACAACGATAGGGAGGTGTGTAGGGTTTGGAGGAGGTTACAGATATAGGGAAGTGTGTAGGCGTTGGAGGAGGTTACAGAGATAGGGAGGTGTGTACGGACATGAGGAGGTTACAGAGATAGGGAGGGGTGTAGATGTTGGCGGCGCTTACAGAGATAGGGAGGGGTGTAGGGGTTGGAGCAGGTTACAGAGATAGGGAGGGGCGTAGGTGCTGGAGGAGGTTACAGAGATAGGGAGGGGTGTACGGGTTGGAGAAGCTTACAGAGTTAGGGAGCCGTGTAGGGGTTGGAGCAGGTTACAGAGATAGTGAGGGGCGTAGGGGCTGGAGGAGTTTACAGAGATAGGGAGGGAGTTAAAGAGATAGGGATGGGTGAGAGGCTGGAGAGCGTTACAGAGATAGGGATGTGTGTAGGAGCCGGAGGATGTTACAGAGATAGGGAGGGTTGTAGGGATTGGAGGAGGTTACAGAGATAGGGAGGGGTGTAGGGACTGGAGGAAGTTACAGAGATAGGGATGGGTGAGAGGCTGGAGGAGGTTATAGAGATACGGAGGGGTGTAGGGGTTGGAGGAGGTTACAGAGATAGGGAGAGGTCTAGGGACTGGAGGAGGTTACAGAGATATGGAGGGGTGAGAGGCTGGAGGAGGTTACAGTGATAGGGAGAGGAGTAGGTGCCGGAGGAGGTTACAGAGATAGGGAGGGTTGTAGGGACTAGAGGAGGTTACAGAGATAGGAAGGGGTGCGAGGCTGGAGGAGGTTACAGAGATAGGGAGAGGTGTAGCAGCCGGAGGAGGTTACAGAGACAGGGAGGGGTTTTGGAGCCGCAGAGGTTTACAGAGATAGGGAGAGGTGTAGGGGCTTGATGAGGTTACAAAGATAGGGGTGGGGTGAGGGGCTGGTGGATGTTACAGAGTTAGGGATGGAGTTAGAGAGATAATGAACGGTGTAGGGCTGGAGGAGGTTACAGAGAGTGAGGGGTGTACGGGCATGAGGAGGTTACAGAGATAGGGAGGGGTGTAGGGGCTGGAGGAAGTTACAGAGATAGGGAGGGTTATAGGGGCTGGAGGAGGTTACAGAGATAGGGAAGGGTGTCGGGGCTGGAGGATTTTACAGAGTTAGGGAGGGGTATAAGGGGAGAAGGATGTTACAGAGATAGGGAGGGGTGCAGTGCCTGGAGTAGGTTACAGCGATAGGCAGGTGTGTAGGGTTTGGAGGAGGTTACAGATATAGGGAAGTGTGTAGGCGTTGGAGGAGGTTACAGAGATAGGGAGGTGTGTACGGACATGAGGAGGTTACAGAGATAGGGAGGGGTGTAGATGTTGGCGGCGCTTACAGAGATAGGGAGGGGTGTAGGGGTTGGAGCAGGTTACAGAGATAGGGAGTGGCGTAGGTGCTGGAGGAGGTTACAGAGATAGGGAGGGGTGTAGGGCTGGAGGAGCTTACAGTGATAGGGAGGGAGTTACAGAGATAGGGACGGATGAGAGACTGGGAAGCGTTACAGAGATAGGGAGGGGTGTAGGAGCTGGAGGATGTTACAGAGATAGGGAGGGGTGTAGGGATTGGAGGAGGTTACAGAGATATGGAAGGGTGTAGGGACTGGAGGAGTTTACAGAGATAGGGAGGGGGTGAGAGGCTGGAGGAGGTTACAGAGTTAGGGAGAGGTGTAGGAGCCGGAGGAGGTTGCTGAGATAGGGTGGGTTGTAGGGGCTGGATGGGGTTACAGAGGTAGGAAGTTACAGAGATAGGGAGGGAGTTACAGAGATAAGGAGGGGTGCATGGCTGGAGGAGGTTACAGAGATAGGGAGGGGTATAGGGGCTGGAGGAGTTTACAGAGATAGGGAAGGGTGTACGGGCTGGCGAAGGTTACTGAGATAGGGAGGGGCATAGGGGCTGGAGGAGGTTACAGAGATAGGGAGCAGTGTAGGGGCTGGAAGAGGTTAGAGATTTAGGGAGGGGTGTAGGGGCTGGAGGAGGTTACAGAGTTAGGGAGGTTGTAGGGGTTGGAGGAGGTTACAGAGATAGGGAAGTGTGTAGGGGCTGGAGGAGGTTACAGAGATATGGAGAGGTGTTGGGGCTGGAGTAGGTTACAGAGATAGGGAGTGGTGTAGGGGCATGAGGATTTTACAGAAATAGTGAGGGGTGCAGAGGCTGGAGGGGGCTACAGATATAGGGAGGGGTTTACGGGCATGAGGAGGTTACAGAGATAGGGAGGGGAGTAGGGAATGGAGGAGATTACAGAGATAGGGAGGGGTATAGGGGCTGGAGGAGGTTACAGAGTTAGGGAGGTTGTAGGGGTTGGAGGAGGTTACAGAGATAGGGAAGTGTGTAGGGGCTGGAGGAGGTTACAGAGATATGGAGGTGTGTAGGGGTTGGAGGAGGTTACAGAGATAGGGAGGGGTGTAGGGACTGGAGGAGTTTACGGAGATAGGGAGGGGGTGAGAGGCTGGAGGTGGTTACAGAGTTAGGGAGATGTGTAGGAGCCGGAGGAGGTTACTGAGATAGGGAGGGTTGTAGGGGCTGGATGGGGTTACAGAGATAGGAAGTTACAGAGATAGGGAGGGAGTTACAGAGATAAGGAGGGGTGCATGGCTGGAGGAGGTTACAGAGAAATGGAGGTGTGTAGGCGTTGGAGAAGGTTACAGAGATAGGGAGGGGTGTTGGAGCCGGAGGAGGTTACAGAGATAGGGAGATGTGAAGGGGCTGGAGGAGTTTAGAGATAGGGAGGGTTGTACGGGCATGAGGAGTTTACAGAGATAGGGAGGGGTGTAGATGCTGTCAGGGGTTACAGAGTTATGGAGGGGTGTAGGGGCTCTAGGAGTTTACAGAGATGGGGAGGGGTTTAGGGGTTGGAGGAGATTACAGAGATAGGGAGGGGTGTACCGGCTGGAGGAGGTTACAGAGATAGAGTTGGGTGTAGGGGCTGGAGCAGGTTACAGAGATAGGGAGGGGCCTCGGGGCAGCAGGAGGTTACAGAGATAGGGAGGGTTGTAGGGGCTGGAGGAGGTTACAGAGATAGGGAGGGGCGTAGGGGCTGGAGGAGCTTACAGTGATAGGGAGGGAGTTACAGAGATAGGGACGGGTGAGAGGCTGGGAAGCGTTACAGAGATAGGGAGGGGTGTAGGAGCTGGAGGATGTTACAGAGATAGGGAGGGGTGTAGGGATTGGAGGAGGTTACAGAGATAGGGACGGGTGTAGGCACTGGAGGAGTTTACAGAGATAGGGAGGGGGTGAGAGGCTGGAGGAGGTTACAGAATTAGGGAGAGGTGTAGGAGCCGGAGGAGGTTGCTGAGATAGGGAGGGTTATAGGGGCTGGATGGGGTTACAGAGATAGGAAGTTACAGAGATAGGAAGGTGTAGAGGGGCTGGAGGAGTTTACAGAGATAGGGAAGGGTGTACGGGCTGGCGAAGGTTACTGAGATAGGGAGGGGCGTAGGGGCTGGAGGAGGTTACAGAGATAGAGAGGAGTGTAGGGGCTGGAGGAGGTTAGAGATTTAGGGAGGGGTGTAGGGGCTGGAGGAGCTTACAGAGTTAGGGAGGGGTATAGGGGCGGGAGGATGTTACAGAGATAGGGAGGGTTGTAGTGGCTGGAGGAGGTTACAGAGATACTGAGGTGTGTAGGGTTTGGAGGAGGTTACAGATATAGGGAAGTGTGTAGGGGTTTGGAGGAGGTTACAGAGATAGGGAGGTGTGTAGGGGTTGGAGAAGGTTACAGAGATAGGGAGGGGTGTAAAGCCGGAGGAGGTTACAGAGATAGGGAGAGGTGAAGGGGCTGGAGGAGGTTAGAGATAGGGAGGGGTGTACGGGCATGAGGAATTTACAGAGATAGGGAGGGGTGTAGATGCTGTCGGGGGTTACAGAGTTATGGAGCGGTGTAGGGGCTCTCGGTGGTTACAGAGATGGGGAGGTGTGTAGGGACTGGAGGAGGTTACAGAGATAAGGATGGCTGTACCGGCTGGAGAAGCTTACAGAGATCAGGAGGGTTGTAAGGGTTGGAGCAGGTTACAGAGATAGGGAGGGCGTAGAGGCTGGAGGAGGTTACAGAGATATGAGGACTGTAGGGGCGGGAGGAAGTTACAGAGTTACGGAGTGTTGTTGGGGCTGTAGGAGGTTACAGAGATAGGGATGGGTGTAGGAGCTGGAGGAGGTTATAGAGATAGGGAGGGTTGTAGGGGCCAGAGGAGGTTCCAGAAATAGGGAGGTGTGTAGGCGTTGGAGCAGGTTACAGAGATAGGGGTGGGCCGTAGGGGCTGGAGGATGTTACAGAGATAGGGAGGGGTTTACGGGCTGGATGAGGTTACAGAGTTAGGGAGGGGTGTAGGGGCTGGAGGAGGTTACAGAGATAGGGAGGTTGTAGGGTCTGGAGGAGGTTACAGTGTTATGGAGGAGTATAGGGGCCGGATCAGGTTACAGAGATAGGGAAGGGTGTAGGGCTGGAGGAGGTTACAGAGAAAGGGAGGTGTGTAGGGGTTGCAGGAGGTTACAGAGAAAGGGAGGTGTGTAGGGGTTGCAGGAGGTTACAGAGATAGGGAGGTTGTAGGGTCTGGAGGAGGTTACAGAGTTATGGAGGGGTATAGGAGCCGGATCAGGTTACAGAGATAGGGAAGGGTGTAGGCCTGGAGGAGGTTACAGAGATAGGGAGGTGTGTAGGGGTTGGAGGAGGTTACAGAGATAGGGAAGGGTGTAGGGGCTGGAGGAGGTTATAGGGATAGTGAGGAATGAGAGGCTGGAGGGTGTTACAGAGATAGTGAGGGAGTTATAGTGATAATGAGCTGTGTAGGTCTGGTGGAGTTTACAGATAGTGAGGGGTGTACGGGCATGAGGAGGTTACAGAGATAGGGAGGGGTGTAGGAGCCGGAGGAGGTTACACAGACAGGGAGGGGTGTAGGGGCTGGAGGAGATTACAGAGATAGGGAGGGATGTTGGGGCTGGAGGAGGTTACAGAAATAGGTAGCAGTGAGGGGCTGGATGAGGTTACAGAGATGGGGGATGGAGTTACAGAGATGGTGGAGTGACAGGCTGGAGGAGGTTACAGAGATCGGGTGGGGTGTAGGGGCTGGAGGAGGTTACAGAGATAGGGAGGAGTGCAGGGTTTGGAGGAGGTTACAAGGATAAGGAGGAGTGTATAGATGGTGGAGGTTACAGAGATAGGGAGGTGTGAAGGGGCTGGATGAGGTTACAGAGATAGGGAGGGGTGTAGGGTCTGGTGACGCTTACAGAGATTGGGAGGGGTGAATGGGTTGGAGCAGGTTAGAGAGTAAGGGAGCGGCGTAGGGGCTGGAGGAGGCTACAGAGATAGGGAGTGGTGTCGGGCTGGAGGAGTTTACAGAGTTAGTGAGTGAGTTACAGAGATAGGGACGGGTGAGAGGCTGGGGAGCGTTACAGAGATAGGGAGGGGTGTAGGAGCTGGAGGATGTTACAGAGATAGGGAGGGGTGTAGGGATTGAACGAGGTTACAGAGATAGGGAGGGGTGTAGGGACTGGAGGAGTTTACAGAGATAGGGAGGGGGTGAGAGGCTGGAGGAGGTTACAGAGTTAGGGAGATGTGTAGGAGCCGGAGGAGGTTACTGAGATAGGGAGAGTTGTAGGGGCTGGATGGGGTTACAGAGATAGGAAGTTACAGAGATAGGGAGGGAGTTACAGAGAGAAGGAGGGGTGCATGGCTGGAGGAGGTTACAGAGATAGGGAGGGGTGTAGGGGCCGGAGGAGTTTTGAGATTTAGGGAGTGGTGTAGGGGCTGGAGGAGGTTACAGAGTTAGGGAGGTTGTAGGGGTTGGAGGAGGTTACAGAGTTCGGGAGGGGTATCGGGGCCGGAGGATGTTACAGAGATATGGAGGTGTGTAGGCGTTGGAGAAGGTTACAGAGATAGGGAGGGGTGTAGGAGCCGGAGGAGGTTACTGAGATAGGGAGATGTGAAGGGGCTGGAGGAGGTTAGAGATAGGGAGGGTTGTACGGGCATGAGGAGTTTACAGAGATTGGGAGGGGTGTAGATGCTGTCGGGGGTTACAGAGTTATGGAGGGGTGTAGGGGCTCTAGGAGTTTACAGAGATGGGGAGGGGTGTAGCGACTGGAGGAGGTTACAGAGATAGGGAGGGGTGTAGGGGCTGGAGGAGGTTACAGAGATAGGGAGGGGTTTAGGGGTTGGAGGAGATTACAGAGATAGGGAGGGGTGTACCGGCTGGAGGAGGTTACAGAGATAGAGTTGGGTGTAGGGGCTGGAGCAGGTTACAGAGATAGGGAGTGGCCTAGGTGCAGCAGGAGGTTACAGAGATAGGGAGCGGTGTAGGGGCTGGAGCAGGTTATAGAGATATCAAGGGTGTTGGGGCGGGAGGAAGTTACAGAGATACGGAGGTTTGTAGGGGCTGTAGGAGGTTACAGAGATAGGGAGGGTTGCAGGGTCTGGAGGAGGTTACAAAGTTATGGAGGAGTATAGGGGCCGGATCAGGTTACAGAGATAGGGAAGGGTGTAGGGCTGGAGGAGGTTACAGAGATAGGGAGGTGTGTAGGGGTTGGAGGAGGTTACAGAGATAGGGAAGTGTGTAGGGGCTGGAGGAGGTTACAGGGATAGTGAGGAATGAGAGGCTGGAGGGTGTTACAGAGATAGTGAGGAAGTTATAGTGATAATGAGCGGTGTAGGTCTGGTGGAGTTTACAGATAGTGAGGGATGTACGGGCATGTGGAGGTTACAGAGATAGGGAGGGGTGTAGGGGCTGGAGAAAGTTACAGAGATAGGGAGGTGTGTAGGGGTTTGGGGTGGTTACAAAGATAGGGAGGTGTGTATGTGTTGGAGGAGGTTACAGAGATAGGGAGGTGTGTAGGGGTTGGAGGTAGTTACAGAGATAGGGAGGGGTGTAGTAGCCGGAGGACATTACAGAGATAGGGAGAGGTGTAGGAGCTGGAGGAGGTTACAGAGCTAGGGACGGTTGTAGGGGCTGGAGGGAGTTACAGAGATAAGGAGGGGTGTAGGTCTGGAGGAGGTTATAGAGATAGGGCGGGAGTTACAGAGATAAGGATGGGTGAGAGGCTGGAGAGCGTTACAGAGATAGGGAGGGGTGTTGGAGCCGCAGGAGTTTACAGAGATAGGTTGAGGTGTAGGGGCTGGAGGAGGTTACAAAGATAGCGGTGGTGGGAGGGGCTGGTGGATGTTACAGAGATAGGGAGGGAGTTATAGAGATAATGAGCGGTGTAGGGCTGGAGGAGGTTACAGATAGTGAGGGGCGTACGGGCATGAGGAGGTTACACTGATAGGGAGGGGTGTAGGGGCTGGAGGAAGTTACAGAGATAGGGAGGGTTATAGGGGCTGGAGGAGGTTACAGAGATAGGGATGGGTGTAGGGGCTGGAGAATTTTACAGAGTTCGGGAAGGGTATAGGGGCAGAAGGATGTTACAGAGATAGGTAGGTGTGTAGGGGTTGGAGGAGGTTACAGAGATAGGGAAGTGTGTAGGGGTTGGAGGAGGTTACAGATATAGGGAGGTGTGTACGGGCATGAGGAGGTTACAGAGATAGGGAGGGGTGTAGATGCTGGCGGCGGTAACAGAGGTATGGAGGGGTGTAGGGGCTCGAGGAGTTTACAGAGATAGGGACCGGTGTAGGGACTGGAGGAGATTACAGAGATAGGGAGCGGCGTAGGGGCTGAAGGAGGTTACAGAGATAGGGAGGGGTGTTGGGGCTGGAGGAGGTTACAGAGATAGGGAGGTTGTAGGGGCTGGAGGAGGTTACAGCGATAGGGAGGTGTGTAGGGGTTGGAAGAGGTTACAGATATAGGGAAGTGTGTAATGGCTGGAGGAGGTTACAGAGATAGGGAGGGGTGTAGGAGCCGGAGGAGGTTACACAGACAGGGAGGGGTGTAAGGGCTGGAGGAGGTTACAGAGATAGGGAGGGATGTTGGGGCTGGAGGAGGTTACAAGGATAAGGAGGAGTGTAGGGCGGGAGGATGTTACAGAGATAGGGGGAGGTGTAGGGGCTGGTGGAAGTTACAGAGATAGGGAAGTTAGTAGGGGCTGGAGGAGTTCACTGAGATAGGGAGCGATGAGAGGCTGGAGGAGGTTACAGAGATACAGAGGGGTGTAGGGTTTGGAGGACGTTACAGAGATAGGGAGTGGTCAAGGGACTGGAGGAGGTTACAGAGACAGGGAGAGGAGTAGGAGCCAGAGGAGGTTACAGAGATAGGGAGGTGTGTAGGGGTTGGAGGTGGTTATAGATATAGGTACTGGTGAGAGGCTGGAGGAGGTTACAGAGATAGGGAGAGGAGTAGGAGCAGGAGGAGGTTACAAAGATAGGGAGGTGTGTAGGGGTTGGAGGAGGTTACAGAGATAGGGAGGTGTGTTGGGGTTGGAGGAGGTTACAGAGATCGGGAGGTGTGTAGGGATTGGAGGATGTTTCTGAGATAGGGAGGGGTGTAGGGACTGGAGGAGTTTACAGAGATAGGGAGGGTCATACAGGCTGGAGGTTGTTACAGAGATAGGAAGCTTTGTAGTGTTTGGAGAAGGTTACAGAGGGAGGGTTGTAGTGACTGGAGGCGGTTACGGAGATAGTGATGGGTGTATTGGCTGGAGGATGTTACAGAGATAGGGAGGGTTGTAGGGTCTGGAGGAGGTTACTGAGATAGTGATGGGTGTAGGGTGCTGGAGGACTTTACAGAGATAGGGAGGTTGGTAAGGGCTGGAGGAGGTTACAGAGAAAGGGAGGGTTGTAGGGACTGGAGGAGGTTACAGAGATAGGGAGGGTTGTAGGTCCTGGAGGAGGTTATGGAGATACGGAGGTTTGTAGGGGCTGGAGGAAGTGACAGAGATAGGGTGGGGTGTAGGGACTGGAGGAGCTTACAGTGATAGAGTGATGTGTAGGGGCTGGAGGAGGTTCCAGAGATAGGAAGGTGTGTAGGATCAAGAGGAGGTTACTAGTTGGGCAGTGTTGTAGGGTCTGGAGGAGGTTAAAGAGATAGGGAGGCTTGTTGGGGCTGGACGAAGTTCCAGAGATAGGGAGGATGTGAGGGGCTGGAGGAGGTTACAGATATAGGGAGGGTTGTACTGAGTGGAGGAGGTTGCAGAGATTGGAGGGATGTAGGGGCTGGAGGAGGTTGCAGAGATAGGGAGAGGTGTAGGTGGCTGGAGGTGGTTACAGAGATATGGAGGGATGTAGGGGCTGGATGAGTTTACAGAGATAGGGAGGGGTGTATGTGCTGGAGGAGGTTACAGAGATAGGGAGGGGGATGTAGTGCTGGAGGAGGTTCCAGAGATAGGGATGGGTTTAGGGGCTGGAGGAGGTAACAGAGATACAGAATTTTGTAGCGGCTGGAGGATGTTACAGACATAGGGAGCATTGTAGGTGCTGGAGGAGATTGTAGAGATAGGAAGGTTTGTAGGGGCTGCAGGAGGTTACAGGGATAGGGAAGGGTGTAGGTTCTGGAGGAGGTTACAGAAATAGGGAGGGGTGTAGCTGCTGGAGGAGGTTACAGGGATAGGGAGGGTTGTTGGGGCTGGACGAGATTACTGAGATAGGGAGGGTTGTAGTGAGTGGAGGAGGTTACAGAGATAGGGAGTTTTGTTGGGTGTGGCAGAGGTTACAGAGATAGGGATGGTTTTAGTAAGTGTAGGAGTTTACAGAGAAAGGGAGTGTTGTAGGGAGTGGAGGACATTACAGAGATAGGGAGGGTTGTAGTGAGTGGAGGAGGTTACAGAGATAGGGAGGGGTGTAGCTGCTGGAGGAGGTTACAGGGATAGGGAGGGTTGTTGGGGCTGGACGAGATTACTGAGATAGGGAGTGTTGTAGTGAGTGGAGGAGGTTACAGAGATAGGGAGTTTTGTTGGGTGTGGCAGAGGTTACAGAGATAGGGATGGTTTTAGTAAGTGTAGGAGTTTACAGAGAAAGGGAGTGTTGTAGGGAGTGGAGGACATTACAGAGATAGGGAGGGTTGTAGGGGCTGGAGGATTTTACAGAGATAGGGAGGGGGTTACAGAGTTAGGGAGGTGTGTCGGGGCTGGAGGACGTTACAGAAATAGGGAGGGGTGTAGGGACTGGAGGAGGTTACAGAGATAGGGAGGGGTGTAGGGGCTGGAGGAGGTGACAGAGATAGGTTGAGGTGTAGGGGCTGAGGATGTTGCACTGATACAGTGGGGTGTATGTGGCTGGAAGTGGTTACAGAGATAGGGAGTGGTGTTGGGGCTGGAGGTTGTTTCAGAAATAGTGAGCATTGTTGGGGCTGGTGGAGGTTACAGAGAAATGGAAGTTTGTTGGGGCTGGAGGATTTTACAGAGATAGGGAGGGTCATACAGGCTGAAGGTGGTTACAGAGATAGGAAGCATTGTAGTGTTTGGAGGAGTTTACTGAGATAGGGAGGGTTGTAGTGACTGGAGGATGTTACAAAGATATGGAGGAGTTCGGGGGCTTTGGGTGATTAGAGAGATACACAGGGTTGTACTTGGCTGGAGGTGGTTACAGAGATAGGGAGTGGTGTAGCGGCTGTAGGAGAATACAGAGATAGGGAGGGTTTTGAGATGTGGAGGAGTTTAGAGAGTTAGCGAGCGGTGTAGGGACTGGATGCGGTTACTGAAACAAGAGAGTGGTAGGTGCTGGAGGAGGTTACAGAGATAGGGTGTGGTGTAGGGGCTGGAGGACTTTACAGAGATAGGGAGGAGTGTAGGTGCTGGTGGTGGTTACAGAGATAGGGAGGGGTGTCGGGGCTGGAGGAGGTTACAGAGATAGGGAGGGGTGTAGGGTCTGGAGGAGTTTACAGAGATAGTGAGGGGTGTAGTTGCTGGTGGTGGTTACAGAGATAGGGAGGGGTGTAGGGGCTGGAGGAGTTTACAGTGATAGAGAGGGGTGTAGGGTCTGGAGGAGGTTACAGGGATAGGGAGCGGTGTAGGTTCTGGAGGAGGTTAAAGAGATAGGAAGGTGTGTAGGAGCAGGAAGAGGTTACTGAGTTGGGGAGGGTTGGAGGTGCTGAAGGTGGTCACAGAGATAGGGAGGGTTGTAGGGGCTGGAGGAGGTTTATGAGATAGGGAGGGGTGTAGTGGTTGGAGTTGATTACAAAGACAGAGTTGTAGGCGGCTGGAGATAGTTACAGAGATAGGGAGGGGTATACGGGCAGTAGGCGATTGCAGAGATAGGGAGGTGTGTAGGGGCTGGAGGAGGTTACAGAGATATCGAGGGGTGTAGGTCGCTAGATGTGGTTACAGAGATATGGAGGGGTGTAGGGGCTGGAGGAGTTTATTGAGATAGGGAGGGATGTAGGGTCTGGAGGAGTTTACAGAGATAGGGAGGAGTGTACGGGCTGCCGGAGGTTGCAGGGATAGGGCGGGAGTTAAAGAGATAGGGAGCGGTGAGAGGCTGGAGAGTTTTACAGAGATAGGGAGGGGTGTAGGGGCTGGAGGATTTTACAGAGATAGGGAGGGGTTTACAGTGTTAGGGAGGTGTGTAGTGGCTGGAGGACGTTACAGAAATAGGGAGGGGTGTAGGGACTGGAGGAGGTTACAGAGATAGGGAGGGGTGTAGGGCCTGGAGCAGGTTACAGAGATAGGCTGAGGTGTAGTGGCTGAGGATGTTGCACTGATACAGTGGGGTGTATGTGGCTGGAAGTGGTTACAGAGATAGGGATTGGGGTAGGGGCTGGAGGTTGTTTCAGAAATAGTGAGCATTTTCGGGGCTGGTGGAGGTTACAGAGAAATGGAAGTTTGTTGGGGCTGGAGGATTTTACAGAGATAGGGAGGGTCATACAGGCTGGAGGTGGTTACAGAGATAGGAAGCTTTGTAGTGTTTGGAGGAGGTTACAGAGATAGGGAGGGTTGTAGTGAGTGGAGGATGTTACAAAGATAGGGAGGGGTTCGAGGGCTTTGGGTAATTAGAGAGATACACAGGGTTGTACTTGGCTGGAGGTGGTTACAGAGATAGGGAGTGGTGTAGCGGCTTTAGGAGAATACAGAGATAGGGAGGGTTCTGAGATGTGGAGGAGTTTAGAGAGTTAGCGAGTGGTGTAGGGACCGGATGCGGTTACTGAAACAAGAGAGTGGTAGGTGCTGGAGGAGGTTACAGAGATAGGGTGTGTAGGGGCTGGAGGAGTTTACAGAGATAGGGAGGGGTGTGGGTGCTGGTGGTGGTTACAGAGATAAGGAGGGGTGTAGGGGCTGGAGGAGGTTACAGAGATAGGGAGGGGTGTAGGAGCTGGAGGAGTTTACAGAGATAGGGAGCGGTGTAGGTTCTGGAGGAGGTTAAAGAGATAGGAAGGTGTGTAGGAGCAGGAAGGAGTTACTGAGTTGGGGAGGGTTGGAGGTGCTGAAGGTGGTTACAGAGATAGGGAGGGTTGTAGGGGCTGGAGGAGGCTTATGAGATAGGGAGGGGTGTAGTGGTTGGAGGTGATTACAGAGATAGACAGAGTTGTAGGCGGCTGGAGATGGTTACAGAGATAGGGAGGGGTATACGGGCAGTAGGAGATTACAGAGATAGGGAGGTGTGTAGGGGCTGGAGGAGATTACAGAGATATCGAGGGGTGTAGGTCGCTAGATGTGGTTACAGAGATATGGAGTGGTGTAGGGGCTGGAGGAGCTAACTGAGATAGGGAGGGATGTAGGGTCTGGAGGAGTTTACAGAGATAGGGAGGGATGTAGGGTCTGGAGGAGTTTACAGAGATAGGGAGGAGTGTACGGGCTGCCGGAGGATGCAGGGATAGGGTGGGAGTTAAAGAGATAGGGAGCGGTGAGAGGCTGGAGAGTGTTACAGAGATAGGGAGGGATGTAGGGGCTGGAGGATTTTACAGAGATAGGGAGGGGGTTACAGAGATATGGAGGTGTGTAGGGGCTGGAGGACGTTACAGAAATAGGGAGGGGTGTAGGGACTGGAGGAGGTTACAGAGATAGGGAGGGGTGTTGGGCCTGGAGCAGGTTACAGAGATAGGCTGAGGTGTAGGGGCTGAGGATGTTGCACTGATACAGTGGGGTGTATGTGGCTGGAAGTGGTTACAGAGACAGGGAGTGGGGTAGGGGCTGGAGGTTGTTTCAGAAATAGTGAGCATTTTCGGGGCTGGTGGAGGTTACAGAGAAATGGAAGTTTGTTGGGGCTGGAGGATTTTACAGAGATAGGGAGGGTCATACAGGCTGAAGGTGGTTACAGAGATAGGAAGCTTTGTAGTGTTTGGAGGAGTTTACAGAGATAGTGAGGGTTGTAGTGAGTGGAGGATGTTACAAAGATAGGGAGGGGTTCGGGGGCTTTGGGTGATTAGAGAGATACACAGGGTTGTACTTGGCTGGAGGTGGTTACAGAGATAGGGAGTGGTGTAGCGGCTGTAGGAGAATAAAGAGATAGGGAGGGTTCTGAGATGTGGAGGAGTTTAGAGAGTTAGCGAGTGGTGTAGGGACCGGACGTGGTTACTGAAACAAGAGAGTGGTAGGTGCTGGAGGAGGTTACAGAGATAGGGTGTGGTGTAGGGGCTGGAGGAGTTTACAGAGATAGGGAGGGGTGTGGGTGCTGGTGGTGGTTACAGAGATAGGAGGGGTGTAGGGGCTGGAGGAGTTTACAGAGATAGGGAGCGGTGTAGGTTCTGGAGGAGGTTAAAGAGATAGGAAGTAGTGTAGGAGCAGGAAGAGGTTACTGAGTTGGGGAGGGTTGGAGGTGCTGAAGGTGGTCACAGAGATAGGGAGGGTTGTAGGGGCTGGAGGAGGCTTATGAGATAGGGAGGGGTGTAGTGGTTGGAGGTGATTACAGAGATAGACAGAGTTGTAGGCGGCTGGAGATGGTTACAGAGATAGGGAGGGGTATACGGGCAGTAGGAGATTACAGAGATAGGGAGGTGTGTAGGGGCTGGAGGAGGTTACAGAGATATCGAGGGGTGTAGGTCGCTAGATGTGGTTACAGAGATAGGGAGGGATGTAGGGTCTGGAGGAGTTTACAGAGATAGGGAGGAGTGTACGGGCTGCCGGAGGTTGCAGGGATAGGGCGGGAGTTACAGAGATAGGGAGCGGTGAGAGGCTGGAGGAGTGTTACGAGATAGGGAGGGGTGTAGGAGCCAGAGGAGGTTACAGAGATAGGGAGGGGTGTAGGGGCTGGAGGTGGTTACAAAGATAGGGGTGGGGGGAGGGGCTGGAGGAGGTTACAGAAATAGGGAGAGAGTTATAGAGATAGTGAGCGGTGTAGGGCTGGAGGAGGTTACAGACAGGAAGGGGTGTAGGGGCTGGAGGAGGTTACAGAGATGGGGAGGGGTGTAGGGACTGGAGGAGGTTACAGAGATAGGGAGGGGTGTAGGGGCTGGAGGAGGTTACAGAGATAGGGTGAGGTGTAGGGGCTGAGGATGTTGCACTGATACAGTGGGGTGTATGTGGCTGGAAGTGGTTACAGAGATAGGGAGTGGTGTTGGGGCTGGAGGTTGTTTCAGAAATAGTGAGCATTGTTGGGGCTGGTGGAGGTTACAGAGAAATGGAAGTTTGTTGGGGCTGGAGGATTTTACAGAGATAGGGAGGGTCATACAGGCTGAAGGTGGTTACAGAGATAGGAAGCATTGTAGTGTTTGGAGGAGTTTACTGAGATAGGGAGGGTTGTAGTGACTGGAGGATGTTACAAAGATATGGAGGAGTTCGGGGGCTTTGGGTGATTAGAGAGATACACAGGGTTGTACTTGGCTGGAGGTGGTTACAGAGATAGGGAGTGGTGTAGCGGCTGTAGGAGAATACAGAGATAGGGAGGGTTTTGAGATGTGGAGGAGTTTAGAGAGTTAGCGAGCGGTGTAGGGACTGGATGCGGTTACTGAAACAAGAGAGTGGTAGGTGCTGGAGGAGGTTACAGAGATAGGGTGTGGTGTAGGGGCTGGAGGACTTTACAGAGATAGGGAGGAGTGTAGGTGCTGGTGGTGGTTACAGAGATAGGGAGGGGTGTCGGGGCTGGAGGAGGTTACAGAGATAGGGAGGGGTGTAGGGTCTGGAGGAGTTTACAGAGATAGTGAGGGGTGTAGTTGCTGGTGGTGGTTACAGAGATAGGGAGGGGTGTAGGGGCTGGAGGAGTTTACAGTGATAGAGAGGGGTGTAGGGTCTGGAGGAGGTTACAGGGATAGGGAGCGGTGTAGGTTCTGGAGGAGGTTAAAGAGATAGGAAGGTGTGTAGGAGCAGGAAGAGGTTACTGAGTTGGGGAGGGTTGGAGGTGCTGAAGGTGGTCACAGAGATAGGGAGGGTTGTAGGGGCTGGAGGAGGTTTATGAGATAGGGAGGGGTGTAGTGGTTGGAGTTGATTACAAAGACAGAGTTGTAGGCGGCTGGAGATAGTTACAGAGATAGGGAGGGGTATACGGGCAGTAGGCGATTGCAGAGATAGGGAGGTGTGTAGGGGCTGGAGGAGGTTACAGAGATATCGAGGGGTGTAGGTCGCTAGATGTGGTTACAGAGATATGGAGGGGTGTAGGGGCTGGAGGAGTTTATTGAGATAGGGAGGGATGTAGGGTCTGGAGGAGTTTACAGAGATAGGGAGGAGTGTACGGGCTGCCGGAGGTTGCAGGGATAGGGCGGGAGTTAAAGAGATAGGGAGCGGTGAGAGGCTGGAGAGTTTTACAGAGATAGGGAGGGGTGTAGGGGCTGGAGGATTTTACAGAGATAGGGAGGGGTTTACAGTGTTAGGGAGGTGTGTAGTGGCTGGAGGACGTTACAGAAATAGGGAGGGGTGTAGGGACTGGAGGAGGTTACAGAGATAGGGAGGGGTGTAGGGCCTGGAGCAGCTTACAGAGATAGGCTGAGGTGTAGTGGCTGAGGATGTTGCACTGATACAGTGGGGTGTATGTGGCTGGAAGTGGTTACAGAGATAGGGATTGGGGTAGGGGCTGGAGGTTGTTTCAGAAATAGTGAGCATTTTCGGGGCTGGTGGAGGTTACAGAGAAATGGAAGTTTGTTGGGGCTGGAGGATTTTACAGAGATAGGGAGGGTCATACAGGCTGGAGGTGGTTACAGAGATAGGAAGCTTTGTAGTGTTTGGAGGAGGTTACAGAGATAGGGAGGGTTGTAGTGAGTGGAGGATGTTACAAAGATAGGGAGGGGTTCGAGGGCTTTGGGTAATTAGAGAGATACACAGGGTTGTACTTGGCTGGAGGTGGTTACAGAGATAGGGAGTGGTGTAGCGGCTTTAGGAGAATACAGAGATAGGGAGGGTTCTGAGATGTGGAGGAGTTTAGAGAGTTAGCGAGTGGTGTAGGGACCGGATGCGGTTACTGAAACAAGAGAGTGGTAGGTGCTGGAGGAGGTTACAGAGATAGGGTGTGGTGTAGGGGCTGGAGGAGTTTACAGAGATAGGGAGGGGTGTGGGTGCTGGTGGTGGTTACAGAGATAAGGAGGGGTGTAGGGGCTGGAGGAGGTTACAGAGATAGGGAGGGGTGTAGGAGCTGGAGGAGTTTACAGAGATAGGGAGCGGTGTAGGTTCTGGAGGAGGTTAAAGAGATAGGAAGGTGTGTAGGAGCAGGAAGGAGTTACTGAGTTGGGGAGGGTTGGAGGTGCTGAAGGTGGTTACAGAGATAGGGAGGGTTGTAGGGGCTGGAGGAGGCTTATGAGATAGGGAGGGGTGTAGTGGTTGGAGGTGATTACAGAGATAGACAGAGTTGTAGGCGGCTGGAGATGGTTACAGAGATAGGGAGGGGTATACGGGCAGTAGGAGATTACAGAGATAGGGAGGTGTGTAGGGGCTGGAGGAGATTACAGAGATATCGAGGGGTGTAGGTCGCTAGATGTGGTTACAGAGATATGGAGTGGTGTAGGGGCTGGAGGAGCTAACTGAGATAGGGAGGGATGTAGGGTCTGGAGGAGTTTACAGAGATAGGGAGGGATGTAGGGTCTGGAGGAGTTTACAGAGATAGGGAGGAGTGTACGGGCTGCCGGAGGATGCAGGGATAGGGTGGGAGTTAAAGAGATAGGGAGCGGTGAGAGGCTGGAGAGTGTTACAGAGATAGGGAGGGATGTAGGGGCTGGAGGATTTTACAGAGATAGGGAGGGGGTTACAGAGATATGGAGGTGTGTAGGGGCTGGAGGACGTTACAGAAATAGGGAGGGGTGTAGGGACTGGAGGAGGTTACAGAGATAGGGAGGGGTGTTGGGCCTGGAGCAGGTTACAGAGATAGGCTGAGGTGTAGGGGCTGAGGATGTTGCACTGATACAGTGGGGTGTATGTGGCTGGAAGTGGTTACAGAGACAGGGAGTGGGGTAGGGGCTGGAGGTTGTTTCAGAAATAGTGAGCATTTTCGGGGCTGGTGGAGGTTACAGAGAAATGGAAGTTTGTTGGGGCTGGAGGATTTTACAGAGATAGGGAGGGTCATACAGGCTGAAGGTGGTTACAGAGATAGGAAGCTTTGTAGTGTTTGGAGGAGTTTACAGAGATAGTGAGGGTTGTAGTGAGTGGAGGATGTTACAAAGATAGGGAGGGGTTCGGGGGCTTTGGGTGATTAGAGAGATACACAGGGTTGTACTTGGCTGGAGGTGGTTACAGAGATAGGGAGTGGTGTAGCGGCTGTAGGAGAATAAAGAGATAGGGAGGGTTCTGAGATGTGGAGGAGTTTAGAGAGTTAGCGAGTGGTGTAGGGACCGGACGTGGTTACTGAAACAAGAGAGTGGTAGGTGCTGGAGGAGGTTACAGAGATAGGGTGTGGTGTAGGGGCTGGAGGAGTTTACAGAGATAGGGAGGGGTGTGGGTGCTGGTGGTGGTTACAGAGATAGGAGGGGTGTAGGGGCTGGAGGAGTTTACAGAGATAGGGAGCGGTGTAGGTTCTGGAGGAGGTTAAAGAGATAGGAAGTAGTGTAGGAGCAGGAAGAGGTTACTGAGTTGGGGAGGGTTGGAGGTGCTGAAGGTGGTCACAGAGATAGGGAGGGTTGTAGGGGCTGGAGGAGGCTTATGAGATAGGGAGGGGTGTAGTGGTTGGAGGTGATTACAGAGATAGACAGAGTTGTAGGCGGCTGGAGATGGTTACAGAGATAGGGAGGGGTATACGGGCAGTAGGAGATTACAGAGATAGGGAGGTGTGTAGGGGCTGGAGGAGGTTACAGAGATATCGAGGGGTGTAGGTCGCTAGATGTGGTTACAGAGATAGGGAGGGATGTAGGGTCTGGAGGAGTTTACAGAGATAGGGAGGAGTGTACGGGCTGCCGGAGGTTGCAGGGATAGGGCGGGAGTTACAGAGATAGGGAGCGGTGAGAGGCTGGAGGAGTGTTACGAGATAGGGAGGGGTGTAGGAGCCAGAGGAGGTTACAGAGATAGGGAGGGGTGTAGGGGCTGGAGGTGGTTACAAAGATAGGGGTGGGGGGAGGGGCTGGAGGAGGTTACAGAAATAGGGAGAGAGTTATAGAGATAGTGAGCGGTGTAGGGCTGGAGGAGGTTACAGACAGGAAGGGGTGTAGGGGCTGGAGGAGGTTACAGAGATGGGGAGGGGTGTAGGGACTGGAGGAGGTTACAGAGATAGGGAGGGGTGTAGGGGCTGGAGGAGGTTACAGAGATAGGGTGAGGTGTAGGGGCTGAGGATGTTGCACTGATACAGTGGGGTGTATGTGGCTGGAAGTGGTTACAGAGATAGGGAGTGGTGTTGGGGCTGGAGGTTGTTTCAGAAATAGTGAGCATTGTTGGGGCTGGTGGAGGTTACAGAGAAATGGAAGTTTGTTGGGGCTGGAGGATTTTACAGAGATAGGGAGGGTCATACAGGCTGAAGGTGGTTACAGAGATAGGAAGCATTGTAGTGTTTGGAGGAGTTTACTGAGATAGGGAGGGTTGTAGTGACTGGAGGATGTTACAAAGATATGGAGGAGTTCGGGGGCTTTGGGTGATTAGAGAGATACACAGGGTTGTACTTGGCTGGAGGTGGTTACAGAGATAGGGAGTGGTGTAGCGGCTGTAGGAGAATACAGAGATAGGGAGGGTTTTGAGATGTGGAGGAGTTTAGAGAGTTAGCGAGCGGTGTAGGGACTGGATGCGGTTACTGAAACAAGAGAGTGGTAGGTGCTGGAGGAGGTTACAGAGATAGGGTGTGGTGTAGGGGCTGGAGGACTTTACAGAGATAGGGAGGAGTGTAGGTGCTGGTGGTGGTTACAGAGATAGGGAGGGGTGTCGGGGCTGGAGGAGGTTACAGAGATAGGGAGGGGTGTAGGGTCTGGAGGAGTTTACAGAGATAGTGAGGGGTGTAGTTGCTGGTGGTGGTTACAGAGATAGGGAGGGGTGTAGGGGCTGGAGGAGTTTACAGTGATAGAGAGGGGTGTAGGGTCTGGAGGAGGTTACAGGGATAGGGAGCGGTGTAGGTTCTGGAGGAGGTTAAAGAGATAGGAAGGTGTGTAGGAGCAGGAAGAGGTTACTGAGTTGGGGAGGGTTGGAGGTGCTGAAGGTGGTCACAGAGATAGGGAGGGTTGTAGGGGCTGGAGGAGGTTTATGAGATAGGGAGGGGTGTAGTGGTTGGAGTTGATTACAAAGACAGAGTTGTAGGCGGCTGGAGATAGTTACAGAGATAGGGAGGGGTATACGGGCAGTAGGCGATTGCAGAGATAGGGAGGTGTGTAGGGGCTGGAGGAGGTTACAGAGATATCGAGGGGTGTAGGTCGCTAGATGTGGTTACAGAGATATGGAGGGGTGTAGGGGCTGGAGGAGTTTATTGAGATAGGGAGGGATGTAGGGTCTGGAGGAGTTTACAGAGATAGGGAGGAGTGTACGGGCTGCCGGAGGTTGCAGGGATAGGGCGGGAGTTAAAGAGATAGGGAGCGGTGAGAGGCTGGAGAGTTTTACAGAGATAGGGAGGGGTGTAGGGGCTGGAGGATTTTACAGAGATAGGGAGGGGTTTACAGTGTTAGGGAGGTGTGTAGTGGCTGGAGGACGTTACAGAAATAGGGAGGGGTGTAGGGACTGGAGGAGGTTACAGAGATAGGGAGGGGTGTAGGGCCTGGAGCAGGTTACAGAGATAGGCTGAGGTGTAGTGGCTGAGGATGTTGCACTGATACAGTGGGGTGTATGTGGCTGGAAGTGGTTACAGAGATAGGGATTGGGGTAGGGGCTGGAGGTTGTTTCAGAAATAGTGAGCATTTTCGGGGCTGGTGGAGGTTACAGAGAAATGGAAGTTTGTTGGGGCTGGAGGATTTTACAGAGATAGGGAGGGTCATACAGGCTGGAGGTGGTTACAGAGATAGGAAGCTTTGTAGTGCTTGGAGGAGGTTACAGAGATAGGGAGGGTTGTAGTGAGTGGAGGATGTTACAAAGATAGGGAGGGGTTCGGGGGCTTTGGGTAATTAGAGAGATACACAGGGTTGTACTTGGCTGGAGGTGGTTACAGAGATAGGGAGTGGTGTAGCGGCTTTAGGAGAATACAGAGATAGGGAGGGTTCTGAGATGTGGAGGAGTTTAGAGAGTTAGCGAGTGGTGTAGGGACCGGATGCGGTTACTGAAACAAGAGAGTGGTAGGTGCTGGAGGAGGTTACAGAGATAGGGTGTGGTGTAGGGGCTGGAGGAGTTTACAGAGATAGGGAGGGGTGTGGGTGCTGGTGGTGGTTACAGAGATAAGGAGGGGTGTAGGGGCTGGAGGAGGTTACAGAGATAGGGAGGGGTGTAGGAGCTGGAGGAGTTTACAGAGATAGGGAGCGGTGTAGGTTCTGGAGGAGGTTAAAGAGATAGGAAGGTGTGTAGGAGCAGGAAGGAGTTACTGAGTTGGGGAGGGTTGGAGGTGCTGAAGGTGGTTACAGAGATAGGGAGGGTTGTAGGGGCTGGAGGAGGCTTATGAGATAGGGAGGGGTGTAGTGGTTGGAGGTGATTACAGAGATAGACAGAGTTGTAGGCGGCTGGAGATGGTTACAGAGATAGGGAGGGGTATACGGGCAGTAGGAGATTACAGAGATAGGGAGGTGTGTAGGGGCTGGAGGAGATTACAGAGATATCGAGGGGTGTAGGTCGCTAGATGTGGTTACAGAGATATGGAGTGGTGTAGGGGCTGGAGGAGCTAACTGAGATAGGGAGGGATGTAGGGTCTGGAGGAGTTTACAGAGATAGGGAGGGATGTAGGGTCTGGAGGAGTTTACAGAGATAGGGAGGAGTGTACGGGCTGCCGGAGGATGCAGGGATAGGGTGGGAGTTAAAGAGATAGGGAGCGGTGAGAGGCTGGAGAGTGTTACAGAGATAGGGAGGGATGTAGGGGCTGGAGGATTTTACAGAGATAGGGAGGGGGTTACAGAGATATGGAGGTGTGTAGGGGCTGGAGGACGTTACAGAAATAGGGAGGGGTGTAGGGACTGGAGGAGGTTACAGAGATAGGGAGGGGTGTTGGGCCTGGAGCAGGTTACAGAGATAGGCTGAGGTGTAGGGGCTGAGGATGTTGCACTGATACAGTGGGGTGTATGTGGCTGGAAGTGGTTACAGAGACAGGGAGTGGGGTAGGGGCTGGAGGTTGTTTCAGAAATAGTGAGCATTTTCGGGGCTGGTGGAGGTTACAGAGAAATGGAAGTTTGTTGGGGCTGGAGGATTTTACAGAGATAGGGAGGGTCATACAGGCTGAAGGTGGTTACAGAGATAGGAAGCTTTGTAGTGTTTGGAGGAGTTTACAGAAATAGTGAGGGTTGTAGTGAGTGGAGGATGTTACAAAGATAGGGAGGGATTCGGGGGCTTTGGGTGATTAGAGAGATACACAGGGTTGTACTTGGCTGGAGGTGGTTACAGAGATAGGGAGTGGTGTAGCGGCTGTAGGAGAATAAAGAGATAGGGAGGGTTCTGAGATGTGGAGGAGTTTAGAGAGTTAGCGAGTGGTGTAGGGACCGGACGTGGTTACTGAAACAAGAGAGTGGTAGGTGCTGGAGGAGGTTACAGAGATAGGGTGTGGTGTAGGGGCTGGAGGAGTTTACAGAGATAGGGAGGGGTGTGGGTGCTGGTGGTGGTTACAGAGATAGGAGGGGTGTAGGGGCTGGAGGAGTTTACAGAGATAGGGAGCGGTGTAGGTTCTGGAGGAGGTTAAAGAGATAGGAAGTAGTGTAGGAGCAGGAAGAGGTTACTGAGTTGGGGAGGGTTGGAGGTGCTGAAGGTGGTCACAGAGATAGGGAGGGTTGTAGGGGCTGGAGGAGGCTTATGAGATAGGGAGGGGTGTAGTGGTTGGAGGTGATTACAGAGATAGACAGAGTTGTAGGCGGCTGGAGATGGTTACAGAGATAGGGAGGGGTATACGGGCAGTAGGAGATTACAGAGATAGGGAGGTGTGTAGGGGCTGGAGGAGGTTACAGAGATATCGAGGGGTGTAGGTCGCTAGATGTGGTTACAGAGATAGGGAGGGATGTAGCGTCTGGAGGAGTTTACAGAGATAGGGAGGAGTGTACGGGCTGCCGGAGGTTGCAGGGATAGGGCGGGAGTTACAGAGATAGGGAGCGGTGAGAGGCTGGAGAGTGTTACGAGATAGGGAGGGGTGTAGGAGCCAGAGGAGGTTACAGAGATAGGGAGGGGTGTAGGGGCTGGAGGTGGTTACAAAGATAGGGGTGGGGGGAGGGGCTGGAGGAGGTTACAGAAATAGGGAGAGAGTTATAGAGATAGTGAGCGGTGTAGGGCTGGAGGAGGTTACAGACAGGAAGGGGTGTAGGGGCTGGAGGAGGTTACAGAGATGGGGAGGGAGTTAAAGAGTTTGTGGGGTGATAGGCTGGAGGAGGTTACAGAGATAGGGAGCGGTGAGAGGCTGGAGGAGGTTACAGAAATGGGGAGGGAGTTACAGAGATTGTGGGGTGATAGGCTGGAGGAGGTTACAGAGATAAGGCGGGATGTAGTGGCTGGAGGAGGTTACAGAGTTAGGGAGGTGTGTAGTGGTTGGAAGAGATTACAAGGATAAGGAGGAGTGTAGGGACTGGAGGTGGTTACAGAGACAGGGGGAGGTGTAGGGGCTGGAGGAAGTTAGAGAGATATAGATGTTTGAAGAGGTTGGAAGAGGTTACAGAGATAGTGAGGGGTCTAGGGTGTGGAGGAAATCACAGAGATAGGTAGGGGTGAGAGGCTGGAGGAAGTTACAGAGATAGGGAGAGGAGTAGGAGCCGGAGGACATTACAAAGATATGGAGGGGTGCAGGGGCTGGAGGAGGTTACAGTCATAGGGAGGGGTGTATGGACTGGAGGAGGTTACAGGTTTAGGGAGGGGTGCGAGGCTGGAGGAGGTTACTGAGTTAGGGAGATGTGTAGGAACCCGAGGAGGTTGCAGACATTGGGAGGGGTGTAGGGCTGGAGGAGCTTACAGAGATAGGGAGGAGTGTAGGGGTTGGTGCAGGTTACAGAGATAGGGAGGGGCGTAGGGGCGGGAGGATTTTACAGAGATAAGGAGGGGTGTAGGGGCTGGAGGAGGTTACAGATTTAGTGAGGGGTGTAGGGGCTGGAGAAGGTTACAGAGATACGGAGTGGTGTAGGGGTTGGAGGAGGTGACAGAGATAGGGAGGCGACTGGGGAATGGTGGAGGTTACAGAGATAGGGAAGGGTGTAGGGTGCAGCACACCCTCAAATGCGGACTCTAGTAGTGCAGCACACCCCCAATTATTGTCAATCCAATAGTGCAGCATACCCTCAGTTACTGACACTCCAATAGTGCAGCACACCCTCAATTACTGACCCTCCAATAGTGCAGCATAGCCTCAATTACTGACACTCCAATAGTGCAGCACACCCTCAATTACTGACACTCCAATAGTGCAGCACACCCTCAATTACTGACACTCCAATAGTGCAGTACACCCTCAATGACTGTTCCTCCAATACTGCAGCACACTGTCAATTACTGACACTGCAATAGTGTAGCACCCCCTCAAATACTGACACTCCAATAGTGCAGCATACCCTCAATTACTGACACTGCAATCATGCAGCACACCCTCAATTACTGACACTGTAATAGTGTAGCACCCCCTCAATTACAGACACTCAAGTTGTGCAGAATAATGTTAATTACTGACACTCCAATAGTGCAGTACACCCTCAATAACTGACACTCCAATAGTGCAGCACACCCCAAATTATTGACCCTCCAATAGTGCAGCATACCGTCAATTACTGACACTGCAATAGGGTAGCACCCCTCAATTACTGACTCTCCAATAGTGCAGCACACCCTGAATTACTGACCCTCCAATAGTGCAGCACACCCTCAATTACTGACACTCCAACAGTGCAGCACAGTCTCGATTACTAACAATACAATAGTGCACCAGCCTCAATTACTGACAATCCAACAGTGCAGCACAGCAACAATTACTGAACTCCAATAGTGAAGCACACCCTCAATTACTAACCCTCCAATACTGCAGCACACCCTCAATTACTTACACAACAATAGTGCAGCACACCTTCAATTACTGACATTCAATAATGCCGCACAACTTCAATTACTGACACTCCAACAGTATAGCACGGTCTCAATTACTGACACTCTAGTAGTGCAGCACACCCTCAATTACTGACACACCTTTTGTGCAGCATATCCTCAATTATTTACAATCCAATACTGGCAGCACACCCACAATTACCGACGACCAATCATGCAGCACACCCTCAATTACTGACATGCAAGTAGTGCAGCAGACACTCAGTTACTTATGCTCCAATATTGAAGCACACTGTCAATTCCTGACAATCCATTAGTGCAGCCGGAGGAGGTTCCAGATATAAGGAGGGTTTAGGGTCTGGAGGAGATTACAGAGATAGGGTAGGTTGTAGGAGCAGGAGGAGGATACTGAGTTGGGGAGGGTTGTTGGGTCTGGAGGAGGTTACAGAGATCGGGTGGGTTGTGGTGAGTGGAGGAGTTTACAGAGATAGGGAGGGTTGTAGGGGCTGTAGGAATATACAGAGATAGGGAGGGATGTAGGATCTGGAGTAGATTACAGAGATAGGGAGTGGTGTAGGGGCTGAAGGAGGTTACAGAAACAGGGAGAGGATTAGGTGCTGGAGGAGGTTACAGAGATAGGGAGGGCTGTAGGGGCTGGATGAGGTTACGGCGATAGGGATGGGTGTAGGGGCTGGAGGAGTTTACAGAGATAGGGAGGTGTGTAGGGGTTGGAGGTGGTTACAGAGATAGGGAGGGGTGTAGGAGCTGGAGGATTTTACAGAGATAGGGAGAGGTGTACGGGCTGGAGGAGGTTACAGAGATAGGGAGGGGTGTAGGGACTGGAGGAGATTACAGAGATAGGGAGGGGTGTACGGGCTGGAGAAGTTTACAGAGATCGGGAGGGGTGTAAGCTTTGGAGCAGGTTACAGAGATAGGGAGGGGCGTAGGGGTTGGAGCAGGTTACAGAGATAGGGAGGGGCGTAGGGGCTGGAGGAGGTTACAGAGATAGGGAGGGGTGTTGGGGCTGGTGCAGGTTACAGAGTTAGGGAGGGGTGTAGGGGCTGGAGGAGGTTACAGAGATAGGGATGGTGTGTAGGGATTTGATGAGGTTACAGAGATAGGGAGGTGTGTAGGGGTTGGAGGTAGTTACAGAGATAGGGAGGGGTGTTGCAGCTGGAGCAGGTTACAGAGTTAGGGAGGGATATAGGGGCTGGAGGAGGTTACAGAGATAGGGATGGTGTAGGGGCTGGAGTAGGTTACAGAGTTAGGGAGGTGTGTAGGGTTTGGAGGTGGTTACAGAGTTAGGGAGGGGTGTAGGGGCTGGAGGAGGTTACAGAGATATGGAGAGGTGTAGGGGCTGGAGGAGTTTACAGACATAGGGACGGGTGTAGGGGCTGGAGGGGGTTACAGAGATAGGGAGAGGTGTAGGGGCTGGAGGAGGTTACAGAAATAGGGAGGGGTGTTGGGGCTGGAGGGGGTTACAGAGATAGGGAGGAAGTTACAGAGCAAAGGAGGGGTATAGGGCTGGAGGAGGTTACAGTGATAGGGCCGGAGTTACAGAGATAGGGAGCGGTGAGATGCTGGAGTCCGTTACAGAGATAGGGAGGGGTGTAGGAGCCGGAGGAGGTTACAGAGATAGGGAGGGGTGTAGGGGCTGGTGGAGGTTACAGATATAGGGAGCGGTGTAGGGGCTGGAGGAGGTTACAGAAATACGGAGGTAGCTATTGAGATAGTGAGCGGTGTAGTGCTGGAGGAGGTTACAGATAGGGAGCGGTGTACGGGCATGAGGAGGTTACAGAGATAGGGAGGAGTGTAGGGGCTGCAGGAGGTTACAGAGATAGGGAGGGCTGTAGGGGCTGGAGTATTTTACAGAGATAGGGAGGGGTGTAGGGGCTGGAGGAGGTTACAGAGATAGGGAGGGGTATAGGAGCTAGAGGAGGTTACAGAGATAGGGAGCGGTGATAGGCTGGAGGAGGTTACAGAGATGAGGAGGAAGTTACTGAGATGGTGGGGTGATAGGCTGGAGGAGGTTACAGAGAAAGAGTGGGATGTAGGGGCTGGAGGAGGTTACAGAGATAGGGAGGTGTGTCGGGGTTGGAGGAGGTTAATTAGATAGGGAGGGTTCTCGTGACTGGAGGATGTTACAGAGATAGTTAGGGGTGAGAGGCTGAAGGAGTTTACAGAGATAGGGAGAGGATTAGGAGGCGGAGGAGGTTACAAAGATAGGGAGGGGTGTAGGGGCTGGAGGAGGTTACAGACATAGGGAGGGGTGTAGGGATTGGAGGAAGTTACAGAGATAGGGAGGGGTGTATGGACTGGAGGAGGTTACAGAGATAGGGAGGGGTGTAGGGGCTGAAGGGGGTTACAGAGATAGGAAGTTTCAGAGATAGGGAGGGAGTTACAGTGATAAGGAGGTTTGTAGGGCTGGAGGAGGTTACAGAGATAGGGAGGGGTGTAGTGGCTGGAGGAGGTTACAGAGATAGGGAGGGGTGTAGGGCTGGAGGAGGTTACAGAGATAGGGAGGGGTGTACGGGCTGGAGAAGCTTAAAGAGATAGCGAGGGGTGTAGGGGTTGGAGCAGGTTACAGAGATAGGGAGGAGCGTAGGGTCTGGAGGAGGTTACAGAGATAGGGAGGGGTGTAGGGGCTGGAGGAGTTTACAGAGATACGGAGGGGTGTAGGGGTTGGAGGAGGTTACAGAGATAGGGAGGGGTGTAGGGTGCAGCACACCCTCAAATGCGGACTCTCTAGTAGTGCAGCACACACCCAATTATTGTCCCTCCAATAGTGCAGCATACCGTCAATTACTGACACTGCAATAGTGTAGCACCCCCTCAAATTCTGACACTCCAATAGTGCAGCACACCCTCAATTACTGACACTCCAATAGTGCAGCATACCCTCAATTACTGACACTCCAATCATGCAGCACACCCTCAATTACTGACCCTGCAATAGTGTAGCACCCCCTCAATTACAGACACTCAAATAGTGCAGAATAATGTAAATTACTGACACTCCAATAGTGCAGTATACCCTCAATAACTGACTCTCCAATAGTGCAGCACACCCCCAATTATTGACCCTCCAATAGTGCAGCATACCTTCAATTACTGACAGTGCAATAGGGTCGCTCCCCTCAATTACTGACACTCAATAGTGCAGCACACACTGAATTACTGACCCTCCAATAGTGCAGCACACCCTCAAATACTGACACTCCAACACTGCAGCACAGTCTCGATTACTAACAATCCAATAGTGCAGCATAACCACAATTACTGAACTCCAATAGTGAAGCACATCCTCAATTACTGACCCTCCAATACTGGAGCACACCCTCAGTTACTTACACACCAATAGTGCAGCACACCCTCAATTACTGAAATTAAATAATGCCGCACAACTTCAATTACTGTCAAACCAATAGTGCAGCACACCCTCAATTACTGACCCTCCAATAGTGCAGCACACCCTCAATTACTGACCATCCAATAGTGCAGCACACCCTCAATTACTGACTCTCCAATAGTGCAGCACACTCTCAATTACTGACACTCCAATAGAGCAGCACACCCTCAATTACTGACACTCCAATAGAGCAGCACACCCTCAATTACTGACATGCAAGTAGTGCAGCAGACACTCAGTTACTTATGCTCCAATATTGAAGAACACCGTCAATTCCTGACAATCCATTAGTGCAGCAAACCCTCAATTACTGACACTCCAACAGTATAGCACGGTCTCAATTACTGACACTCCAATAGTGCAACAAACCCTCAATTACTGACCCTCCAATAGTGCAGCACAGCCACAATTACTGAAATCCAATAGTGCAGCACACCCTCAATTACTGACAATCCAACAGTGCAGCACAGCCACAATTACTGAAATCCAATAGTGCAGCACACCCTCAATTACTGACCCTCCAATACTGCAGCACACCCTCAATTACTGACACTCCAACAATATAGCACAGTCTCAATTACTGAAACTCCAATAGTGCAGCACACCCTCAATTACTGACACACCTATTGTGCAGCATATCCTCAATTATTTACAATCCAATACTGCAGCACACCCACAATTACCGACGACCAATCATGCAGCACACCCTCAATTACTGACATGCAAGTAGCACAGCAGACACTCAGTTACTTATGCTCCAATATTGAAGCACACTGTCAATTCCTGACAATCCATTAGTGCAGCCGGAGGAGGTTCCAGATATAAGGAGGGTTTAGGGTCTGGAGGAGATTACAGAGATAGGGTAGGTTGTAGGAGTAGGAGGAGGATACTGAGTTGGGGAGGGTTGTTGGGTCTGGAGGAGGTTACAGAGATCGGGTGGGTTGTGGTGAGTGGAGGAGTTTACAGAGATAGGGAGGGTTGTAGGGAGTGGAGGAGTTTGCAGAGATCAGGAGGGTTGTAGGGGCTGTAGGAGTTTACAGAGATAGGGAGGGATGAAGGATCTGGAGGAGATTACAGAGATAGGGAGTGGTGTAGGGGCTGAAGGAGGTTACAGAAACAGGAAGGGGATGAGGTGCTGGAGGAGGTCACAGAGATAGGGCGGGCTGTAGGGGCTGGAGGAGATTACAGCGATAGGGATGGGTGTAGGGGCTGGAGGAGGTTACAGAGATAGGGATGTGTGTAGGGGTTGGAGGTAGTTACAGAGATAGGGAGGGGTGTAGGAGCCGGAAGATTTTACAGAGATAGGGAGAGGTGTTGGGGCTGGAGGAGGTTACAGAGATAGGGAGGGTTGTAGGGGCTGGAGGAGGTTACAGAGATAGGGAGGGGTGTACGGGCTGGAGGAGTTTACAGAGATAGGGAGGGCTGTAGGGGTTGGAGGAGGTTACAAGGATAAGGAGGAGAGTAGGGACTGGAGGTTTTAACAGAGATAGGGGGATGTCTAGGGGCTGGAGGAAGTTACAGAGATAGGGAGGGGGGTAGGGGCTGGAGGAAGTTACAGAGATAGGGAGGGGTTTAGGCGCTGGTGGAGGTTACAGAGATACAGAGGTTTGAAGGGGTTGGAGGAGGTTACAGAGATAGGGAGGGGTCTAGGGACCTGAGGAGGTTACAGACATAGGTAGGGGAGAGAGGCTGGAGGAGGTTACAGAGATAGGGAGAGAAGTAGGAGTTGGAGGAGGTTACAAAGATAGAGAGGGGTGTCGTGGCTGGAGGAAGTTACAGACATAGGGAGGGATGTAGGGATTGGAGGAGGATACAGAGATAGGGAGGGGTGTATGGACTGGAGGAGGTTACAGAGATAGAGAGGGGTGTGAGGCTGGAGGAGGTTACAGTGTTAGGGAGAGGTTTAGGAGCCCGATGAGGTTACAGAGATTGGGAGGGGTGTAGGGGCTGGAGGGGGTTACAGAGATAGGAAGTTACAGAGATAGGGAGGGATTTACAGAGATAAGGAGGGGTGTAGGGTGGAGGAGGTTACAGAGTTAGGGAGGGGTGTAGGGGCATGAGGAGGTTACAGAGATAGGAGGGGTGTAGGGCTGGAGGAGTTTACAGAGATACGGAGGGGTGTAGGTGTTGGGAGGTTACAGAGATAGGGAAGGGTCTTGGGACTGGTGGAGGTTACAGAGATAGGGAGGGATCTTGGGTGCAGCACATCCTCAAATGCGGACTCACCAGTAGTGCAGCACACCCCCAATTACTGACACTCCAATCATGCAGCACACCCTCAATTACTGACAGTGCAATAGTGTAGCACCCCCTCAATTAAAGACACTCAAATAGTGCAGAATACTGTAAATTACTGTCACTCCAATAGTGCAGCATACCCTCAATTACTGACACTCCAAAAGTGCAGCACACCCTCAATTACTGACACTCCAATATTGCAGCACACCCTCAATTACTGACACTCCAAGAGTGCAGCACACCCTCAATAACTGACACTCCAATAGTGCAGCACACCCCCAATTATTGACCCTCTAATAGTGCAGCACACCCCCAATTATTGACCCTCCAATAGTGCTGCACACCCTCAATTACTGACACTCGAATAGTGCAGCACACCCTCAATTACTGACACTCCAGCAGTGCACCACACCCTGAATTACTGACCCACCAATAGTGCAGCACACCCTCAATTACTGACACACCTATAGTGCAGCACACCCTCAATTACTGACACTCCAACAGTGCAGCACAGCCACAATTACTGACACTCCAATAGTACAGCACACCCTCAATTACTGACACTCCAATACTACAGCACACCCTGAATTACTGACACTCCAACAGTGCAGCACAGTCTCAATTACTCACAATACAATAGTGCACCACCCTCAATTACTGACAATCCAACAGTGCAGCACAGCCACAATTACTGAACTCCAATAGTGAAGCACACCCTCAATTACTGATCCTCCAATACTACAGCACACCCTCAATTACTGACCCTCCTATAGTGCAACACACCCTCAATTACTGACCCTCCAATACTGTAGCACACCCTCAATTACTTACACACCAATAGTGCAGCACACCCTCAATTACTAGCCTCCAATAGTTCAGCACACCCTCAATTACTGACCCTCCAATAGTGCAGCACACCCTCAATTACTGACCCTCCAATAGTTCAGCACACCCTCAATTACTGACCCTCCAATAGTTCAGCACACCCTCAATTACTGAGCCTCCAATAGTGCAGCACACCCTCAATTACTGACACTCCAATAGTGCAGCATCCTCAATTACTGATCATCCAAAAGTGCACCGCACCCTCAATTACTGACACTCCAATAGTGCAGCACACCCTCAATTACTGACTCTCCAATAGTGCAGCACACTCTCAATTACTGACACTCCAATAGAGCAGCACACCCTCAATTATTGACACTCCAATATTGAAGAACACCGTCAATTCCTGACAATCCATTAGTGCAGCAAACCCTCAATTACTGACACTCCAACAGTATAGCACGGTCTCAATTACTGACACTCCAATAGAGCAGCACACCCTCAATTACTGACACTCCAACGGTATAGCACGGTCTTAATTACTGACACTCCAATAGAGCAGCACACCCTCAATTACTGACACTCCTATTGTGCAGCATATCCTCAATTACTGACATGCAAGTGGTGCAGCAGACACTCAGTTACTTATGCTCCAATATTGAAGCACACTGTCAATTCCTGACAATCCATTAGTGCAGCCGGAGGAGGTTCCAGATATAAGGAGGGTTTATGGTCTGGAGGAGATTACAGAGATAGGAAGGTTTGTATGAGCAGGAGGAGGATACTGATTTGGGGAGGGTTGTTGGGTCTGGAGGAGGTTACAGAGATCGGGTGGGTTGTGGTGAGTGGAGGAGTTTACAGAGATAGGGAGGGTTGTAGGGAGTGGAGAAGTTTACAGAGATCAGGAGGGTTGGAGGGGCTGTAGGAGTTTACAGAGATAGGGAGGGATGAAGGATCTGGAGGAGATTACAGAGATAGGGAGTGGTGTAGGGGCTGAAGGAGGTAACAGAAACAGGAAGGGGATGAGGTGCTGGAGGAGGTTACAGAGATAGGGAGGGCTGTAGGGGCTGGAGGAGATTACAGCGATAGGGATGGGTGTAGGGGCTGGAGGAGGTTACAGAGATAGGGAGGTGTGTAGGGGTTGGAGGTGGTTACAGAGATAGGGAGGGGTGTAGGAGCCGGAAGATTTTACAGAGATAGGGAGAGGTCTAGGGACCTGAGGAGGTTACAGACATAGGTAGGGGTGAGAGGCTGGAAGAAGTTACAGAGATAGGCAGAGAAGTAGGAGTCGGAGGAGGTTATAAAGATAGAGAGAGGTGTAGTGGCTGGAGGAAGTTACAGACATAGGGAGGGATGTAGGGATTGGAGGAGGATACAGAGATAGGGAGGGGTGTATGGACTGGAGGAGGTTACAGAGATAGGGAGGGGTGTGAGGCTGGAGGAGGTTACAGTGTTAGGGAGAAGTTTAGGAGCCCGAGGAGGTTACAGAGATTGGGAGGGGTGTAGGGGCTGGAGGGGGTTACAGAGATAGGAAGTTACAGAGATAGGGAGGGAGTTACAGAGATAAGGAGGGGTGTAGGGTGGAGGAGGTTACAGAGTTAGGGAGGGGTGTAGGGGCATGAGGAGGTTACAGAGATAGGAGGGGTGTAGGGCTGGAGGAGGTTACAGAGATAGGGAGGGGTGTAAGGGCTGGAGAAGCTTACAGAGATAAGGAGGGGTGTAGGGGTTGGAGCAGGTTACAGAGATAGGGAGGGGCGTAGGGGCTGGAGGAGGTTACAGAGATAGGGAGGGGTGTAGGGGCTGGAGTAGATTACAGAGTTAGTGAGGGGTGTAGGGGTTGGAGGAGTTTACAGAGATACGGAGGGGTGTAGGGGTTGGAGGAGGTTACAGAGATAGCGAGGGGTCTTGGGACTGGTGGAGCTTACAGAGATAGGGAGGGGTCTAGGATGCAGCACACCCTCAAATGCGGACTCACCAGAAGTGCAGCACACCCCCAATTACTGACACTCCAATCATGCAGCATACCCTCAATTACTGACAGTACAATAGTGCAGCATCCCCTCAATTACAGACACTCAAATAGTGCAGAATACTGTAAATTACTGACTCTCCAATAGTGCAGCACACCCTCAATAACTGACACTCCAATAGTGCAGCACACACCCAATTATTGACCCTCCAATAGTGCATCACACTCCCAATTATTGACCCTCCAATAGTGCCGCACACCCTCAATTACTGACACTCGAATAGTGCAGCACACCCTCAATTACTGAACTCCAACAGTGCACCACACCCTGAATTACTGACCCACCAATAGTGCAGCACACCCTCAATTAATGACACTCCAACAGTGCAGCACAGTCTGGATTACTAACAATCCAATAGTGCACCATCCTCAATTACTGACAATCCAACAGTGCAGCACAGCCACAATTACTGAACTCCAATAGTGAAGCACACACTCAATTACTGACCCTCCAATACTGGAGCACACCCTCAATTACTTACACACCAATAGTGCAGCACACCCTCAATTACTGAAATTAAATAATGCCGCACAACTTCAATTACTGACAAACCAATAGTACAGCACACCCTCAATTACTGACCCTCCAATAGTGCAGCACACCCTCAATTACTTACCATCCAATAGTGCAGCACACCCTCAATTACTGACTCTCCAATAGTGCAGCACACTCTCAATTACTGACACTCCAATAGAGCAGCACACCCTCAATTACTGACACTCCAATAGAGCAGCACACCCTCAATTACTGACATGCAAGTAGTGCAGCAGACACTCAGTTACTTATGCTCCAATATTGAAGAACACCGTCAATTCCTGACAATCCATTAGTGCAGCAAACCCTCAATTACTGACACTCCAACAGTATAGCACGGTCTCAATTACTGACACTCCAATAGAGCAGCACACCCTCAATTACTGACACTCCAACGGTATAGCACGGTCTCAATTACTGACACTCCAATAGAGCAGCACACCCTCAATTACTGACACTCCTATTGTGCAGCATATCCTCAATTATTTACAATCCAATACTGCAGCACACCCACAATTACCGACGACCAATCATGCAGCACACCCTCAATTACTGACATGCAAGTAGCACAGCAGACACTCAGTTACTTATGCTCCAATATTGAAGCACACTGTCAATTCCTGACAATCCATTAGTGCAGCCGGAGGAGGTTCCAGATATAAGGAGGGTTTAGGGTCTGGAGGAGATTACAGAGATAGGGTAGGTTGTAGGAGCAGGAGGAGGATACTGAGTTGGGGAGGGTTGTTGGGTCTGGAGGAGGTTACAGAGATCGGGTGGGTTGTGGTGAGTGGAGGAGTTTACAGAGATAGGGAGGGTTGTAGGGAGTGGAGGAGTTTGCAGAGATCAGGAGGGTTGTAGGGGCTGTAGGAGTTTACAGAGATAGGGAGGGATGAAGGATCTGGAGGAGATTACAGAGATAGGGAGTGGTGTAGGGGCTGAAGGAGGTTACAGAAACAGGAAGGGGATGAGGTGCTGGAGGAGGTCACAGAGATAGGGCGGGCTGTAGGGGCTGGAGGAGATTACAGCGATAGGGATGGGTGTAGGGGCTGGAGGAGGTTACAGAGATAGGGATGTGTGTAGGGGTTGGAGGTAGTTACAGAGATAGGGAGGGGTGTAGGAGCCGGAAGATTTTACAGAGATAGGGAGAGGTGTTGGGGCTGGAGGAGGTTACAGAGATAGGGAGGGTTGTAGGGGCTGGAGGAGGTTACAGAGATAGGGAGGGGTGTAGGGGTTGGAGGAGGTTACAAGGATAAGGAGGAGAGTAGGGACTGGAGGTTTTAACAGAGATAGGGGGATGTCTAGTGGCTGGAGGAAGTTACAGAGATAGGGAGGGGGGTAGGGGCTGGAGGAAGTTACATAGATAGGGAGGGGTTTAGGCGCTGGTGGAGGTTACAGAGATACAGAGGTTTGAAGGGGTTGGAGGAGGTTACAGAGATAGGGAGGGGTCTAGGGACCTGAGGAGGTTACAGACATAGGTAGGGGAGAGAGGCTGGAGGAGGTTACAGAGATAGGGAGAGAAGTAGGAGTTGGAGGAGGTTACAAAGATAGAGAGGGGTGTCGTGGCTGGAGGAAGTTACAGACATAGGGAGGGATGTAGGGATTGGAGGAGGATACAGAGATAGGGAGGGGTGTATGGACTGGAGGAGGTTACAGAGATAGGGAGGGGTGTGAGGCTGGAGGAGGTTACAGTGTTAGGGAGAGGTTTAGGAGCCCGATGAGGTTACAGAGATTGGGAGGGGTGTAGGGCCTGGAGGGGGTTACAGAGATAGGAAGTTACAGAGATAGGGAGGGATTTACAGAGATAAGGAGGGGTGTAGGGTGGAGGAGGTTACAGAGTTAGGGAGGGGTGTAGGGGCATGAGGAGGTTACAGAGATAGGAGGGGTGTAGGGCTGGAGGAGGTTACAGAGATAGGGAGGGGCGTAGAGACTGGAGGAGGTTACAGAGAAAGGGAGCGGTATAGGGGCTGGAGTAGGTTACAGAGTTAGTGAGGGGTGTAGGGGCTGGAGGAGTTTACAGAGATACGGAGGGGTGTAGGTGTTGGGAGGTTACAGAGATAGGGAAGGGTCTTGGGACTGGTGGAGGTTACAGAGATAGGGAGGGATCTTGGGTGCAGCACATCCTCAAATGCGGACTCACCAGTAGTGCAGCACACCCCCAATTACTGACACTCCAATCATGCAGCACACCCTCAATTACTGACAGTGCAATAGTGTAGCACCCCCTCAATTAAAGACACTCAAATAGTGCAGAATATTGTAAATTACTGTCACTCCAATAGTGCAGCATACCCTCAATTACTGACACTCCAAAAGTGCAGCACACCCTCAATTACTGACACTCCAATATTGCAGCACACCCTCAATTACTGACACTCCAAGAGTGCAGCACACCCTCAATAACTGACACTCCAATAGTGCAGCACACCCCCAATTATTGACCCTCTAATAGTGCAGCACACCCCCAATTATTGACCCTCCAATAGTGCCGCACACCCTCAATTACTGACACTCGAATAGTGCAGCACACCCTCAATTACTGACACTCCAGCAGTGCACCACACCCTGAATTACTGACCCACCAATAGTGCAGCACACCCTCAATTACTGACACTCCAACAGTGCAGCACAGCCACAATTACTGAACTCCAATAGTGAAGCACACCCTCAATTACTGATCCTCCAATACTACAGCACACCCTCAATTACTGACCCTCCTATAGTGCAGCACACCCTCAATTACTGACCCTCCAATACTGTAGCACACCCTCAATTACTTACACACCAATAGTGCAGCACACCCTCAATTACTAGCCTCCAATAGTGCAGCACACCCTCAATTACTGACACACCAATAGTGCAGCACACCCTCAATTACTGACCCTCCAATAGTGCAGCACACCCTCAATTACTGGCCTCCAAAAGTTCAGCACACCCTCAATTACTGACACGCCAATAGTGCAGCACACCCTCAATTACTGACACTCCAACAGTGCAGCACACCCTCAATTACTGACACTCCAACAGTATAGCATGGTCTCAATTACTGACACTCCAATAGTGCAGCACACCCTCAATTACTGACACACCTATTGTGCAGCATATCCTCAATTATTTACAATCCAATACTGCAGCACACCCACAATTCCCGACGACCAATCATGCAGCACACCCTCAATTACTGACATGCAAGTAGTGCAGCAGACACTGTTACTTCTGCTCCAATATTGAAGCACACCGTCAATTCCTGACAGTCCATTAGTGCAGCCGGAGGAGGTTCCAGATATAAGGAGGGTTTAGGGTCTGGAGGAGATTACAGAGATAGGAAGGTTTGTAGGAGCAGGAGGAGGATACTGAGTTGGGGAGGGTTGTTAGGTCTGGAGGAGGTTACAGAGATCGGGTGGGTTGTGGTGAGTGGAGGAGTTTACAGAGATAGGGAGGGTTGTAGGGAGTAGAGGAGTTTACAGAGATCAGGAGGGTTGTAGGGGCTGTAGGTGTTTACAGAGATAGGGAGGGATGTAGGATCTGGAGGAGATTACAGAGATAGGGAGTGGTGTAGGGGCTGAAGGAGGTTACAGAAGCAGGGAGAGGATAAGGTGCTGGAGGAGGTTACAGAGATAGGAGGGCTGTAGGGGCAGGAGGAGGTTACAGTGATAGGGATGGGTGTAGTGGCTGGAGGAGGTTACAGAGATAGGAAGGTGTGTAAGGGTTGGAGGTGGTTACAGAGATAGGGAGGGGTGTAGCAGCCGGAGTATTTTACAGAGATAGGGAGAGGTGTAGGGGCTAGAGGAGGTTAAAGAGATAGGGAGGGCTGTAGGGACTGGAGGAGATTACAGAGTTAGGGAGGGGTGTACGGGCTGGAGAAGCTTACAGAGATCAGGAGGAGTGTAAGGGTTGGAGCAGTTTACAGAGATAGGGAGGGGCTAAGGGGCTGGAGGAGGTTGCAGAGATAGGGAGGGGTGTAGGGGCTGGAGCAGGTTACAGAGTTAGGGAGGGGTGTAGGGGCTGGAGGAGGTTACAGAGATAGGGAGTGTGTAGGGGTTGGAGGAGGTTACAGAGATAGGGAGGTGTGTAGGGGTTGGAGGTGGTTACAGAGATAGGGAGGTGTGTAGGAGCCGGAGGATTTTACAGAGATAGGGAGGGTTGTAGGGGCTGGAGGGTGTTACAGAGATAGGAAGAGAGTTACAGAGATAAGGAGGGGTGTAGACTGGAGGAGGTTTCAGGGATAGGGCGGGAGTTACAGAGATAGGGAGCGGTGAGAGGCTGGAGAGAGTTACAGAGATAGGGAGGGGTTTAGGAGCCGGATGAGGTTCCAGAGATAGGAAGGGGTGTAGGGGCTGGAGGTGGTTACAAAGATAGGTGTTGGGGGAGGGGCAGGAGGATGTTACAGAAATAGGGAGGGAGTTATAGAGATAGTGAGCGGTGTAGGGCTGGAGGAGGTTACAGATAGGAAGGGGTGTCGGGGCTGGAGGAAGTTACAGGGATAGGGAGGGTTGTAGGGTCTGGAGGAGGTTACAGACATTCGGGAGGGGTGTATGGGCTGGAGGAGGTTACAGAGATCGGGAGTGGTTTAATGGTGGAGGAGATAACAGAGATAGGGAGGGGTGTAGGGCCTGGAGGAGGTTACAGTGATAGGGGGCTTTGTAGGAGCTGGACAAAGTTGCAGACATAGGGAGTGTTTCAGGGGCTGGAGAAGGTTAAAGACATAGGCAGTGTTGTACTGAGTGGAGGACGTTACAGAGATAGGGACGGGTGTAGGTGGCTAAAGGTGGTTACAGAGATATGGAGGGGTGTAGGGGCTGAGGGAGTTTACAGAGATAGGAGAGATGTAGGGGCTGGATGAGTTTACAGAGTTAGGGATGGGTGTAAGTGCTGGAGGAGGTTACAGAGATAAGGAGGGGTATAGGGGCTGTACGAGGTTACCGAGATAGGGATGGGTATAGGTTGCTGGAGGAGGTTACAGAGATAGGGAGGTTTGTAAGGGCTGGAGGAGCTTACAGAGATCGGGAGCGTTGTAGTGACTGGAGGAGGTATCCGAGATAGGGAATCTTGTAGGGTTTGACAGAGGTTACATAGATAGGGATAGTTGTAGTGAGTGTAGGAGGTTATGGAGAAAGGGAGGGTCGTAGGGAGTGGAGGACATTGCTGACATAGGGAGCGTTGTAGGGGCAGAAGAATTTTACAGAGATAGGGATGCAGGGGCTGGAGGAGGTTACTGAGATACGGAGGTGTGAAGGGTCTGGAGGAGGTTACAGAGATAGAGAGGTGTATAGGTGCTGGAGGAGGTTCCAGATATAGGGAGAGGTGTAGGGGCTGGAGGAGGTTATAGAGATAGGAAGGTGTGTCGTTGCAGGAAGCTGTTACAGAGTTAAGGAGGGATGTAAGGGATGGTGGAGGTTACTGAGATAGGGAGGGATGTAGGATCTGGAGGAGATTACAGAGATAGGAAGTGGTGTAGGGACTGAAGGAGGTTACAGAAACAGGGAGAGGATTAGTTGCTGGAGGAGTTTACAGAGGTAGGGAGGGGTGTAGTGGCATGGAGGAGGTTACAGAGTTAGTGAGGGGTGTAGGGTTTGGAGGAGTTTACAGAGATAGGGTGGGTTGTAGTGAGTGGAGGAGGTTACAGAGATAGGGACGGGTGTAGGTTGCAGCACACCCTCAAATGCGGACTCTCCAGTAGTGCAGCACACACCCAATTATTGACCATCCAATAGTGCAGCATACCGTCAATTACTGACACTGCAATAGTGTAGCTCCCCTTCAAATACTGTCACTCCAATAGTGCAGCATACCCTCAATTACTGACACTCCAATAGTGCAGCACACCCTCAATTACTGACACTCCAATCATGCAGCACACCCTCAATTACTGACACTCCAATAGTGCAGTACACCCTCAATTACTGACATTCCAACAGTGCAGCACACCCTCAATTACTGACACTCCAACAGTGCAGCACACCCTCAATTACTGACACTCCAATAGTGCAGTACACCCTCAATTACTGACACTCAAATCATGCAGCACACACTCAATTACTGACACTGCAATAGTGTAGCACCCCCTCAATTACAGACACTCAAATAGTGTAGAATAATGTAAATTACTGAAACTCCAATAGTGCAGTACACCCTCAATAACTGACTCTCCAATAGTGCAGCTCACCCCCAATTATTGACCCTCCAATAGTGCAGCATACCGTCAATTACTGACACTGCAATAGTGTAGCACCCCCTCAATTACTGACACTCCAATAGTGCAGCGCACCCTCAATTACTGACCCTCCAATAGTGCAGCACACCCTCAATTACTGACACCATGTAATGCAGAACACCCTGAATTACTGTCCTTTCAATAGTCCAGCACACCCTCAATGACCCTCCAATAGTGCAGCACACCCTCAATCACTGCCACACCTATAGTGCAGCAAACCCTGAATTACTGACCCTGCAATAGTGCAGCACACCCTCAATTACTTGCACACCTCTAGTGCAGCACCCCCTCAATCACTGACATTCCAAAAGTGCAGCACACCCTCAATTACTTGCACACCTCTAGTGCAGCACCCCCTCAATCACTGACATTCCAAAAGTGCAGCACACCCTCAATTGATGACTCTTCAATAATGCAGCACAATCTCATTTACTGATCCTCCAATATTGGAGCACACCCTCAAACACTGACCCTCTAACAGTGCATCAGACCTTCAATTACTGACCTTCCGACATTGCGGAACACCCTCAATTACTGACCCTGCAATAGTGCAGCACACCCTCAATGACTTGCACACCTCTAGTGCAGCACACCCTCAATCACTGACATTCCAAAAGTGCAGCACACCCTCAATTGATGACTCTTCAGGAATGCAGCAGTCTCATTTACTGATCCTCCAATAGTGCAGCACACCCTCAATTACTGACACACCTATTGTGCAGCATTTCCTCAATTATTTACAATCCAATACTGCAGCACACCCACAATTACCGACGACCAATCATGCAGCACACCCTCAATTACTGACATGCAAGTAGTGCAGCAGACACTCAGTTACTTATGCTCCAATATTGAAGCACACTGTCAATTCCTGACAATCCATTAGTGCAGCCGGAGGAGGTTCCAGATATAAGGAGGGTTTAGGGTCTGGAGGAGATTACAGAGATAGGAAGGCTTGTAGGAGCAGGAGGAGGATACTGAGTTAGGGAGGGTTGTTGGGTCTGGAGGAGGTTACAGAGATCGGGTGAGTTGTGGTGAGTGGAGAAGTTTACAGAGATAGGGAGGGTTGTAGGGGCTGTAGGAGTTTACAGAGATAGGGAGGGATGTAGGATCTGAAGGAGATTACAGAGATAGGGAGTTGTGTAGGGGCTGAAGGAGGTTACAGAAACAGGGAGAGGATTAGATGCTGGAGGAGGTTACAGAGATAGGGAGGGCTGTAGGGGCTGGAGGAGGTTACGGCGATAGGAATGGGTGTAGGGGCTGGAGGAGGTTACAGAGATCGGGAGTGGTGTAGTGGCTGGAGGAGATAACAGAGGTAGGGAGGGGTGTAGGGCATGGAGGAGTTAACAGTTTTAGGGGGGTTTGTAGGGGCTGGACAAAGTTACAGACATAGCGAGTGTTGCAGGGGCTGGAGGAAGTTAAAGACATAGGCAGTGTTGTACTGAGTAGAGGAGGTTACAGAGATAGGGACGGGTGTAGGTGTCTGGAGGTGGTTACAGAGATATGGAGGGGTGTAGGGGCTGGAGGAGATTACAGAGATAGGGACGGGTGTAAGTGGCTGGAGGAGGTTACAGAGATAGGGAGCGGTGTAGCGGCTGGGGGAGTTTACAGAGATAGGAGAGATGTAGGGGCTGGATGAGTTTACAGAGTTAGGGATGGGTGTAGGTGCTGGAGGAGGTTACAGAGATAAGGAGGGGTATAGGGGCTGTACGAGGTTACCGAGATAGGGATAGGTATAGGTTGCTGGAGGAGGTTACAGAAATAGATAGGTTTGTAAGGGCTGGAGGAGCTCACAGAGATCGGGAGCGTTGTAGTGACTGGAGGAGGTATCCGAGATAGGGAGTCTTGTAGGGTTTGACAGAGGATACATAGATAGGGATAGTTGTAGTGAGTGTAGGAGGTTATGGAGAAAGGGAGGGTTGTAGGGAGTGTAGGACATTGCTGACATAGGGAGGGTTGTAGGGGCAGAAGAATTTTACAAAGATAGTGATGCAGGGGCTGGAGGAGGTTATAGAGATAATGAGGTGTGTAGGGTCTGGAGGAGGTTACAGAGATAGAGAGGTGTGTAGGGTCTGGAGGAGGTTACAGAGATAGAGAGGTGTTATAGGTGCTGGAGGAGGTTCCAGATATAGGGACAGGTGTAGGGGCTGGAGGAGGTTATAGAGATAGGAAGGTGTGTAGGGGCAGGAAGCTGTTACAGATTTAAGGAGGGTTGTAAGGGCTGGAGGAGGTTACAGAGATAGGGAGGGATGTAGGATCTGGAGGAGTTTACAGAGATAGGGAGTGGTGTAGGGACTGAAGGAGGTTACAGAAACAGGGAGAGGATGAGTTGCTGGAGGAGGTTACAGAGGTAGGGTGGTTTGTAGGCGCTGGACAAAGTTACAGAGATAGGGACGGGTGTAAATGGCGGGAGGTGGTTACAGAGATAGGGAGGTGTGTACAGCTGGAGGAGTTTACAGAGATAGGAGAGATGTAGGGGCTGGATGAGTTTACAGAGTTCGGGATGGGTGTAGGTGCTGGAGGAGGTTACAGAGATAGGAATGGGTGTAGGTGCTGGAGGAGGTGACAGAGATAAGGGGGGGTGTAGGGGCTGTACGAGGTTTCTGAGATAGGGATGGGTATAAGGTGCTGGAGGAGGTTACAGAGATAGGGAGGTTTGTAAGGGCTGGATGGGCTTACAGAGATAGGGAGCGTTGTAGTGAGTGGAGGAGCTATCCGAGATAGGGAGTCTTGTAGTGTTTGACAGAGTTTACATAGATAGGGATGGTTGTCGTGAGTGTAGGAGGTTACGGAGAAAGGGAGGGTTGTATGGAGTGGAGGACATTGCAGACATAGGGAGGGTTGTAGGGGCTGGAGAATTTTACAGAGATAGGGATGCGGTGCAGGGGCTGGAGGAGGTTACAGAGATACAGAGGTGTATAGGTGCTGGAGGAGTTTCCAGATATAGGGAGGGGTGCAGGGATTGGAGGAGGTTACAGAGATAGGGAGGGGTGTAGGACTGGAGGAGGTTATAGAGATAGGAAGGGGTGCGAGGCTGGAGGAGGTTACAGAGATAGGAAGTTACAGAGATAGGGAGGGAGTTACAGAGATAAGGAGGGTTGTAGGGCTGGAGGAGGTTACAGAGATAGGGAGGGGTGTAGGAGGTGGAGGAGGTTACAGAGATAGGGAGGGGTGTAGGGGCTGGAGTAGGTTACAGAGATAGGAAGGGGTGTACGGGTTGGAGAAACTTACAGAGTTAGGGAGCGGTGTAGGGGTTGGAGCAGGTTACAGAGATAGGGAGGGGCATAGGGGCTGGAGGAGGTTACAGAGTTAGGGAGGGGTGTAGGGGCTGGAGGAGGTTACAGAGTTAGGGAGGGAGTTACAGAGATGAGGAGGGGTGCAGGGCTGGTGGAGGTTACAGAGATAGGGAGGGAGTTAAAGAGATAGGGAGGGGTGAGAGGCTGGAGAGCGTTACAGAGATAGGGAGGAGTGTAGGAGCCGGAGGATGTTACAGAGATAGGGAGGGTTGTAGGGATTGGAGTAGGTTACAGAGATAGGGAGGGGTGTAGGGACTGGAGGAAGTTACAGAGATAGGGAGGGGTGTACGCGTTGGAGAAGCTTACAGAGTTAGGGAGCGGTGTAGGGGTTGGAGCAGGTTACAGAGATAGGGAGGGGCATAGGGGCTGGAGGAGGTTACAGAGATAGGGAGGGGTGTACGGGTTGGAGGGGGTTACAGAGATATGGAGGGAGTTACAGAGATAGGGAGGGGAGAGATGCTGGAGAGCGTTACAGATATAGGGTGAGGTGTTGGAGCCGGAGGATGTTACAGAGATAGGGAGGGGTGTAGGTTTGGAGGAGTTTACAGAGATAGGGAGGGGTGAGAGGCTGGAGGAGTTTACAGAGTTAGGGAGAGGTTTAGGAGCCCGAGGAGGTTACTGAGATAGGGAGTGTTGTAGGGGCTGGATGGGGTAACAGAGATAGGAAATTACGGAAATAGGGAGGGAGTTACAGAGATAAGGAGGGGTGAAGCGCTTTGGAGGAGGTTACAGAGATCGGGAGGGGTGTACTGGCTGGAGGAGTGTACAGCAATAGTTAGGGGTATATGGGCAGGAGGAGGTTACAAAGATAGGGAGGGGTGTACGGGCTGTAGAAGGTTACAGGGATAGGGAGGGGTGCAGGGGTTGGAGCAGCTGACAGAGATAGGGAGGGGCATTGGGTCTGGAGGAGTTTACAGAGATAGGGAGGTGTGTAGGAGCTGGAGGAGGTTAGAGAGTTAGGGAGGAGTGTAGGGGCTAGAGGAGGTTACAGAGATAGCGAGTTGTAGTGGCTGGAGGAGGTTACAGAGTTAGGGAGGGTTCTAGGGGCCGGAGGAGGTCTCAGAGATAGGGAGAGCTGTAGGGGCTGGAGGAGGTTACAGAGATAGGGAGGTGTGTAGGGGTTGGAGGAGCTTACAGAGATAGGGAAGTGTGTAGGGGTTGGAGGAGCTTACAGAGATAGGGAGGTTTGTAGTGGTTGGAGAGGGTTACAGAGTTCGGGAGGGGTGTACGGGTATGAGGAGGTTACAGAGATAGGGAGGGGTGTACGGGCTGGAGAAGCTTACAGAGTTAGGGAGCGGTATAGGGGCCGGAGGAGGTTACAGAGATAGGGAGGGTTGTAGGGGCTGGAGGAGTTTACAGAGATACAGAGGGGTGTAGGTGTTGGAGGAGGTTACAGAGATAGGGAGGGGTCTTGGGACTGGAGGAGTTTACAGAGATTCGGAGAGGAGTAGGAGCCGGAGGAGGTTACAAAGATAGGGAGCGGTGCAGGGGTTGGAGGAGGTTATAGAGATAGATAGGGGTGAGAGGCTGGAGGAGGTTACAGAGATTGGGAGAGGAGTAGGAGCCGGAGGAGGTTACAGACATAGGTAGGGGTGTAGGGTTTGGAGGAGGTTACAGAGATAGGGAGGTGTGTCGAGACTAGAGGAGGTTACAGAGATAGGGAGGGGTGTGAGGCTGGAGGAGGTTACAGAGTTAGGGAGGAGTGTTGGGGCTGGAGGGGATAACAGAGCTAGGGACGGAGTTAAAAGATAGGAAGTTACAGAGATAGGGAGGGAGTTACAGAGATAAGGAGGGGTGTAGCGGTTTGGAGGAGGTTACAGAGATAGGGAGGGGTGTACTGGCTGGAGGAGGGTACAGCGATAGGGAGGAGTTTAGGGGCTGGAGGAGGTTACAGAGATAGGGAGGGAGTTAAAAGATATGAAGTTACAGAGATAGGAAGGGAGTTACGGAGATAAGGAGGGGTGTAGCGGTTTGGAGGAGGTTACAGAGATAAGGATGGGTGTACTGGCTGGAGGAGGGTACAGCGATAGGGAGAAGTTGAGGGGCTGGAGGAGGTTACAGAGATAGGGAGGGGTGTACAGGCTGGAGAATGTTACAGAGATAGGGAGGGGTGTAGGGGTTGGAGCAGGTTACAGAGATAGGGAGGGGCATAGGGGCTGGAGGAGGTTATAGAGATCGGGAGGGGTGTCGGGCTGGAGGAGGTTAGAGAGTTAGGGAGGAGTGTAGGGGCTGGAGGAGGTTACAGAAATAGGGAGTTGTAGTGGCTGGAGGAGGTTTCAGAGATAGGGAGGGGTGTAGGGGCTGGAGGAGGTTACAAAGATAGGGAGGTGTGTAGTGATTGGAGGAGTTTACAGAGATAGGGAGGGGTGTAGGAGCCGGAGGAGTTTACAGAGATAGAGAGGGGTTTAGGGGCATGAGGAGTTTACAGAGATAGTGAGGGGTGCAGATTCTGGATGGGGTTCCCGAATTTGGGAGGGGTGTACGGGCATGAGGATGTAACAGAGACAGGGAGGGGTGTAGGGACTGGAGGAGATTACAGAGATAGGGACGGGTGTACGGGCTGGAGAAGCTTACAGAGATAGGGAGTGGTGTAAGGGTTGGAGCAGGTTACTGAGATAGGGAGGGGCATAGGGGTTGGAGTAGGTTACAGAGTTAGGGAGGGGTGTAGGGGCTGAAGGAGGTTACAGAGTTAGGGAGGGTTGTAGGGGCTGGAGGAGTTTACAGCGATAGGGAGCGAAGAGAGGCTGGAGGAGGTTACAGAGATACAGAGGGGTGTAGGGGTTGGAGGAGGTTACAGAGATACGGAGGGGTTTTGGGACTGGAGGAGTTTACAGAGATTCGGAGAGGAGTAGGAGCCGTAGGAGGTTACAACGATAGGGAGGGGTGTAGGGGCTGGAGGAGGTTATAGAGATAGGTAGGGGTGAGAGGGTGGAGGAGGTTATAGAGATAGGTAGGGATGCGAGGCTGGAGGAGGTTACAGAGTAAGGGAGAGGTGTAGCAGCCGGAGGAGGTTACCGAGAGGGAGGGGTGTAGGGGTTGGAGCAGGTTACAGAGATAGGGAGGGGCATAGGGGCTGGAGGAGGTTACAGAGATAGGGAGGGGTGTCGGGCTGGAGGAGGTTAGAGAGTTAGGGAGGAGTGTAGGGGCTGGAGGAGGTTACAGAGTTAGGGAGGTGTGTAGAGTTTGGAGGAGCTTACAGAGATAGGGAGGTGTGTAGTGATTGGAGGAGGTTACAGAGATAGGGAGGGTTGTAGAGGCTGGAGGAGTTTACAGAGATAGGGAGCGTTGAGAGGCTGGAGGAGTTTACAGAGATAGGGAGAGATGAGAGGCTGGAGGAGGTTACAGAGATACAGAGGGGTGTAGGGGTTGGAGGAGGTTACAGAGATAGGGAGGGGTCTTGGGACTGGAGGTGATTATAGAGATAGGTAGGGGTGAGAGGGTGGAGGAGGTTATAGAGATAGGTAGTGGTGAGAGGCTGGAGGAGGTTACAGAGATTGGGAGAGGAGTAGGAGCCGGAGGAAGTTTCAGAGATAGGGGGGGTTTGTAGGGGCTGGAGGAGGTTACAGACATAGGGAGTGGTGTAGGGATTGGAGGAGGTTACAGAGATAGGGAGGGTTGTGAGGCTGGTGGAGGCTACAGAGTTAGGGAGAGTTTTGGAGCCGGAGGAGGTTACAGCGATAGGGAGGGGTGTAGGGGCTGGAGGGGGTTACAGAGATTGGGAGGGAGTTAAAAGATAGGAAGTTACAAAGATAGGGAGGGATTTGCAGAGATAAGGAGGGGTGTAGCGGTTTGGAGGAGGTTACAGAGATAGGGAGGGGTGTACTGGCTGGAGGAGGGTACAGCGATAGGGAGGAGTTTAGGGGCTGGTGGAGGTTACAGAGATAGGGAGGGATGTACGGGCTGGAGAAGGTTACAGAGATAGGGAGGGGTGTAGGGATTGGAGCAGGTTGCAGAGATAGGGAGGGGGGTAGGGACTGGAGGATGTTACAGAGATAGGGAGGGTTGTAGGTGCTGGCGGAGGTTAGAGAGTTAGGGAGGGGTGTAGGGGCCGGGGGAGGTTACAGAGATAGGGAGGTTGTAGGGGCCGGAGGAGGTTACAGAGATAGGGAGGTTTGTAGGGGCTGGAGGAGGTTACAGAGATAGGGAGGTCTGTAGGGGTTGGAAGAGGTAACAGAGATTGGGAAGTGTGTAGGGGCTGGAGGAGGTTACAGAGAAAGGGAGGGGTGTAGGAGCCGGAGGAGGTTACAGAGATAGAGAGGGGTGTAGGGGCATGAGGAGTTTACAGAGATAGTGAGGGATGTAGAGGCTGGAGGAGGGTACAGCGATAGGGAGGAGTGTAGGGGCTGGTGGAGGTTACAGAGATAGGGAGGGGTGTATGGGCTGTAGAAGGTTACAGAGATAGGGAGGGGTGTAGGGGTTGGAGCAGGTTACAGAGATAGGGAGGGGCGTAGGGACTGGAGGATGTTACAGATTTAGGGAGGGTTGTAGGTGCTGGAGGAGGTTACAGAGATAGGGAAGGGTGTAGGGACTGGAGGACATTACAGAGATAGGGAGGGGTGTAGGTGTTGGAGTGGGTTACAGGGATAGGGAGGGGCGTAGGGGTTGGAGGTGCTTACAGAGATAGGGAGTTGTGTAGGGGTCGGAGGTGTTTACAGAGATAGGGAGGGGTGTAGGTGCCGGAGGAGGTTACAGAGATAGGGAGTTGAAGTGGCTGGAGGAGGTTACAGAGTTAGGGAGGGTTATAGGGGCCGGAGGAGGTTTCAGAGATAGGGAGGGGTGTAGGGGCTGGAGGAGGTTACAGAGATCGGGAGGTTTGTAGGGGTTGGAGGAGGTTACAGAGATAGGGAAGTGTGTAGGGGTTGGAGGAGCTTACAGAGATAGGGAGGTGTTTAGTGTTTGGAGGAGCTTATAGAGATAGGGAGGTGTGTAGTGGTTGGAGGAGGTTACAGAGATAGGGAGGGGTGTAGGAGCCGGAGGTGCTTACAGAAAAAGGGAGAGGTGTAGGGGCTGGAGTAGCTTACAGAGAAAGGGAGGGGTGTAGGTGCCGGAGGAGGTTACAGAGATAGGGAGGGGTGTAGGGGCATGAGGAGTTTACAGAGATAGTGAGGGGTGTAGATTCTGGAGGGGTTTACAGAGTTCGGGAGGCGTGTACGGGCATGAGGAGGTTGCAGAGATAGGGAGGAGTGTAGGGACTGGAGGAGATAGATAGGGATGGGTGTACGGGCTAGAGAAGCTTACAGAGATAGGGAGCGGTGTAAGGGTTGGAGCAGGTTACAGAGATAGGGAGGGGTGTAGGGGCTGGAATAGGTTACAGAATTAGGGAGGGGTGTAGGGGCTGGAGGAGGTTACAGAGATAGGGAAGGTGTAGGGGCTGGAGGAGGTTACAGAGATAGGGAGGGTTGTAGGGGCTGGAGGAGTTTACAGAGATAGGGAGCGTTGAGAGGCTGGAGGAGGTTACAGAGATACAGAGGGGTGTAGGGGTTGGAGGAGGTTACAGAGATAGGGAGGGGTCTTGGGACTGGAGGTGGTTATAGAGATAGGTAGTGGTGAGAGGCTGGAGGAGGTAACAGAGATTGGGAGAGGAGTAGGAGCCGGAGGAAGTTTCAGAGATAGGGGGGGTTTGTAGGGGCTGGAGGAGGTTACAGACATAGGGAGTGGTGTAGGGATTGGAGGAGGTTACAGAGATAGGCAGGGGTGTAGGGACTGGAGGAGGTTACAGAAATAGGGAGGGTTGTGAGGCGGGTGGAGGCTACAGAGTTAGGGAGAGTTTTGGAGCCGGAGGAGGTTACAGCGATAGGGAGGGGTGTAGGGGCTGGAGGGGGTTACAGAGATTGGGAGAGGAGTAGGAGCCGGAGGAAGTTTCAGAGATAGGGGGGGTTTGTTAGGGGCTGGAGGAGGTTACAGACATAGGGAGTGGTGTAGGGATTGGAGGAGGTTACAGAAATAGGGAGGGTTGTGAGGCTGGTGGAGGCTACAGAGTTAGGGAGAGTTTTGGAGCCGGAGGAAGTTACAGCGATAGGGAGGGGTGTAGGGGCTGGAGGAGGTTACAGAGATAGGCAGGGGTGTAGGGACTGGAGGAGGTTACAGAAATAGGGAGGGTTGTGAGGCTGGTGGAGGCTACAGAGTTAGGGAGAGTTTTGGAGCCGGAGGAGGTTACAGCGATAGGGAGGGGTGTTGGGGCTGGAGGGGGTTACAGAGATTGGGAGGGAGTTAAAAGATAGGAAGTTACAGAGATAGGGAGGGAGTTGCAGAGATAAGGAGGGGTGTCGCGGTTTGGAGGAGGTTACAGAGATAGGGAGGGGTGTACTGGCTGGAGGAGGGTACAGGGATAGGGAGGAGTTTAGGGGCTGGTGGAGGTTACAGAGATAGGGAGGGGTGTACGGGCTGGAGAAGGTTACAGAGATAGGGAGGGGTGTAGGGGTTGGAGCAGGTTACAGAGATAGGGAGGGGCGTAGGGACTGGAGGATGTTACAGAGATTGGGAAGTGTGTAGGGGCTGAAGGAGGTTACAGAGAAAGGGAGGGGTGTAGGAGCTGGAGGAGGTTACAGAGGTAGAGAGGGGTGTAGGGGCATGAGGAGTTTACAGAGATAGTGAGGGATGTAGAGGCTGGAGGAGGGTACAGCGATAGGGAGGAGTGTAGGGGCTGGTGGAGGTTACAGAGATAGGGAGGGGTGTACGGGCTGTAGAAGGTTACAAAGATAGGGAGAGGTGTAGGGGTTGGACCAGGTTACAGAGATAGGGAGGGGCGTAGGGACTGGAGGATGTTACAGATTTAGGGAGGGTTGTAGGTGCTGGAGGAGGTTACAGAGATAGGGAAGGGTGTAGGGACTGGAGGACATTACAGAGATAGGGAGGGGTGTAGGTGTTGGAGTAGGTTACAGGGATAGGGAGGGGCGTAGGGGTTGGAGGTGCTTACAGAGATAGGGAGTTGTGTAGGGGTCGGAGGTGTTTACAGAGATAGGGAGGGGTGTAGGTGCCGGAGGAGGTTACAGAGATAGGGAGAGGTGTATGGCTGGAGGAGGTTACAGCGATAGGAAGGGGTGTAGGTGCTGGAGGGGGGTTACAGAGATAGGGAGGGAGTTACAGAGATAAGGCAGGGTGTAGGTTTGGAGGAGGTTACAGCATAGGGCTGGAATTACAGAGATAGGGAGCGGTGAGAGGCTGGAGAGCGTAACAGAGTTAGGGAGGGGTGTTGAAGCTGGAGGAGGTTACAGAGACAGGGAGTGGTGAGAGGCTGGAGGAGGTTACAGAGATGGGGGGGGAGTTACAGAGATGGCGGAGTGATAGGCTGGAGGAGGTTACAGAGACAAGGCGGGATGTAGGGGCTGGAGGAGGTTACAAGGATAAGGAGGAGTGTAGGGCTGGAGGATGTTACAGAGATAGGGAGGGTTGTAGGGTCTGGAGGATTTTACTGAGATAGGGAGCGATGAGAGGCTGGAGGATGTTACAGAGATACAGAGGGATGTAGGGTTTCGAGGAGGTTACAGAGATAGGGAGGTGTCTAGGGACTGGAGGAGGTTACAGAGACTAGGAGAGGAGTAGGAGCCAGAGGAGGTTACAAAGATAGGGGGGTGTAGGTGTTGGAGGTGGTTATAGAGATAGGTAGGGGTGAGAGGCTAGAGGAGGTTATAGAGATAGGGAGGGGCATAGGGGCTGGAGGAGGTTACAGAGATAGGGAGTAGGGGCTGGAGCAGGTTACAGAGATAGGGAGGGGTGTAGGGCTGGAGGAGGTTACAGAGATAGGGAGGGGTGTAGGGGCCGGAGGATGTTACTGAGATAGGGAGGGGTATAGGGGCTGGAAGAGGTTACAGAGACAGGGAGATGAGTAGGAGCTAGAGGTGGTTACAAAGATAGGGAGGGGTTTAGCGGCTGGAGGAAGTTACAGAGATAGGGTGGGTTGTAGGTGCTGGAGGAGTTTACTGAGATAGGGAGCGATGAGTGGCTGGAGGAGATTACAGAGATACAGACGGGTGTAGGGGTTGGAGGAGGTTACAGAGATAGGGAGGGCCGTAGGGACTGGAGCAGGTTACAGAGACAGGGAGATGAGTAGGAGCCAGAGGTGGTTACAAAGATAGGGAGGGGTTTAGCGGCTGGAGGAGGTTACAGACATAGGGAGGGGTGTAGGGATTGGAGGAGGTTACAGAGATAGGGAGGGGTGCGAGGCTGGAGGATGTTCCAGAGTTAGGGAGATTTTAGGAGCCGGAGGAGGTTACAGTGAAAGGGAGGGTTGTAGGGGCTGGAGGGTGTTTCAGAGATCGGGAGGGAGTTACAGAGATAAGAAGTTACAGAGATAGGGAGGGAGTTACAGAGATAAGGAGGGGTGTAGGACTGGAGGAGGTTACAGAGATAGGGAGGGGTGTAGGGGCTGGAGGAGGTTACATAGATAGGGAGGGGTGTAGGGGCTGGAGGAGGTTACAGAGATGCAGAGTGGTGTAGGGGTTTCATGAGGTTACAGAGATAGGGAGGGGTCTAGCGACTGGAGGAGGTTACAAAGACAGGGAGAGGAATAGGAACCAGAGGAGGTTACAAAGATAGGGAGGGGTGTAGGGGTTGGAGGTGGTTATAGAGATAGGTAGGGGTGAGAGGCTGGAGGAGGTTATAGAGAGAGGTATGGGTGAGAGGCTGGAGGAGGTTACAGAGATAGGGAGAGAAGTAGGACACGGAGGAGGTTACAAAGATAGGGAGGGGTGTAGGGGCTGGAGGAGTTTACAGACCTAGGGATGGGTGTAGGGATTGGAGGAGGTTACAGAGATAGGGAGTAGGGGCTGGAGCAGGTTACAGAGATAGGGAGGGGTGTAGGGCTGGAGGAGGTTACAGAGATAGGGAGGGGTGTAGGGGCCGGAGGATTTTACTGAGATAGGGAGGGGTATAGGGGCTGGAAGAGGTTACAGAGACAGGGAGATGAGTAGGAGCCAGAGGTGGTTACAAAGATAGGGAGGGGTTTAGCGGCTGGAGGAAGTTACAGAGATAGGGTGGGTTGTAGGTGCTGGAGGAGTTTACTGAGATAGGGAGCGATGAGTGGCTGGAGGAGATTACAGAGATACAGACGGGTGTAGGGGTTGGAGAAGGTTACAGAGATAGGGAGGGCCGTAGGGACTGGAGGAGGTTACAGAGACAGGGAGATGAGTAGGAGCCAGAGGTGGTTACAAAGATAGGGAGGGGTTTAGCGGCTGGAGGAGGTTACAGACATAGGGAGGGGTGTAGGGATTGGAGGAGATTACAGAGATAGGGAGGGGTGCGAGGCTGGAGGAGGTTCCAGAGTTAGGGAGATTTTAGGAGCCGGAGGAGGTTACAGTGAAAGGGAGGGTTGTAGGGGCTGGAGGGTGTTTCAGAGATAGGGAGGGAGTTACAGAGATAGGAAGTTACAGAGATAGGGAGGGAGTTACAGAGATAAGGAGGGGTGTAGGACTGGAGGAGGTTACAGAGATAGGGAGGGGTGTAGGGGCTGGAGGAGGTTACATAGATAGGGAGGGGTGTAGGGGCTGGAGGAGGTTACAGAGATGCAGAGTGGTGTAGGGGTTTCATGAGGTTACAGAGATAGGGAGGGGTCTAGCGACTGGAGGAGGTTACAAAGACAGGGAGAGGAATAGGAACCAGAGGAGGTTACAAAGATAGGGAGGGGTGTAGGGGTTGGAGGTGGTTATAGAGATAGGTAGGGGTGAGAGGCTGGAGGAGGTTATAGAGAGAGGTATGGGTGAGAGGCTGGAGGAGGTTACAGAGATAGGGAGAGAAGTAGGACACGGAGGAGGTTACAAAGATAGGGAGGGGTGTAGGGGCTGGAGGAGTTTACAGACCTAGGGATGGGTGTAGGGATTGGAGGAGGTTACAGAGATGGGGAGGGGTGTAGGGACTGGAGCAGGTTACAGAGATAGGGAGGGGTGCGAGGCTGGTGGAGGTTACTGAGTTAGGGAGAGTTTAGGAGCCGGAGGAGGTTACAGCGAAAGGGAGGGGTGTAGGGGCTGGAGGGGGTTACAGAGATAGGGAGGGAGTTACAGAGATAGGAAGTTACAGAGATAGGGAGGGAGTTACAGAGATAAGGAGGGGTGTAGGTCTGGAGGAGGTTACAGAGATAGGGAGGGGTGTAGGGGCTGGAGGAGGTTACAGAGATAGGGTGGGGCGTAGGGGCTGGCGAAGCCTACAGATTTAGGGAGGGGTGTAGGGGTTGAAGCAGTTTACAGAGATAGGGAGGGGCGTAGGGGCTGGAGGATGTTACAGAGATAGGGAGGGGTGTAGGCCTGGAGGTGGTTACAGAGATAGGGAGGTAGTTACAGAGGTAGGGACGGGTGAGAGGCTGGAGAGAGTTACAGAGATAGGGCGGGGTGTAGGTGCTTTAGGATGTTACAGAGATAGGGAGGGGTGTAGGGAATGGATGAAGTTACAACGATAGGGAGGGGTATAGGGATTGGAGGATGTTACAGAGATAGGCAGGGGTGTAGGGATGGAGGAGTTTACAGCGATAGGGAGGGGTGAGAGGCTGGAGGAAGTTACAGAGTTAGGGAGAGGTGTAGGAGCCGGAGGAGTTTACTGAGATAGGGAGGGTTGTATGGGCTGGATGGGGTAGCAGAGACAGGTAGCTACAGAGATAGGGAGGGACTTACAGAGATAAGGAGGGTTGCAGGGCTGGAGGAGGTTACAGAGATAGGGAGGGGTGTAGGGGCTGGAGGAGATTACACAGACAGGGAGGGGTGTAGTGGCTGTAGGATTTTACAGAGATAGGGAGGGGTGTAGGGGCCGGAGGAGGTTACAGAGATAGGGAGGGGTGTCGGGGTTGGAGGAGGTTACAGACATAGGGAGGGGTGTAGGGATTGGAGGAGGTTACAGAGATAGGGAGGGGTGTATGGACTGGAGCAGGTTACAGAGATAGGGAGGGGTGCGAGTCTGGAGGATGTTACAGAGTTAGGGAGAGTTTAGGAGCCGGAGGAGGTTACAGCGAAAGGGAGGGCTGAAGGGGCTGGAGGGGGTTACAGAGATAGGGAGGGAGTTACAGAGATAGGAAGTTACAGAGATAGGGAGGGAGTTACAGAGATAAGGAGGGGTGTAAGACTGGAGGAGGTTACAGAGATATGGAGGGGTGTAGGGGCTGGAGGAGTAACTAAGATAGGGAGGGGTGTAGGGGCTGGTAAAGCTTACAGATTTAGGGAGGGGTGTAGGGGTTGGAGCAGGCTACAGAGATAGGGAGGGGTGTAGGGGCTGGAGGAGGTTACAGAGATAGGGAGGTGTGAGAGGCAGGAGGAAGTTCCAGAGACAGGGAGAGGAGTAGGAGCCAGAGGAGGTTACAAAGATAGGGAGGGGTGTCGTTCTTGGAGGTGGTTATAGAGATATGTAGGTGTGAGAGGCTGGAGGAGGCTTTGAGATAGGTAGGGGTGAGAGGCTGGAGGAGGTTACAGAGATAGGGAGAGGAGTAGGAGCCGGAGGAGGTTACAAAGATAGGGAGGGGGTAGGGGCTGGAGGACGTTACAGACCTAGGGATGGGTGTAGGGATTGGAGGAGGTTACAGAGATAGGAAGGGGTGTAGGGACTGGAGCAGGTTACAGAGATAGGGAGGGGTGCGAGGCTGGAGGAGGTTACTGAGTTAGGGAGAGTTTAGGAGCCGGAGGAGGTTACAGCGAAAGGGAGGGGTGTAGGGGCTGGAGGGGCTTACAGAGATAGGGAGGGAGTTACAGAGATAGGAAGTTACAGAGATAGGGAGGGAGTTAAAGAGATAAGGAGGGGTGTAGCTCTGGAGGAGGTTACAGAGATAGGGGGGGGTGTAGGCTTTGGAGCAGTTTACAGAGATAGGGAGGGGCGTAGGGGCTGGAGGATGTTACAGAGATAGGGAGGGGTGTAGGCCTGGAGGTGGTTACAGAAATAGGGAGGTAGTTACAGAGGTAGGGACGGGTGAGAGGCTGGAGAGGGTTACAGAGATAGGGCGGGGTGTAGGTGCTTTAGGATGTTACAGAGATAGGGAGGGGTGTAGGGAATGGATGAAGTTACAAAGATATGGAGGGGTATAGGGATTGGAGGATGTTACAGAGATAGGCAGGGGTGTAGGGATGGAAGAGTTTACAGAGATAGGGAGGTGTGAGAGGCTGGAGGAGGTTACAGAGTTTGGGAGAGGTGTAGGAGCCGGAGGAGTTTACTGAGATAGGGAGGGTTGTATGGGCTGGATGGGGTAGCAGAGATAGGTAGCTACAGAGATAGGGAGGGACTTACAGAGATAAGGAGGGGTGCAGGGCTGGAGGAGGTTACAGAGATTGGGAGGGGTGTAGGGGCTGGAGGAGATTACACAGACAGGGAGGGGTGTAGTGGCTGTAGGAATTTACAGAGATAGGGAGGGGTGTAGGGGCCGGAGGAGGTTACAGAGATAGGGAGGGGCGTAGGGGCTGGTGGAGGTTACAGAGATAGGGAGGGGTGAGAGGCTGGAGGAGGTTCCAGAGATGGGGAGGTGTGCAGGGTTTGGTGGAGGTTACAAGGATAAGGAGGAGTGTAGGGCTGGAGGATGTTACAGAGATAGGGGGAATTGTTGGCGCTGGAGGAAGTTACAGAGATAGAGAGGGTTGTAGGGGCTGGATGAGTTTACTGAGATAGGGAGCGATGAGAGTCTGGAGGAGGTTACAGAGATGCAGAGTGGTGTAGGGGTTTCATGAGGTTACAGAGATAGGGAGGGGTCTAGCGACTGGAGGAGGTTACAAAGACAGGGAGAGGAATAGGAACCAGAGGAGGTTACAAAGATAGGGAGGGGTGTAGGGTTTGGAGGTGGTTATAGAGATAGGTAGGGGTGAGAGGCTGGAGGAGGTTATAGAGAGAGGTATGGGTGAGAGGCTGGAGGAGGTTACAGAGATAGGGAGAGAAGTAGGACACGGAGGAGGTTACAAAGATAGGGAGGGGTGTAGGGGCTGGAGGAGTTTACAGACCTAGGGATGGGTGTAGGGATTGGAGGAGGTTACAGAGATAGGGAGGGGTGTAGGAACTCGAGCAGGTTACAGAGATAGGGAGGGGTGCGAGGCTGGTGGAGGTTACTTAGTTAGGGAGAGTTAGGAGCCGGAGGAGGTTACAGCGAAAGGGAGGGGTGTAGGGGCTGGAGGGGGTTACAGAGATAGGGAGGGAGTTACAGAGATAGGAAGTTACAGAGATAGGGAGGGAGTTACAGAGATAAGGAGGGGTGTAGGTAGGAAGAGGTTACAGAGATAGGGAGTGGTGTAGGGGTTGGAGGAGGTTACAGAGATAGGGTGGGGCGTAGGGGCTGGCGAAGCCTACAGATTTAGGGAGGGGCGTAGGGGCTGGTGCATGTTACAGAGATAGGGAGGGGTGTAGGCCTGGAGGTGGTTACAGAGATAGGGAGGTAGTTACAGAGGTAGGGACGGGTGAGAGGCTGGAGAGAGTTACAGAGATAGGGCGGGGTGTAGGTGCTTTAGGATGTTACAGAGATAGGGAGGGGTGTAGGGACTGGAGGATGTTACAACGATAGGGAGGGGTATAGGGATTGGAGGAGGTTACAGAGATAGGGAGCGGTGTAGGGATGGAGGAGTTTACAGAGATAGGGAGGTGTGAGAGGCTGGAGGAGGTTACAGAGTTAGGGAGATGTGTAGGAGCCGGAGGAGGTTACTGAGATAGGGAGGGTTGTAGGGGCTGGATGGGGTAGCAGAGATAGGAAGCTACAGAGATAGGGAGGGACTTACAGAGATAAGGAGGGGTGCAGGGATGGAGGAGGTTACAGAGATAGGGAGGGGTGTAGGGGCTGGCGAAGGTTACAGAGATAGGGAGGGGTGTAGGGGCTGGAGGAGATTACACAGACAGGGAGGGGTGTAGTGGCTGGAAGAGGTTACAGAGATAGGGAGGGGTGTAGGGGCTGGAGGAGGTTACAGAGATAGGGAGCGGTGAGAGGCTGGAGGATGTTACAGAGATGGGGGGGAAAAACAGAGATGGGGAGGGGTTTTTGGCTGGAGGAGGTTACAGAGATAGGGTGGGATGTAGGGGCTGAAGGAGGTTACAGAGATAGGGAGGAATGAGAGGCTGGAGGGTGTTACAGAGATAGTGAGGGAGTTATAGTGATAATGTACGGTGTAGGTCTGGAGGAGGTTACAGATTGTGACGGCTTTACGGGCATGAGGAGTTTACAGAGTTAGGGAGGGGTTTAGGGGCTGGAGGAACTTACAGAGATAGGGAGCGGTGTAGGGTTAGGAGCCGGTTATAGAGATAGGGAGGGGTGTAGGAGCCGGAGGAGATTACACAGACAGGGAGGGGTGTAGGGGCTTGAAGAGGTTACAGAGATAGGGAGGGGTGTAGGGGCTGGAGGAGGATTCAGAGATAGGGAGCGGTGAGAGGCTGGAGGAGGTTTCAGAGATGGGGTGGTGTGCAGGGTTTGGAGGAGGTTACAAGGATAAGGAGGAATGTTGGGCTGGAGGATGTTACAGAGATAGGGGGAGGTGTAGGCGCAGGAGGAATTTACAGAGATAGGGCGGGTTGTATGGTCTGGAGGAGTTTTCTGAGATAGGGAGCGATGAGAGGCTGGAGGAGTTTACAGAGATGCAGAGTGTTGTAGGGGTTGCAGGAGTTTACAGAGATAGGGAGGGGTCTAGGGATTGGAGGAGGTTACAGAGACAGGGAGAGGAGTAGGAGCCAGAGGAGGGTACAAAGATAGGGAGGGAGTAGGGGTTGGAGGACGTTATAGAGATAGGTAATGGTGAGAGGCTGGAGAAGGTTATAGAGATAGGTAGGGTTGAGAGCTGGAGGAGGTTACAGAGATAGGGAGAGGAGTAGGAGCCGGCGGAAGTTACAAAGATAGGGAGGGGTGTAGGGGCTGGAGGAGGTTACAGACATAGGGAGGGTTTAGGGATTGGAGGAGGTTACAGAGATGGGGAGGGGTGTATGGACTGGAGCAGGTTACAGAGATAGGGAGGGGTGCGAGTCTGGAGGATGTTACAGAGTTAGGGAGAGTTTAGGAGCCGGAGGAGGTTACAGCGAAAGGGAGGGCTGAAGGGGCTGGAGGGGGTTACAGAGAAAGGGAGGGAGTTACAGAGATAGGAAGTTACAGAGATAGGGAGGGAGTTACAGAGATAAGGAGGGGTGTAGGGCTGGAAGAGGTTACAGAGATATGGAGGGGTGTAGGGGCTGGAGGAGGTACTAAGATAGGGAGGGGTGTAGGGGCTGGCGAAGCTTACAGATTTAGGGAGGGGTGTAGGGGTTGGAGCAGGCTACAGAGATAGGGAGGGGCGTAGGGGCTGGAGGAGGTTACAGAGATAGGGAGGTGTGAGAGGCAGGAGGAAGTTACAGAGACAGGGAGAGGAGTAGGAGCCAGAGGATGTTACAAAGTTAGGGAGGGGTGTCGTTCTTGGAGGTGGTTATAGAGATATGTAGGTGTGAGAGGCTGGAGGAGGCTTTGAGATAGGTAGGGGTGAAAGGCTGGAGGAGGTTACAGAGATAGGGAGAGGAGTAGGAGCCGGAGGAGGTTACAAAGATATGGTGGGGTGTAGGGGCTGGAGGACGTTACAGACCTAGGGATGGGTGTAGGGATTGGAGGAGGTTACAGAGATAGGAAGGGGTGTAGGGACTGGAGCAGGTTACAGAGATAGGGAGGGGTGCGAGGCTGGAGGAGGTTACTGAGTTAGGGAGAGTTTAGGAGCCGGAAGAGGTTACAGCGAAAGGGAGGGGTGTAGGGACTGGAGGGGCTTACAGAGATAGGGAGGGAGTTACAGAGATAGGAAGTTACAGAGATAGGGAGGGAGTTAAAGAGATAAGGAGGGGTGTAGCTCTGGAGGAGGTTACAGAGATAGGGAGGGGTGTAGGGGTTGGAGCAGTTTACAGAGATAGGGAGGGGCGTAGGGGCTGGAGGATTTTACAGAGATAGGGAGGGGTGTAGGCCTGGAGGTGGTTACAGAAATAGGGAGGTAGTTACAGAGGTAGGGGCGGGTGAGAGGCTGGAGAGAGTTACAGAGATAGGGCGGGGTGTAGGTGCTTTAGGATGTTACAGAGATAGGGAGGGGTGTAGGGAATGGATGAAGTTACAAAGATATGGAGGGGTATAGGGATTGGAGGATGTTACAGAGATAGGCAGGGGTGTAGGGTTGGAAGAGTTTACAGAGATAGGGAGGTGTGAGAGGCTGGAGGAAGTGACAGAGTTTGGGAGAGGTGTAGGAGCCGGAGGAGTTTACTGAGATAGGGAAGGTTGTATGGGCTGGATGGGGTAGCAGAGATAGGTAGCTACAGAGATAGGGAGGGACTTACAGAGATAAGGAGGGGTGCAGGGCTGGAGGAGGTTACAGAGATAGGGAGGGGTGTAGGGGTTTCATGAGGTTACAGAGATAGGGAGGGGTCTAGCGACTGGAGGAGGTTACAAAGACAGGGATAGTAATAGGAACCAGAGGAGGTTACAAAGATAGGGAGGGGTGTAGGGGTTGGAGGTGGTTATAGAGATAGGTAGGGGTGAGCGGCTGGAGGAGCTTATAGAGAGAGGTATGGGTGAGAGGCTGGAGGAGGTTACAGAGATAGGGAGAGAAGTAGGACCCGGAGGAGGTTACAAAGATAGGGAGGGGTGTAGGGGCTGGAGGAGTTTACAGACCTAGGGATGGGTGTAGGGATTGGAGGAGGTTACAGAGATAGGGAGGGGTGTAGGGACTGGAGCAGTTTACAGAGATAGGGAGGGGTGTGAGGCTGGTGGAGGTTACTGAGTTAGGGAGAGTTTAGGAGCCGGAGGAGGTTACAGCGAAAGGGAGGGGTGTAGGGGCTGGAGGGGGTTACAGAGATAGGGAGGGAGTTACAGAGATAGGCAGTTACAGAGATAGGGAGGGAGTTACAGAGATAAGGAGGGGTGTAGGTAGGAAGAGGTTACAGAGATAGGGAGGGGTGTAGGGGTTGGAGGAGGTTACAGAGATAGGGTGGGGCGTAGGGGCTGGCGAAGCCTACAGATTTAGGGAGGGGCGTAGGGGCTGGAGGATTTTACAGAGATAGGGAGGGGTGTAGGCCTGGAGGTGGTTACAGAAATAGGGAGGTAGTTACAGAGGTAGGGGCGGGTGAGAGGCTGGAGAGAGTTACAGAGATAGGGCGGGGTGTAGGTGCTTTAGGATGTTACAGAGATAGGGAGGGGTGTAGGGAATGGATGAAGTTACAAAGATATGGAGGGGTATAGGGATTGGAGGATGTTACAGAGATAGGCAGGGGTGTAGGGTTGGAAGAGTTTACAGAGATAGGGAGGTGTGAGAGGCTGGAGGAAGTGACAGAGTTTGGGAGAGGTGTAGGAGCCGGAGGAGTTTACTGAGATAGGGAAGGTTGTATGGGCTGGATGGGGTAGCAGAGATAGGTAGCTACAGAGATAGGGAGGGACTTACAGAGATAAGGAGGGGTGCAGGGCTGGAGGAGGTTACAGAGATAGGGAGGGGTGTAGGGGTTTCATGAGGTTACAGAGATAGGGAGGGGTCTAGCGACTGGAGGAGGTTACAAAGACAGGGATAGTAATAGGAACCAGAGGAGGTTACAAAGATAGGGAGGGGTGTAGGGGTTGGAGGTGGTTATAGAGATAGGTAGGGGTGAGCGGCTGGAGGAGCTTATAGAGAGAGGTATGGGTGAGAGGCTGGAGGAGGTTACAGAGATAGGGAGAGAAGTAGGACCCGGAGGAGGTTACAAAGATAGGGAGGGGTGTAGGGGCTGGAGGAGTTTACAGACCTAGGGATGGGTGTAGGGATTGGAGGAGGTTACAGAGATAGGGAGGGGTGTAGGGACTGGAGCAGTTTACAGAGATAGGGAGGGGTGTGAGGCTGGTGGAGGTTACTGAGTTAGGGAGAGTTTAGGAGCCGGAGGAGGTTACAGCGAAAGGGAGGGGTGTAGGGGCTGGAGGGGGTTACAGAGATAGGGAGGGAGTTACAGAGATAGGCAGTTACAGAGATAGGGAGGGAGTTACAGAGATAAGGAGGGGTGTAGGTAGGAAGAGGTTACAGAGATAGGGAGGGGTGTAGGGGTTGGAGGAGGTTACAGAGATAGGGTGGGGCGTAGGGGCTGGCGAAGCCTACAGATTTAGGGAGGGGCGTAGGGGCTGGTGGATGTTACAGAGATAGGGAGGGGTGTAGGTCTGGAGGTGGTTACAGAGATAGGGAGGTAGTTACAGAGGTAGGGACGGGTGAGAGGCTGGAGAGAGTTACAGAGATAGGGCGGGGTGTAGGTGCTTTAGGATGTTACAGAGATAGGGAGGGGTGTAGGGACTGGAGGATGTTACAATGATAGGGAGGGGTATAGGGATTGGAGGAGGTTACAGAGATAGGGAGGGGTGTAGGGATGGAGGAGTTTACAGAGATAGGGAGGTGTGAGAGGCTGGAGGAGGTTACAGAGTTAGGGAGATGTGTAGGAGCCGGAGGAGGTTACTGAGATAGGGAGGGTTGTAGGGGCTGGATGGGGTAGCAGAGATAGGAAGCTACAGAGATAGGGAGGGACTTACAGAGATAAGGAGGGGTGCAGGGCTGGAGGAGGTTACAGAGATAGGGAGGGGTGTAGGGGCTGGCGAAGGTTACAGAGATAGGGAGGGGTGTAGGGGCTGGAGGAGATTACACAGACAGGGAGGGGTGTAGTGGCTGGAAGAGGTTACAGAGATAGGGAGGGATGTAGGGGCTGGAGGAGGTTACAGAGATAGGGAGCGGTGAGAGGCTGGAGGATGTTACAGAGATGCAGAGTGGTGTAGGGGTTTCATGAGGTTACAGAGATAGGGAGGGGTCTAGCGACTGGAGGAGGTTACAAAGACAGGGAGAGGAATAGGAACCAGAGGAGGTTACAAAGATAGGGAGGGGTGTATGGGTTGGAGGTGGTTATAGAGATAGGTAGGGGTGAGAGGCTGGAGGAGGTTATAGAGAGAGGTATGGGTGAGAGGCTGGAGGAGGTTACAGAGATAGGGAGAGAAGTAGGACACGGAGGAGGTTACAAAGATAGGGAGGGGTGTAGGGGCTGGAGGAGATTACAGACCAAGGGATGTGTGTAGGGATTGGAGAAGGTTACAGAGATAGGGAGGGGTGTAGGGACTGGAGCAGGTTACAGAGATAGGGAGGGGTGAGAGGCTGGTGGAGGTTACTGAGTTAGGGAGAGTTAGGAGCCGGAGGAGGTTACAGCGAAAGGGAGGGGTGTAGGGGCTGGAGGGGGTTACAGAGATAGGGAGGGAGTTACAGAGATAGGAAGTTACAGAGATAGGGAGGGAGTTACAGAGATAAGGAGGGGTGTAGGTAGGAAGAGGTTACAGAGATAGGGAGGGGTGTAGGGGCTGGAGGAGGTTACAGAGATAGGGTGGGGCGTAGAGGCTGGCGAAGCCTACAGATTTAGGGAGGGGTGTAGGGGTTGGAGCAGTTTACAGAGATAGGGAGGGGCGTAGGGGCTGGAGGATGTTACAGAGATAGGGAGGGGTGTAGGCCTGGAGGTGGTTACAGAGATAGGGAGGTAGTTACAGAGGTAGGGACGGGTGAGAGGCTGGAGAGAGTTACAGAGATAGGGCGGGGTGTAGGTGCTTTAGGATGTTACAGAGATAGGGAGGGGTGTAGGGAATGGATGAAGTTACAAAGATAGGGAGGGGTATAGGGATTGGAGGATGTTACAGAGATAGGCAGGGGTGTAGGGATGGAGTAGTTTACAGAGATAGGGAGGTGTGAGAGGCTGGAGGAGGTTACAGAGTTAGGGAGAGGTGTAGGAGCCGGAGGAGGTTATTGAGATAGGGAGGCTTGTATGGGCTGGATGGGGTAGCAGAGATAGGTAGCTACAGAGATAGGGAGGGACTTACAGAGATAAGGAGGGGTGCAGGGCTGGAGGAGGTTACAGAGATAGGGAGGGCTGTATGGGCTGGAGGAGGTTACAAAATAGGGGAGGGGGAGGGGCTGGTGGAGGTTACAGAGATAGGGAGGAATGAGAGGCTTGGCAGTCTTATAGAAATAGTGAGGGAGTTATAGTGATAATGAGCGGTGTAGTTCTGGAGGAGGTTACAGATAGTGATGGGTGTACGGGCATGAGGAGGTTACAGAGATAGGGAGGGGTGAAGGTGCTGGAGGAAGTTACAGAGATAGGAAGGGTTGTAGGGGCTGGTGGAGTTTACAGAGATAGGGAGGGGTGTAGGAATGAAGGAGTTTACAGAGATAGGGAGGGGTGAGAGGCTGGAGGAGGTTACAGAGTTATGGAGAGGTGTAGGAGCCAGAGGAGGTTACTGTGATAGGGAGGCTTGTAGGGACTGGATGGGGTTACAGAGATAGGGAGGGAGTTACAGAGATAGGCAGTTACAGAGATAGGGAGGGAGTTACAGAGATAACGAGGGGTGTAGGTAGGAAGAGGTTACAGAGATAGGGAGGGGTGAAGGGGTTGGAGGAGGTTACAGAGATAGGGTGGGGCGTAGGGGCTGGCGAAGCCTACAGATTTAGGGAGGGGCGTAGGGGCTGGTGGATGTTACAGAGATAGGGAGGGGTGTAGGCCTGGAGGTGGTTACAGAGATAGGGAGGTAGTTACAGAGGTAGGGACGGGTGAGAGGCTGGAGAGAGTTACAGAGATAGGGCGGGGTGTAGGTGCTTTAGGATGTTACAGAGATAGGGAGGGGTGTAGGGACTGGAGGATGTTACAACGATAGGGAGGGGTATAGGGATTGGAGGATGTTACAGAGATAGGGAGGGGTGTAGGGATGGAGGAGTTTACAGAGATAGGGAGGTGTGAGAGGCTGGAGGAGGTTACAGAGTTAGGGAGATGTGTAGGAGCCGGAGGAGGTTACTGAGATAGGGAGGGTTGTAGGGGCTGGATGGGGTAGCAGAGATAGGGAGCTACAGAGATAGGGAGGGACTTACAGAGATAAGGAGGGGTGCAGGGCTGGAGGAGGTTACAGAGATAGGGAGGGGTTTAGGGGCTGGCGAAGTTTACAGAGATAGGGATGGGTGTAGGGGCTGGAGGAGATTACACAGACAGGGAGGGGTGTAGTGGCTGGAAGAGGTTACAGAGATAGGGAGGGGTGTAGGGGCTGGAGGAGTTTACAGAGATATGGAGCGGTGAGAGGCTGGAGGATGTTACAGAGATGGGGGGGAGTTACAGAGATGGGGAGGGGTTTTTGGCTGGAGGAGGTTACAGAGATAGGGTGGGATGTAGGGGCTGAAGGAGGTTACAGAGATAGGGAGGAATGAGAGGCTGGAGGGTGTTACAGAGATAGTGAGGGAGTTATAGTGATAATGAACGGTGTAGGTCTGGAGGAGGTTACAGATTGTGACGGCTTTACGGGCATGAGGAGTTTACAGAGTTAGGGAGGGGCTTAGGGGCTGGAGGAACTTACAGAGATAGGGAGCGGTGTAGAGGTAGGAGGCGGTTATAGAGATAGGGAGGGGTGTAGGAGCCGGAGGAGATTACACAGACAGGGAGGGGTGTAGGGGCTTGAAGAGGTTACAGAGATAGGGAGGGATGTAGGGGCTGGAGGAGGATTCAGAGATAGGGAGCGGTGAGAGGCTGGAGGAGGTTTCAGAGATGGGGTGGTGTGCAGGGTTTGGAGGAGGTTACAAGGATAAGGAGGAATGTTGGGCTGGAGGATGTTACAGAGATAGGGGGAGGTGTAGGCGCAGGAGGAATTTACAGAGATAGGGCGGGTTGTAGGGGCTGGAGGAGTTTACTGAGATAGGGAGCGATGAGAGGCTGGAGGAGTTTACAGAGATGCAGAGTGTTGTAGGGGTTGCAGGAGTTTACAGAGATAGGGAGGGGTCTAGAGATTGGAGGAGGTTACAGAGACAGGGAGAGGAGTAGGAGCCAGAGGAGGTTACAAAGATAGGGAGGGGTGTAGCGGTTGGAGGACGTTATAGAGATAGGTAATGGTGAGAGGCTGGAGGAGGTTATAGAGATAGGTAGGGGTGAGAGGCTGGAGGAGGTTACAGAGATAGGGAGAGGAGTAGGAGCCGGCGGAAGTTACAAAGATAGGGAGGGGTGTAGGGACTGGAGGAGGTTACAGACATAGGGAGGGTGTAGGGATTGGAGGAGGTTACAGAGATAGGGAGGGGTGTATGGACTGGAGCAGGTTACAGAGATAGGGAGGGGTGCGAGTCTGGAGGATGTTACAGAGTTAGGGAGAGTTTAGGAGCCGGAGGAGGTTACAGCGAAAGGGAGGGCTGAAGGGGCTGGAGGGGGTTACAGAGATAGGGAGGGTGTTACAGAGATAGGGAGGGAGTTACAGAGGTAAGGAGGGGTGTAGGGCTGGAAGAGGTTACAGAGATATGGAGGCGTGTAGGGGCTGGAGGAGGTACTAAGATAGGGAGGGTTGTAGGGGCTGGCGAAGCTTACAGATTTAGGGAGGGGTGTAGGGGTTGGAGCAGGCTACAGAGATAGGGAGGGGCGTAGGGGCTGGAGGAGGTTACAGAGATAGGGAGGTGTGAGAGGCAGGAGGAAGTTAAGAGACAGGGAGAGGAGTAGGAGCCGGAGGAGGTTACAAAGATATGGTGGGGTGTAGGGGCTGGAGGACGTTACAGACCTAGGGATGGTTGTAGGGATTGGAGGAGGTTACAGAGATAGGGGTGTAGGGACTGGAGCAGGTTACAGAGATAGGGAGGGGTGCGAGGCTGGAGGAGGTTATTGAGTTAGGGAGAGTTTAGGAGCCGGAGGAGGTTACAGCGAAAGGGAGGGGTGTAGGGGCTGGAGGGGCTTACAGAGATAGGGAGGGAGTTACAGAGATAGGAAGTTACAGAGATAGGGAGGGAGTTAAAGAGATAAGGAGGGGTGTAGCTCTGGAGGAGGTTACAGAGATAGGGAGGGGTGTAGGGGTTGGAGCAGTTTACAGAGATAGGGAGGGGTTTAGGAGCTGGAGGATGTTACAGAGATAGGGAGGGGTGTAGGCCTGGAGGTGGTTACAGAAATAGGGAGGTAGTTACAGAAGTAGGGACGGGTGAGAGGCTGGAGAGAGTTACAGAGATAGGGCGGGGTGTAGGTGCTTTAGGATGTTACAGAGATAGGGAGGGGTGTAGGGAATGGATGAAGTTACAAAGATATGGAGGGGTATAGGGATTGGAGGATGTTACAGAGATAGGCAGGGGTGTAGGGATGGAAGAGTTTACAGAGATAGGGAGGTGTGAGAGGCTGGAGGAGGTTACAGAGTTTGGGAGAGGTGTAGGAGCCGGAGGCGTTTACTGAGATAGGGAGGGTTGTATGGGCTGGATGGGGTAGCAGAGATAGGTAGCTACAGAGATAGGAGGGACTTACAGAGATAAGGAGGGGTGCAGGGCTGGAGGAGGTTACAGAGATAGGGAGGTGTGTAGGGGCTGGAGGAGATTACACAGACAGGGAGGTGTGTAGTGGCTGTAGGAATTTACAGAGATAGGGAGGGGTGTAGGGGCCGGAGGAGGTTACAGAGATAGGGAGGGGAGTAGGGGCTGGTGGAGGTTACAGAGATAGGGAGGGGTGAGAGGCTGGAGGAGGTTCCAGAGATGGGGAGGTGTGCAGGGTTTGGTGGAGGTTACAAGGATAAGGAGGAGTGTAGGGCTGGAGGATGTTACAGAGATAGGGGGAATTGTTGGCGCTGGAGGAAGTTACAGAGATAGAGAGGCTTGTAGGGGCTGGAGGAATTTACTGAGATAGGGAGCGATGAGAGTCTGGAGGAGGTTACAGAGATGCAGAGTGGTGTAGGGGTTTCATGAGGTTACAGAGATAGGGAGGTGTCTAGCGACTGGAGGAGGTTACAAAGAGAGGGAGAGGAATAGGAACCAGAGGAGGTTTCAAAGATAGGGAGGGGTGTAGGGGTTGGAGGTGGTTATAGAGATAGGTAGGGGTGAGAGGCTGGAGGAGGTTATAGAGAGAGGTATGGGTGAGAGGCTGGAGGAGGTTACAGAGATAGGGAGAGAAATAGGACACGGAGGATGTTACAAAGATAGGGAGGGGTGTAGGGGCTGGAGGAGTTTACAGAGATAGGGAGGGGTGCGAGGCTGGTGGAGGTTACTGAGTTAGGGAGAGTTTAGAAGCCATAGGAGGTTACAGCGAAAGGGAGGGGTGTAGGGGCTGGAGGGGGTTACAGAGATAGGGAGGGGTGTAGAGGCTGGAAGAGGTTACCGAGATAGGGAAGCGTGTAGGGCTGGAGGATGTTGCAGAGATAGGAGGTGGTGTAGGGTCTGGAGGAAGTTACAGAGATAGGGAGGGTTGTAGGGGCTGGAGGAGTTTAGTAAGATAGGGAGCGATAAGAGGCTGGATGAGTTTACAGAGATACAGAGGGGTCTAGGGATTGGAGGAGGTTACAGAGACAGGGAGAGGAGTAGGAGCCAGAGGAGGTTACAAAGATAGGGAGGGGTGTAGGGGTTGGAGGACGTTATAGAGATAGGTAATGGTGAGAGGCTGGAGGAGGTTATAGAGATAGGTAGGGGTGAGAGGCTGGAGGAGGTTACAGAGATAGGGAGAGGAGTAGGAGCCGGCGGAAGTTACAAAGATAGGGAGGGGTGTAGGGGCTGGAGGAGGTTACAGACATAGGGAGGGTGTAGGGATTGGAGGAGGTTACAGAGATAGGGAGGGGTGTATGGACTGGAGCAGGTTACAGAGATAGGGAGGGGTGCGAGTCTGGAGGATGTTACAGAGTTAGGGAGAGTTTAGGAGCCGGAGGAGGTTACAGCGAAAGGGAGGCCTGAAGGGGCTGGAGGGGGTTACAGAGAAAGGGAGGGAGTTACAGAGATAGGAAGTTACAGAGATAGGGAGGGAGTTACAGAGATAAGGAGGGGTGTAGGGCTGGAAGAGGTTACAGAGATATGGAGGGGTGTAGGGGCTGGAGGAGGTACTAAGATAGGGAGGGGTGTAGGGGCTGGCGAAGCTTACAGATTTAGGGAGGGGTGTAGGGGTTGGAGGAGGTTACAGAGATAGGGAGGTGTGAGAGGCAGGAGGAAGTTACAGAGACAGGGAGAGGAGTAGGAGCCAGAGGAGGTTACAAAGTTAGGGAGGGGTGTCGTTCTTGGAGGTGGTTATAGAGATATGTAGGTGTGAGAGGCTGGAGGAGGCTTTGAGATAGGTAGGGGTGAGAGGCAGGAGGAAGTTACAGAGACAGGGAGAGGAGTAGGAGCCAGAGGAGGTTACAAAGTTAGGGAGGGGTGTCGTTCTTGGAGGTGGTTATAGAGATATGTAGGTGTGAGAGGCTGGAGGAGGCTTTGAGATAGGTAGGGGTGAGAGGCTGGAGGAGGTTACAGAGATAGGGAGAGGAGTAGGAGCCGGAGGAGGTTACAAAGATATGGTGGGGTGTAGGGGCTGGAGGACGTTACAGACCTAGGGATGGGTGTAGGGATTGGAGGAGGTTACAGAGATAGGAAGGGGTGTAGGGACTGGAGCAGGTTACAGAGATAGGGAGGGGTGCGAGGCTGGAGGAGGTTACTGAGTTAGGGAGAGTTTAGGAGCCGGAGGAGGTTACAGCGAAAGGGAGGGGTGTAGGGACTGGAGGGGCTTACAGAGATAGGGAGGGAGTTACAGAGATAGGAAGTTACAGAGATAGGGAGGGAGTTAAAGAGATAAGGAGGGGTGTAGCTCTGGAGGAGGTTACAGAGATAGGGAGGGGTGTAGGGGTTGGAGCAGTTTACAGAGATAGGGAGGGGCGTAGGGGCTGGAGGATGTTACAGAGATAGGGATGGGTGTATGCCTGGAGGTGGTTACAGAAATAGGGAGGTAGTTACAGAGGTAGGGTCGGGTGAGAGGCTGGAGAGAGTTACAGAGATAGGGCGGGGTGTAGGTGCTTTAGGATGTTACAGAGATAGGGAGGGGTGTAGGGAATGGATGAAGTTACAAAGATATGGAGGGGTATAGGGATTGGAGGATGTTACAGAGATAGGCATGGGTGTAGGGATGGAAGAGTTTACAGAGATAGGGAGGTGTGAGAGGCTGGAGGAAGTGACAGAGTTTGGGAGAGGTGTAGGAGCCGGAGGAGTTTACTGAGATAGGGAGGGTTGTATGGGCTGGATGGGGTAGCAGAGATAGGTAGCTACAGAGATAGGGAGGGACTTACAGAGATAAGGAGGGGTGCAGGGCTGGAGGAGGTTACAGAGATAGGGAGGGGTGTAGGGGCTGGAGGAGATTACACAGACAGGGAGGGGTGTAGTGGCTGTAGGAATTTACAGAGATAGGGAGGGGTGTAGGGGCCGGAGGAGGTTACAGAGATAGGGAGGGGCGTAGGGGCTGGTGGAGGTTACAGAGATAGGGAGGGGTGAGAGGCTGGAGGAGGTTCCAGAGATGGGGAGGTGTGCAGGGTTTGGTGGAGGTTACAAGGATAAGGAGGAGTGTAGGGCTGGAGGATGTTACAGAGATAGGGGGAATTGTTGGCGCTGGAGGAAGTTACAGAGATGGAGAGGGTTGTAGGGGCTGGAGGAGTTTACTGAGATAGGGAGCGATGAGAGTCTGGAGGAGGTTACAGAGCTGCAGAGTGGTGTAGGGGTTTCATGAGGTTACAGAGATAGGGAGGGGTCTAGCGACTGGAGGAGGTTACAAAGACAGGGAGAGGAATAGGAACCAGAGGAGGTTACAAAGATAGGGAGGGGTGTAGGGGTTGGAGGAGGTTACAGACATAGGGAGGGGTGTAGGGATTGGAGGAGGTTACAGAGATAGGGAGGGGTGTATGGACTGGAGCAGGTTACAGAGATAGGGAGGGGTGTGATTCTGGAGGATGTTACAGAGTTAGGGAGAGTTTAGGAGCCGGAGGAGGTTACAGCGAAAGGGAGGGCTGAAGGGGCTGGAGGGGTTTACAGAGATAGAGAGGGAGTTACAGAGATAGGAAGTTACAGAGATAGGGAGGGAGTTACAGAGATAAGGAGGGGTGTAGGGCTGGAGGAGGTTACAGAGATATGGAGGGGTGTAGGGGCTGGAGGAGGTACTAAGATAGGGAGGGGTGTAGGGGCTGGCGAAGCTTACAGATTTAGAGCGGGGTGTAGGGGTTGGAGCAGGCTACAGAGATAGGGAGGGGCGTAGGGGCTGGAGGAGGTTACAGAGATAGGGAGGTGTGAGAGGCAGGAGGAAGTTACAGAGACAGGGAGGGGAGTAGGAGCCAGAGGAGGTTACAAAGATAGGGAGGGGTGTCGTTCTTGGATGTGGTTATAGAGATATGTAGGTGTGAGAGGCTGGAGGAGGCGTTGAGATAGGTAGGGCTGAGAGGCTGGAGGAGGTTACAGAGATAGGGAGAGGAGTAGGAGCCGGAGGAGGTTACAAAGATAGGGAGGGGTGTAGGGGCTGGAGGACGTTACAGACCTAGGGATGGGTGTAGGGATTGGAGGAGGTTACAGAGATAGGAAGGGGTGTAGGGACTGGAGCAGGATACAGAGATAGGGAGGGGTGCGAGGCTGGAGGAGGTTACTGAGTTAGGGAGAGTTTAGGAGCCGGAGGAGGTTACAGCAAAAGGGAGGGGTGTAGGGGCTGGAGGGGTTAGAGAGATAGGGAGGGAGTTACAGAGATAGGAAGTTACAGAGATAGGGAGGGAGTTACAGAGATAAGGAGGGGTGTAGGTCTGGAGGAGGTTACAGAGATAGGGAGGGGTGTAGGGGCTGGAGGAGGTTACAGAGATAGGGTGGGGCGTAGGGGCTGGCGAAGCCTACAGATTTAGGGAGGGGTGTAGGGGTTGAAGCAGTTTACAGAGATAGTGAGGGGCGTAGGGGCTGGAGGATGTTACAGAGATAGGGAGGGGTGTAGGCCTGGAGGTGGTTACAGAGATAGGGAGGTAGTTACAGAGGTAGGGACGGGTGAGAGGCTGAAGACAGTTACAGAGATAGGGCGGGGTGTAGGTGCTTTAGGATGTTACAGAGATAGGGAGGGGTGTAGGGAATGGATGAAGTTACAACGATAGGGAGGGGTATAGGGATTGGAGGATGTTACAGAGATAGGCAGGGGTGTAGGGATGGAGGAGTTTACAGAGATAGGGAGGGGTGAGAGGCTGGAGGAAGTTACAGAGTTAGGGAGAGGTGTAGGAGCCGGAGGAGTTTACTGAGATAGGGAGGGTTGTATGGGCTGGATGGGGTAGCAGAGACAGGTAGCTACAGAGATAGGGAGGGTCTTACAGAGAAAAGGAGGGTTGCAGGGCTGGAGGAGGTTACAGAGATAGGGAGGGGTGTAGGGGCTGGAGGAGAGTACACAGACAGGGAGGGGTGTAGTGGCTGTAGGATTTTACAGAGATAGGGAGGGGTGTAGGGGCCGGAGGAGGTTACAGAGATAGGGAGGGGTGTAGGGGTTGGAGGAGGTTACAGACATAGGGAGGGGTGTAGGGATTGGAGGAGGTTACAGAGATAGGGAGAGGTGTATGGACTGGAGCAGGTTACAGAGATAGGGAGGGGTGCGAGTCTGGAGGATGTTACAGAGTTAGGGAGAGTTTAGGAGCCGGAGGAGGTTACAGCGAAAGGGAGGGCTGAAGGGGCTGGAGGGTGTTACAGATATAGGGAGGGAGTTACAGAGATAGGAAGTTACAGAGATAGGGAGGGAGTTACAGAGATAAGGAGGGGTGTAAGACTGGAGGAGGTTACAGAGATATGGTGGGGTGTATGGGCTGGAGGAGGTACTAAGATAGGGAGGGGTGTAGGGGCTGGCAAAGCTTACAGATTTAGGGAGGGGTGTAGGGGTTGGAGCAGACTACAGAGATAGGGAGGGGCGTAGGGGCTGGAGGAGGTTACAGAGATAGGGAGGTGTGAGAGGCAGGAGGAAGTTACAGAGACAGGGAGAGGAGTAGGAGCCAGAGGAGGTTACAAAGTTAGGGAGGGGTGTCGTTCTTGGAGGTGGTTATAGAGATATGTAGGTGTGAGAGGCTGGAGGAGGCTTTGAGATAGGTAGGGATGAGAGGCTGGAGGAGGTTACAGAGATAGGGAGAGGAGTAGGAGCCGGAGGAGGTTACAAAGATATGGTGGGGTGTAGGGGCTGGAGGACGTTACAGACCTAGGGATGGGTGTAGGGATTGGAGGAGGTTACAGAGATAGGAAGGGGTGTAGGGACTGGAGCAGGTTACAGAGATAGGGAGGGGTGCGAGGCTGGAGGAGGTTACTGAGTTAGGGAGAGTTTAGGAGCCGGAGGAGGTTACAGCGAAAGGGAGGGGTGTAGGGACTGGAGGGGCTTACAGAGATAGGGAGGGAGTTACAGAGATAGGAAGTTACAGAGATAGGGAGGGAGTTAAAGAGATAAGGAGGGGTGTAGCTCTGGAGGAGGTTACAGAGATAGGGAGGGGTGTAGGGGTTGGAGCAGTTTACAGAGATAGGGAGGGGCGTAGGGGCTGGAGGATGTTACAGAGATAGGGATGGGTGTATGCCTGGAGGTGGTTACAGAAATAGGGAGGTAGTTACAGAGGTAGGGTCGGGTGAGAGGCTGGAGAGAGTTACAGAGATAGGGCGGGGTGTAGGTGCTTTAGGATGTTACAGAGATAGGGAGGGGTGTAGGGAATGGATGAAGTTACAAAGATAAAGGAGGGGTATAGGGATTGGAGGATGTTACAGAGATAGGCATGGGTGTAGGGATGGAAGAGTTTACAGAGATAGGGAGGTGTGAGAGGCTGGAGGAAGTGACAGAGTTTGGGAGAGGTGTAGGAGCCGGAGGAGTTTACTGAGATAGGGAGGGTTGTATGGGCTGGATGGGGTAGCAGAGATAGGTAGCTACAGAGATAGGGAGGGACTTACAGAGATAAGGAGGGGTGCAGGGCTGGAGGAGGTTACAGAGATAGGGAGGGGTGTAGGGGCTGGAGGAGATTACACAGACAGGGAGGGGTGTAGTGGCTGTAGGAATTTACAGAGATAGGGAGGGGTGTAGGGGCCGGAGGAGGTTACAGAGATAGGGAGGGGCGTAGGGGCTGGTGGAGGTTACAGAGATAGGGAGGGGTGAGAGGCTGGAGGAGGTTCCAGAGATGGGGAGGTGTGCAGGGTTTGGTGGAGGTTACAAGGATAAGGAGGAGTGTAGGGCTGGAGGATGTTACAGAGATAGGGGGAATTGTTGGCGCTGGAGGAAGTTACAGAGATGGAGAGGGTTGTAGGGGCTGGAGGAGTTTACTGAGATAGGGAGCGATGAGAGTCTGGAGGAGGTTACAGAGCTGCAGAGTGGTGTAGGGGTTTCATGAGGTTACAGAGATAGGGAGGGGTCTAGCGACTGGAGGAGGTTACAAAGACAGGGAGAGGAATAGGAACCAGAGGAGGTTACAAAGATAGGGAGGGGTGTAGGGGTTGGAGGAGGTTACAGACATAGGGAGGGGTGTAGGGATTGGAGGAGGTTACAGAGATAGGGAGGGGTGTATGGACTGGAGCAGGTTACAGAGATAGGGAGGGGTGTGATTCTGGAGGATGTTACAGAGTTAGGGAGAGTTTAGGAGCCGGAGGAGGTTACAGCGAAAGGGAGGGCTGAAGGGGCTGGAGGGGTTTACAGAGATAGAGAGGGAGTTACAGAGATAGGAAGTTACAGAGATAGGGAGGGAGTTACAGAGATAAGGAGGGGTGTAGGGCTGGAGGAGGTTACAGAGATATGGAGGGGTGTAGGGGCTGGAGGAGGTACTAAGATAGGGAGGGGTTTAGGGGCTGGCGAAGCTTACAGATTTAGAGCGGGGTGTAGGGGTTGGAGCAGGCTACAGAGATAGGGAGGGGCGTAGGGGCTGGAGGAGGTTACAGAGATAGGGAGGTGTGAGAGGCAGGAGGAAGTTACAGAGACAGGGAGGGGAGTAGGAGCCAGAGGAGGTTACAAAGATAGGGAGGGGTGTCGTTCTTGGATGTGGTTATAGAGATATGTAGGTGTGAGAGGCTGGAGGAGGCTTTGAGATAGGTAGGGCTGAGAGGCTGGAGGAGGTTACAGAGATAGGGAGAGGAGTAGGAGCCGGAGGAGGTTACAAAGATAGGGAGGGGTGTAGGGGCTGGAGGACGTTACAGACCTAGGGATGGGTGTAGGGATTGGAGGAGGTTACAGAGATAGGAAGGGGTGTAGGGACTGGAGCAGGATACAGAGATAGGGAGGGGTGCGAGGCTGGAGGAGGTTACTGAGTTAGGGAGAGTTTAGGAGCCGGAGGAGGTTACAGCAAAAGGGAGGGGTGTAGGGGCTGGAGGGGTTAGAGAGATAGGGAGGGAGTTACAGAGATAGGAAGTTACAGAGATAGGGAGGGAGTTACAGAGATAAGGAGGGGTGTAGGTCTGGAGGAGGTTACAGAGATAGGGAGGGGTGTAGGGGCTGGAGGAGGTTACAGAGATAGGGTGGGGCGTAGGGGCTGGCGAAGCCTACAGATTTAGGGAGGGGTGTAGGGGTTGAAGCAGTTTACAGAGATAGTGAGGGGCGTAGGGGCTGGAGGATGTTACAGAGATAGGGAGGGGTGTAGGCCTGGAGGTGGTTACAGAGATAGGGAGGTAGTTACAGAGGTAGGGACGGGTGAGAGGCTGAAGACAGTTACAGAGATAGGGCGGGGTGTAGGTGCTTTAGGATGTTACAGAGATAGGGAGGGGTGTAGGGAATGGATGAAGTTACAACGATAGGGAGGGGTATAGGGATTGGAGGATGTTACAGAGATAGGCAGGGGTGTAGGGATGGAGGAGTTTACAGAGATAGGGAGGGGTGAGAGGCTGGAGGAAGTTACAGAGTTAGGGAGAGGTGTAGGAGCCGGAGGAGTTTACTGAGATAGGGAGGGTTGTATGGGCTGGATGGGGTAGCAGAGACAGGTAGCTACAGAGATAGGGAGGGTCTTACAGAGAAAAGGAGGGTTGCAGGGCTGGAGGAGGTTACAGAGATAGGGAGGGGTGTAGGGGCTGGAGGAGAGTACACAGACAGGGAGGGGTGTAGTGGCTGTAGGATTTTACAGAGATAGGGAGGGGTGTAGGGGCCGGAGGAGGTTACAGAGATAGGGAGGGGTGTAGGGGTTGGAGGAGGTTACAGACATAGGGAGGGGTGTAGGGATTGGAGGAGGTTACAGAGATAGGGAGAGGTGTATGGACTGGAGCAGGTTACAGAGATAGGGAGGGGTGCGAGTCTGGAGGATGTTACAGAGTTAGGGAGAGTTTAGGAGCCGGAGGAGGTTACAGCGAAAGGGAGGGCTGAAGGGGCTGGAGGGTGTTACAGATATAGGGAGGGAGTTACAGAGATAGGAAGTTACAGAGATAGGGAGGGAGTTACAGAGATAAGGAGGGGTGTAAGACTGGAGGAGGTTACAGAGATATGGAGGGGTGTATGGGCTGGAGGAGGTACTAAGATAGGGAGGGGTGTAGGGGCTGGCAAAGCTTACAGATTTAGGGAGGGGTGTAGGGGTTGGAGCAGACTACAGAGATAGGGAGGGGCGTAGGGGCTGGAGGAGGTTACAGAGATAGGGAGGTGTGAGAGGCAGGAGGAAGTTCCAGAGACAGGGAGAGGAGTAGGAGCCAGAGGAGGTTACAAAGATAGGGAGGGGTGTCGTTCTTGGAGGTGGTTATAGAGATATGTAGGTGTGAGAGGCTGGAGGAGGCTTTGAGATAGGTAGGGGTGAGAGGCTGGAGGAGGTTACAGAGATAGGGAGAGCAGTAGGAGCCGGAGGAGGTTACAGAGATAGGGAGGGGCGTAGGGGCTTGTGGAGGTTACAGAGATAGGGAGGGGTGAGAGGCTGGAGGAGGTTCCAGAGATGGGGAGGTGTGCAGGGTTTGGTGGAGGTTACAAGGATAAGGAGGAGTGTAGGGCTGGAGGATGTTACAGAGATAGGGGGAATTGTTGGCGCTGGAGGAAGTTACAGAGATAGAGAGGGTTGTAGGGGCTGGATGAGTTTACTGAGATAGGGAGCGATGAGAATCTGGAGGAGGTTACAGAGATGCAGAGTGGTGTAGGGGTTTCATGAGGTTACAGAGATAGGGAGGGGTCTAGCGACTGGAGGAGGTTACAAAGACAGGGAGAGGAATAGGAACCAGAGGAGGTTACAAAGATAGGGAGGGGTGTAGGGGTTGGAGGTGGTTATAGAGATAGGTAGGGGTGAGAGGCTGGAGGAGGTTATAGAGAGAGGTCTGGGTGAGAGGCTGGAGGAGGTTACAGAGATAGGGAGAGAAGTTGGACACGGAGGAGGTTACAAAGATAGGGAGGGGTGTAGGTGCTGGAGGAGGTTACAGACCTAGGGATGGGTGTAGGGATTGGAGGAGGTTACAGAGATAGGGAGGGGTGTAGGGACTGGAGCAGGTTACAGAGATAGGGAGGGGTGCGAGGCTGGTGGAGGTTACTGAGTTAGGGAGAGTTAGGAGCCGGAGGAGGTTACAGCGAAAGGGAGGGGTGTAGGGGCTGGAGGGGGTTACAGAGATAGGGAGGGAGTTACAGAGATAGGAAGTTACAGAGATAGGGAGGGAGTTACAGAGATAAGGAGGGGTGTAGGTAGGAAGAGGTTACAGAGATAGGGAGTGGTGTAGGGGTTGGAGGAGGTTACAGAGATAGGGTGGGGCGTAGGGGCTGGCGAAGCCTACAGATTTAGGGAGGGGCGTAGGGGCTGGTGCATGTTACAGAGATAGGGAGGGGTGTAGGCCTGGAGGTGGTTACAGAGATAGGGAGGTAGTTTCAGAGGTAGGGACGGGTGAGAGGCTGGAGAGTGTTACAGAGATAGGGTGGGGTGTAGGTGCTTTAGGATGTTACAGAGATAGGGAGGGGTGTAGGGACTGGAGGATGTTACAATGATAGGGAGGGGTATAGGGATTGGAGTAGGTTACAGAGTTAGGGAGCGGTGTAGGGATGGAGGAGTTTACAGAGATAGGGAGGTGTGAGAGGCTGGAGGAGGTTACAGAGTTAGGGAGATGTGTAGGAGCCGGAGGAGGTTACTGAGATAGGGAGGGTTGTAGGGGCTGGATGGGGTAGCAGAGATAGGAAGCTACAGAGATAGGGAGGGACTTACAGAGATAAGGAGGGGTGCAGGGCTGGAGGAGGTTACAGAGATAGGGAGGGGTGTAGGGGCTGGCGAAGGTTACAGAGATAGGGAGGGGTGTAGGGGCTGGAGGAGATTACACAGACAGGGAGGGGTGTAGTGGCTGGAAGAGGTTACAGAGATAGGGAGGGATGTAGGGGCTGGAGGAGGTTACAGAGATAGGGAGCGGTGAGAGGCTGGAGGATGTTACAGAGATGCAGAGTGGTGTAGGGGTTTCATGAGGTTACAGAGATAGGGAGGGGTCTAGCGACTGGAGGAGGTTACAAAGACAGGGAGAGGAATAGGAACCAGAGGAGGTTACAAAGATAGGGAGGGGTGTAGGGGTTGGAGGTGGTTATAGAGATAGGTAGGGGTGAGAGGCTGGAGGAGGTTATAGAGAGAGGTATGGGTGAGAGGCTGGTGGAGGTTACAGAGATAGGGAGAGAAGTAGGACACGGAGGAGGTTACAAAGATAGGGAGGGGTGTAGGGGCTGGAGGAGTTTACAGACCTAGGGATGGTTGTAGGGATTGGAGGAGGTTACAGAGATAGGGAGGGGTGTAGGGACTGGAGCAGGTTACAGAGATAGGGAGGGGTGCGAGGCTGGTGGAGGTTACTGAGTTAGGGAGAGTTAGGAGCCGGAGGAGGTTACAGCGAAAGGGAGGGGTGTAGGGGCTGGAGGGGGTTACAGAGATAGGGAGGGAGTTACAGAGATAGGAAGTTACAGAGATAGGGAGGGAGTTACAGAGATAAGGAGGGGTGTAGGTAGGAAGAGGTTACAGAGATAGGGAGGGGCGTAGGGGTTGGAGGAGGTTACAGAGATAGGGTGGGGCGTAGGGGCTGGCGAAGCCTACAGATTTAGGGAGGGGCGTAGGGGCTGGTGGATGTTACAGAGATAGGGAGGGGTGTAGGCCTGGAGGTGGTTACAGAGATAGGGAGGTATTTACAGAGGTAGGGACGGGTGAGAGGCTGGAGAGAGTTACAGAGATAGGGCGGGGTGTAGGTGCTTTAGGATGTTACAGAGATAGGGAGGGGTGTAGGGACTGGAGGATGTTACAACGATAGGGAGGGGTATAGGGATTGGAGGAGGTTACAGAGATAGGGAGGGGTGTAGGGATGGAGGAGTTTACAGAGATAGGGAGGTGTGAGAGGCTGGAGGAGGTTACAGAGTTAGGGAGATGTGTAGGAGCCGGAGGATGGTACTGAGATAGGGAGGGTTGTAGGGGCTGGATGGGGTAGCAGAGATAGGAAGCTACAGAGATAGGGAGGGACTTACAGAGATAAGGAGGGGTGCAGGGCTGGAGGAGGTTACAGAGATAGGGAGGGGTGTAGGGGCTGGCGAAGGTTACAGAGATAGGGAGGTGTGTAGGGGCTGGAGGAGATTACACAGACAGGGAGGGGTGTAGTGGCTGGAAGAGGTTACAGACATAGGGAGGGATGTAGGGGCTGGAGGAGGTTACAGAGATATGGAGCGGTGAGAGGCTGGAGGATGTTACAGAGATGGGGGGGAGTTACAGAGATGGGGAGGGGTTTTTGGCTGGAGGAGGTTACAGAGATAGGGTGGGATGTAGGGGCTGAAGGAGGTTACAGAGATAGGGAGGAATGAGAGGCTGGAGGGTGTTACAGAGATAGTGAGGGAGTTATTGTGATAATGAACGGTGTAGGTCTGGAGGAGGTTACAGATTGTGACGGCTTTACGGGCATGAGGAGTTTGCAGAGGTAGGGAGGGGTTTAGGGTCTGGAGGAACTTACAGAGATAGGGAGCGGTGTAGGGTTAGGAGGCGGTTATAGAGATAGGGAGGGGTGTAGGAGCCGGAGGAGATTACACAGACAGGGAGGGGTGTAGGGGCTTGAAGAGGTTACAGAGATAGGGAGGGGTGTAGGCCTGGAGGTGGTTACAGAAATAGGGAGGTAGTTACAGAGGTAGGGACAGGTGAGAGGCTGGAGAGAGTTACAGAGATAGGGCGGGGTGTAGGTGCTTTAGGATGTTACAGAGATAGGGAGGGGTGTAGGGAATGGATGAAGTTACAAAGATATGGAGGGGTATAGGGATTGGAGGATGTTACAGAGATAGGCAGGGGTGTAGGGATGGAAGAGTTTACAGAGATAGGGAGGTGTGAGAGGCTGGGGGAAGTGACAGAGTTTGGGAGCGGTGTAGGGGCCGGAGGAGTTTACTGAGATAGGGAAGGTTGTATGGGCTGGATGGGGTAGCAGATATAGGTAGCTACAGAGATAGGGAGGGACTTACAGAGATAAGGAGGGGTGCAGGGCTGGAGGAGGTTACAGAGATAGGGAGGGGTGTAGGGGCTGGAGGAGATTACACAGACAGGGAGGGGTGTAGTGGCTGTAGGATTTTACAGAGATAGGGAGGGGTGTAGGGGCCGGAGGAGGTTACAGAGATAGGGAGGGGCGTAGGGGCTTGTGGAGGTTACAGAGATAGGGAGGGGTGAGAGGCTGGAGGAGGTTCCAGAGATGGGGAGGTGTGCAGGGTTTGGTGGAGGTTACAAGAATAAGGAGGAGTGTAGGGCTGGAGGATGTTACAGAGATAGGGGGAATTGTTGGCGCTGGAGGAAGTTACAGAGATAGAGAGGGTTGTAGGGGCTGGAGGAGTTTACTGAGATAGGGAGCGATGAGAGTCTGGAGGAGGTTACAGAGATGCAGAGTGGTGTAGGGGTTTCATGAGGTTACAGAGATAGGGAGGGGTCTAGCGACTGGAGGAGGTTACAAAGACAGTGAGAGGAATAGGAACCAGAGGAGGTTACAAAGATAGGGAGGGGTGTAGGGGTTGGAGGTGGTTATAGAGATAGGTAGGGGTGAGAGGCTGGAGGAGGTTATAGAGAGAGGTATGGGTGAGAGGCTGGAGGAGGTTACAGAGATAGGGAGAGAAGTAGGACCCGGAGGAGGTTACAAAGATAGGGAGGGGTGTAGGGGCTGGAGGAGTTTACAGACCTAGGGATGGGTTTAGGGATTGGAGGAGGTTACAGAGATAGGGAGGGGTGTAGGGACTGGAGCAGGTTACAGAGATAGGGAGGGGTGCGAGGCTGGTGGAGGTTACTGAGTTAGGGAGAGTTTAGGAGCCGGAGGAGGTTACAGCGAAAGGGAGGGATGTAGGGGCTGGAGGGGGTTACAGAGATAGGGAGGGAGTTACAGAGATAGGAAGTTACAGAGATAGGGAGGGAGTTACAGAGATAAGGAGGGGTGTAGGTAGGAAGAGGTTACAGAGATAGGGAGTGGTGTAGGGGTTGGAGGAGGTTACAGAGATAAGGTGGGGCGTAGGGGCTGGCGAAGCCTACAGATTTAGGGAGGGGCGTAGGGGCTGGTGGATGTTACAGAGATAGGGAGGGGTGTAGGCCTGGAGTTGGTTACAGAGATAGGGAGGTAGTTACAGAGGTAGGGACGGGTGAGAGGCTGGAGAGAGTTACAGAGATAGGGCGGGGTGTAGGTGCTTTAGGATGTTACATGGATAGGGAGGGTTGTAGGGACTGGAGGATGTTACAACGATAGGGAGGGGTATAGGGATTGGAGGAGGTAACAGAGATAGGGAGGGGTGTAGGGATGGAGGAGTTTACAGAGATAGGGAGGTGTGAGAGGCTGGAGGAGGTTACAGAGTTAGGGAGATGTGTAGGAGCCGGAGGATGGTACTGAGATAGGGAGGGTTGTAGGGGCTGGATGGGGTAGCAGAGATAGGAAGCTACAGAGATAGGGAGGGACTTACAGAGATAAGGAGGGGTGCAGGGCTGGAGGAGGTTACAGAGATAGGGAGGGGTGTAGGGGCTGGCGAAGGTTACAGAGATAGGGAGGGGTGTAGGGGCTGGAGGAGATTACACAGACAGGGAGGGGTGTAGTGGCTGGAAGAGGTTACAGACATAGGGAGGGATGTAGGGGCTGGAGGAGTTTACAGAGATATGGAGCGGTGAGAGGCTGGAGGATGTTACAGAGATGGGGGGGAGTTACAGAGATGGGGAGGGGTTTTTGGCTGGAGGAGGTTACAGAGATAGGGTGGGATGTAGGGGCTGAAGGAGGTTACAGAGATAGGGAGGAATGAGAGGCTGGAGGGTGTTACAGAGATAGTGAGGGAGTTATAGTGATAATGAACGGTGTAGGTCTGGAGGAGGTTACAGATTGTGACGGCTTTACGGGCATGAGGAGTTTGCAGAGGTAGGGAGGGGTTTAGGGGCTGGAGGAACTTACAGAGATAGGGAGCGGTGTAGGGGTAGGAGGCGGTTATAGAGATAGGGAGGGGTGTAGGAGCCGGAGGAGATTACACAGACAGGGAGGGGTGTAGGGGCTTGAAGAGGTTACAGAGATAGGGAGGGGTGTAGGGGTTGGAGCAGTTTACAGAGATAGGGAGGGGCGTAGGGGCTGGAGGATGTTACAGAGATAGGGAGGGGTGTAGGCCTGGACGTGGTTACAGAAATAGGGAGGTAGTTACAGAGGTAGGGATGGGTGAGAGGCTGGAGAGAGTTACAGAGATAGGGCGGGGTGTAGGTGCTTTAGGATGTTACAGAGATAGGGAGGGGTGTAGGGAATGGATGAAGTTACAAAGATATGGAGGGGTATAGGGATTGGAGGATGTTACAGAGATAGGCAGGGGTGTAGGGATGGAAGAGTTTACAGAGATAGGGAGGTGTGAGAGGCTGGAGGAGGTTACAGAGTTTGGGAGAGGTGTAGGAGCCGGAGGAGTTCACTGAGATAGGGAGGGTTGTAGGGGCTGGATGGGGTAGCAGAGATAGGTAGCTACAGAGATAGGGAGGGGCTTACAGAGATAAGGAGGGGTGCAGGGCTGGAGGAGGTTACAGAGATAGGGAGGGGTGTAGTGGCTGTAGGAATTTACAGAGATAGGGAGGGGTGTAGGGGCCGGAGGAGGTTACAGAGATAGGGAGGGGCGTAGGGGCTGGTGGAGGTTACAGAGATAGGGAGGGGTGAGAGGCTGGAGGAGGTTCCAGAGATGGGGAGGTGTGCAGGGTTTGGTGGAGGTTACAAGGATAAGGAGGAGTGTAGGGCTGGAGGATGTTACAGAGATAGGGGGAATTGTTGGCGCTGGAGGAAGTTACAGAGATAGAGAGGGTTGTAGGGGCTGGAGTAGTTTACTGAGATAGGGAGCGATGAGAGTCTGGAGGAGGTTACAGAGATGCAGAGTGGTGTAGGGGTTGCAGGAGTTTACAGAGATAGGGAGGGGTCTAGGGATTGGAGGAGGTTACAGAGACAGGGAGAGGAGTAGGAGCCAGAGGAGGTTACAAAGATAGGGAGTGGTGTAGGGGTTGGAGGACGTTATAGAGATAGGTAATGGTGAGAGGCTGGAGGAGGTTATAGAGATAGGTAGGGGTGAGAGGCTGCAGGAGGTTACAGAGATAGGGAGAAGAGTAGGAGCCGGCGGAAGTTACAAAGATAGGGAGGGGTGTAGGGGCTGGAGGAGGTTACAGACATAGGGAGGGTGTAGGGATTGGAGGAGGTTACAGAGATAGGGAGGGGTGTATGGACTGGAGCAGGTTACAGAGATAGGGAGGGGTGCGAGTCTGGAGGATGTTACAGAGTTAGGGAGAGTTTAGGAGCCGGAGGAGGTTACAGCGAAAGGGAGGGCTGAAGGGGCTGGAGGGGGTTACAGAGATAGGGAGGGAGTTACAGAGATAGGAAGTTACAGAGATAGGGAGAGAGTTACAGAGATAAGGAGGGGTGTAGGGCTGGAAGAGGTTACAGAGATATGGAGGGGTGTAGGGGCTGGAGGAGGTACTAAGATAGGGAGGGGTGTAGGGGCTGGCGAAGCTTACAGATTTAGGGAGGGGTGTAGGGTTTGGAGCAGGCTACAGAGATAGGGAGGGGCGTAGGGGCTGGAGGAGGTTACAGAGATAGGGAGGTGTGAGAGGCAGGAGGAAGTTACAGAGACAGGGAGAGGAGTAGGAGCCAGAGGAGGTTACAAAGATAGGGAGGGGTGTCGTTCTTGGAGGTGGTTATAGAGATATGTAGGTGTGAGAGGCTGGAGGAGTCTTTGAGATAGGTAGGGGTGAGATGCTGGAGGAGGTTACAGAGATAGGGAGAGGAGTAGGAGCCGGAGGAGGTTACAAAGATATGGTGGGGTGTAGGGGCTGGAGGACGTTACAGACCTAGGGATGGGTGTAGGGATTGGAGGAGGTTACAGAGATAGGAAGGGGTGTAGGGACTGGAGCAGGTTACAGAGATAGGGAGGGGTGCGAGGCTGGAGGGGGTTACTGAGTTAGGGAGAGTTTAGGAGCCGGAGGAGGTTACAGCGAAAGGGAGGGGTGTAGGGGCTGGAGGGGCTTACAGAGATAGGGAGGGAGTTACAGAGATAGGAAGTTACAGAGATAGGGAGGGAGTTACAGAGATAAGGAGGGGTGTAGGTCTGGAGGAGTTTACAGAGATAGGGAGGGGTGTAGGGGCTGGAGGAGGTTACAGAGATAGGGTGGGGCGTAGGGGCTGGCGAAGCCTACAGATTTAGGGAGGGGTGTAGGGGTTGGAGCAGTTTACAGAGATAGGGAGGGGCGTAGGGGCTGGAGGATGTTACAGAGATAGGGAGGGGTGTAGGCCTGGAGGTGGTTACAGAGATAGGGAGGTAGTTACAGAGGTAGGGACGGGTGAGAGGCTGGAGAGAGTTACAGAGATAGGGCGGGGTGTAGGTGCTTTAGGATGTTACAGAGATAGGGAGGGGTGTAGGGAATGGATGAAGTTACAAAGATAGGGAGGGGTATAGGGATTGGAGGATGTTACAGAGATTGGCAAGGGTGTAGGGATGGAGGAGTTTACAGAGATAGGGAGGTGTGAGAGGCTGGAGGAGGTTACAGAGTTAGGGAGAGGTGTAGGAGCCGGAGGAGGTTATTGAGATAGGGAGGGTTGTATGGGCTGGATGGGGTAGCAGAGATAGGTAGCTACAGAGATAGGGAGGGACTTACAGAGATAAGGAGGGGTGCAGGGCTGGAGGAGGTTACAGAGATAGCGAGGGGTGTAGGGGCTGGAGGAGATTACACAGACAGGGAGGGGTGTAGTGGCTGGAAGAGGTTACTGAGATAGGGAGGGGTGTAGGGGCTGGAGGAGGTTACAGAGATATGGAGCGGTGAGAGGCTGGAGGAGGTTACAGAGATGGGGGGGAGTTACAGAGATGGGTAGGGGTGTTTGGCTGGAGGAGTTTACAGAGATAGGGCGGGATGTAGGGGCTGGAGGAGGTTAAAGAGTTAGGGAAGTGTTTTGGGGCTGAAGGAGTTTACAGAGATAGGGAGGAATGAGAGGCTGGAGGGTGTTACAGAGATAGTGAGGGAGTTATAGTGATAATGAGCGGTGTAGGTCTGGAGGAGGTTACAGATTGTGACGGGTGTACGGGCATGAGGAAGTTACAGAGTTAGGGAGGGGTTTAGGGGCTGGAGGAACTTCCAGAGATAGGGAGGGGTGTAGGGGTAGGAGGCGGTTATAGAGATAGGGAGGGGTGTAGGAGCCGGAGGAGATTACACAGACAGGGAGGTGTGGAGGGGCTCGAAGAGGTTACAGAGATAGGGAGGGGTGTAGGGGCTGGAGGAGGATTCAGAGATAGGGAGCGGTGAGAGGCTGGAGGAGGTTTCAGAGATGGGGTGGTGTGCAGGGTTTGGAGGAGGTTACAAGGATAAGGAGGACTGTTGGGCTGGAGGATGTTACAGAGATAGGGGGAGGTGTAGGCACAAGAGGAATTTACAGAGATAGGGAGTGTTGTAGGGGCTGGAGGAGTTTACTGAGATAGGGAGCGATGAGAGGCTGGAGGATGTTACAGAGATGCAGAGTGGTGTAGGGGTTGCAGGAGTTTACAGAGATAGGGAGGGGTCTAGGGATTGGAGGAGGTTACAGAGACAGGGAGAGGAGTAGGAGCCAGAGGAGGTTACAAAGATAGGGAGGGGTGTAGGGGTTGGAGGAGATTATAGAGATAGGTAGGGGTGAGAGGCTGGAGGAGGTTATAGAGATAGGTAGGGGTGAGAGGCTGGAGGAGGTTACAGAGATAGGGAGAGGAGTAGGAGCAGGAGAAGTTTACAAAGATAGGGAGGGGTGTAGGGCCTGGAGGAGGTTACAGAGATAGGGAGGGGTGCATGGACTGGAGCAGGTTATAGAGATAGGGAGGGGTGCGAGTCTGGAGGATGTTACAGGGTTAGGGAGATTTTAGAAGCCGGAGGAGGTTACAGCGAAAAGGAGGGGTGTAGGGGCTGGAGTGGGTTACAGAGATAGGGAGGGAGTTACAGAGATAGGAAGTTACAGAGATCGGGAGGGTGTTACAGAGATACGGAGGGGTGCAGGGCTGGAGGAAGTTACAGAGATAGAGCGGGAGTTACAAAGATAGGGAGCGGTGTTGGAGCTGGAGGAGGTTACAGAGATAGGGAGGGCTGTATGGGCTGGAGGAGGTTACAAAATAGGGGAGGGGGAGGGGCTGGTGGAGGTTACAGAGATAGGGAGGAATGAGAGGCTTGGCAGTCTTATAGAAATAGTGAGGGAGTTATAGTGATAATGAGCGGTGTAGTTCTGGAGGAGGTTACAGATAGTGATGGGTGTACGGGCATGAGGAGGTTACAGAGATAGGGAGGGGTGAAGGTGCTGGAGGAAGTTACAGAGATAGGGAGGGTTGTAGGGGCTGGTGGAGTTTACAGAGATAGGGAGGGGTGTAGGAATGAAGGAGTTTACAGAGATAGGGAGGGGTGAGAGGCTGGAGGAGGTTACAGAGTTATGGAGAGGTGTAGGAGCCAGAGGAGGTTACTGTGATAGGGAGGCTTGTAGGGACTGGATGGGGTTACAGAGATAGGTAGTTACAGAGATAGGGAGGGACTTACAGAGATAAGGAGGGGTGTAGGGCTGGAGGAGGTTACAGAGATAGGGAGGGGTGTTGGGGCTGGAGGAGATTACACAGACAGGGAGGGGTGTAGTGGCTGGAAGAGTTTACAGAGATAGGGAGGGGTGTAGGGGCTGGAGGGGCTTACAGAGATAGGGAGGGAGTTACAGAGATAGGAAGTTACAGAGATAGGGAGGGAGTTACAGAGATAAGGAGGGGTGTAGGTAGGAAGAGGTTACAGAGATAGGGAGTGGTGTAGGGGTTGGAGGAGGTTACAGAGATAAGGTGGGGCGTAGGGGCTGGCGAAGCCTACAGATTTAGGGAGGGGCGTAGGGGCTGGTGGATGTTACAGAGATAGGGAGGGGTGTAGGCCTGGAGGTGGTTACAGAGATAGGGAGGTAGTTACAGAGGTAGGGACGGGTGAGAGGCTGGAGAGAGTTACAGAGATAGGGCGGGGTGTAGGTGCTTTAGGATGTTACAGAGATAGGGAGGGGTGTAGGGACTGGAGGATGTTACAACAATAGGGAGGGGTATAGGGATTGGAGGAGGTTACAGAGATAGGGAGGGGTGTAGGGATGGAGGAGTTTACAGAGATAGGGAGGTGTGAGAGGCTGGAGGAGGTTACAGAGTTAGGGAGATGTGTAGGAGCCGGAGGATGGTACTGAGATAGGGAGGGTTGTAGGGGCTGGATGGGGTAGCAGAGATAGGAAGCTACAGAGATAGGGAGGGACTTACAGAGATAAGGAGGGGTGCAGGGCTGGAGGAGGTTACAGAGATAGGGAGGGGTGTAGGGGCTGGCGAAGGTTACAGAGATAGGGAGGGGTGTAGGGGCTGGAGGAGATTACACAGACAGGGAGGGGTGTAGTGGCTGGAAGAGGTTACAGACATAGGGAGGAATGTAGGGGCTGGAGGAGTTTACAGAGATATGGAGCGGTGAGAGGCTGGAGGATGTTACAGAGATGGGGGGGAGTTACAGAGATGGGGAGGGGTTTTTGGCTGGAGGAGGTTACAGAGATAGGGTGGGATGTAGGGGCTGAAGGAGGTTACAGAGATAGGGAGGAATGAGAGGCTGGAGGGTGTTACAGAGATAGTGAGGGAGTTATAGTGATAATGAACGGTGTAGGTCTGGAGGAGGTTACAGATTGTGACGGCTTTACGGGCATGAGGAGTTTGCAGAGGTAGGGAGGGGTTTAGGGCCTGGAGGAACTTACAGAGATAGGGAGCGGTGTAGGGGTAGGAGGCGGTTATAGAGATAGGGAGGGGTGTAGGAGCCGGAGGAGATTACACAGACAGGGAGGGGTGTAGGGGCTTGAAGAGGTTACAGAGATAGGGAGGGGTGTAGGGGTTGGAGCAGTTTACAGAGATAGGGAGGGCCGTAGGGGCTGGAGGATGTTACAGAGATAGGGAGGGGTGTAGGCCTGGAGGTGGTTACAGAAATAGGGAGGTAGTTACAGAGGTAGGGACGGGTGAGAGGCTGGAGAGAGTTACAGAGATAGGGCGGGGTGTAGGTGCTTTAGGATGTTACAGAGATAGGGAGGGGTGTAGAGAATGGATGAAGTTACAAAGATATGGAGGGGTATAGGGATTGGAGGATGTTACAGAGATAGGCAGGGGTGTAGGGATGGAAGAGTTTACAGAGATAGGGAGGTGTGAGAGGCTGGAGGAGGTTACAGAGTTTGGGAGAGGTGTAGGAGCCGGAGGAGTTCACTGAGATAGGGAGGGTTGTATGGGCTGGATGGGGTAGCAGAGATAGGTAGCTACAGAGATAGGGAGGGGCTTACAGAGATAAGGAGGGGTGCAGGGCTGGAGGAGGTTACAGAGATAGGGAGGGGTGTAGTGGCTGTAGGAATTTACAGAGATAGGGAGGGGTGTAGGGGCCGGAGGAGGTTACAGAGATAGGGAGGGTCGTAGGGGCTGGTGGAGGTTACAGAGATAGGGAGGGGTGAGAGGCTGGAGGAGGTTCCAGAGATGGGGAGGTGTGCAGGGTTTGGTGGAGGTTACAAGGATAAGGAGGAGTGTAGGGCTGGAGGATGTTACAGAGATAGGGGGAATTGTTGGCGCTGGAGGAAGTTACAGAGATAGAGAGGGTTGTAGGGGCTGGAGTAGTTTACTGAGATAGGGAGCGATGAGAGTCTGGAGGAGGTTACAGAGATGCAGAGTGGTGTAGGGGTTGCAGGAGTTTACAGAGATAGGGAGGGGTCTAGGGATTGGAGGAGGTTACAGAGACAGGGAGAGGAGTAGGAGCCAGAGGAGGTTACAAAGATAGGGAGTGGTGTAGGGGTTGGAGGACGTTATAGAGATAGGTAATGGTGAGAGGCTGGAGGAGGTTATAGAGATAGGTAGTGGTGAGAGGCTGCAGGAGGTTACAGAGATAGGGAGAAGAGTAGGAGCCGGCGGAAGTTACAAAGATAGGGAGGGGTGTAGGGGCTGGAGGAGGTTACAGACATAGGGAGGGTGTAGGGATTGGAGGAGGTTACAGAGATAGGGAGGGGTGTATGGACTGGAGCAGGTTACAGAGATAGGGAGGGGTGCGAGTCTGGAGGATGTTACAGAGTTAGGGAGAGTTTAGGAGCCGGAGGAGGTTACAGCGAAAGGGAGGGCTGAAGGGGCTGGAGGGGGTTACAGAGATAGGGAGGGAGTTACAGAGATAGGAAGTTACAGAGATAGGGAGAGAGTTACAGAGATATGGAGGGGTGTAGGGGCTGGAGGAGGTACTAAGATAGGGAGGGGTGTAGGGGCTGGCGAAGCTTACAGATTTAGGGAGGGGTGTAGGGTTTGGAGCAGGCTACAGAGATAGGGAGGGGCGTAGGGGCTGGAGGAGGTTACAGAGATAGGGAGGTGTGAGAGGCAGGAGGAAGTTACAGAGACAGGGAGAGGAGTAGGAGCCAGAGGAGGTTACAAAGATAGGGAGGGGTGTCGTTCTTGGAGGTGGTTATAGAGATATGTAGGTGTGAGAGGCTGGAGGAGGCTTTGAGATAGGTAGGGGTGAGAGGCTGGAGGAGGTTACAGAGATAGGGAGAGGAGTAGGAGCCGGAGGAGGTTACAAAGATATGGTGGGGTGTAGGGGCTGGAGGACGTTACAGACCTAGGGATGGGTGTAGGGATTGGAGGAGGTTACAGAGATAGGAAGGGGTGTAGGGACTGGAGCAGGTTACAGAGATAGGGAGGGGTGCGAGGCTGGAGGGGGTTACTGAGTTAGGGAGAGTTTAGGAGCCGGAGGAGGTTACAGCGAAAGGGAGGGGTGTAGGGGCTGGAGGGGCTTACAGAGATAGGGAGGGAGTTACAGAGATAGGAAGTTACAGAGATAGGGAGGGAGTTACAGAGATAAGGAGGGGTGTAGCTCTGGAGGAGGTTACAGAGATAGGGAGGGGTGTAGGGGCTGGAGGAGTTTACAGAGATAGGGTGGGGCGTAGAGGCTGGCGAAGCCTACAGATTTAGGGAGGGGTGTAGGGGTTGGAGCAGTTTACAGAGATAGGGAGGGGCGTAGGGGCTGGAGGATGTTACAGAGATAGGGAGGGGTGTAGGCCTGGAGGTGGTTACAGAGATAGGGAGGTAGTTACAGAGGTAGGGACGGGCGAGAGGCTGGAGAGAGTTACAGAGATAGGGCGGGGTGTAGGTGCTTTAGGATGTTACAGAGATAGGGAGGGGTGTAGGGAATGGATGAAGTTACAAAGATAGGGAGGGGTATAGGGATTGGAGGATGTTACAGAGATAGGCAGGGGTGTAGGGATGGAGGAGTTTACAGAGATAGGGAGGTGTGAGAGGCTGGAGGAGGTTACAGAGTTAGGGAGAGGTGTAGGAGCCGGAGGAGGTTATTGAGATAGGAAGGGTTGTATGGGCTGGATGGGGTAGCAGAGATAGGTAGCTACAGAGATAGGGAGGGACTTACAGAGATAAGGAGGTGTGCAGGGCTGGAGGAGGTTACAGAGATAGGGAGGGGTGTAGGGGCTGGAGGAGATTACACAGACAGGGAGGGGTGTAGTGGCTGGAAGAGGTTACTGAGATAGGGAGGGGTGTAGGGGCTGGAGGAGGTTACAGAGATATGGAGCGGTGAGAGGCTGGAGGAGGTTACAGAGATGGGGGGGAGTTACAGAGATGGGGAGGGGTGTTTGGCTGGAGGAGGTTACAGAGATAGGGCGGGATGTAGGGGCTGGAGGATGTTAAAGAGTTAGGGAAGTGTTTTGGGGCTGAAGGAGTTTACAGAGGTAGGGAGGAATGAGAGGCTGGAGGGTGTTACAGAGATAGTGAGGGAGTTATAGTGATAATGAGCGGTGTAGGTCTGGAGGAGGTTACAGATTGTGACGGGTGTACGGGCATGAGGAAGTTACAGAGTTAGGGAGGGGTTTAGGGGCTGGAGGAACTTCCTGAGATAGGGAGGGGTGTAGGGGAAGGAGGCGGTTATAGAGATAGGGAGGGGTGTAGGAGCCGGAGGAGATTACACAGACAGGGAGGTGTGGAGGGGCTCGAAGAGGTTACAGAGATAGGGAGGGGTGTAGGGGCTGGAGGAGGATTCAGAGATAGGGAGCGGTGAGAGGCTGGAGGAGGTTTCAGAGATGGGGTGGTGTGCAGGGTTTGGAGGAGGTTACAAGGATAAGGAGGACTGTTGGGCTGGTGGATGTTACAGAGATAGGGGGAGGTGTAGGCACAAGAGGAATTTACAGAGATAGGGAGTGTTGTAGGGGCTGGAGGAGTTTACTGAGATAGGGAGCGATGAGAGGCTGGAGGATGTTACAGAGATGCAGAGTGGTGTAGGGGTTGCAGGAGTTTACAGAGATAGGGAGGGGTCTAGGGATTGGAGGAGGTTACAGAGACAGGGAGAGGAGTAGGAGCCAGAGGAGGTTACAAAGATAGGGAGGGGTGTAGGGGTTGGAGGAGATTATAGAGATAGGTAGGGGTGAGAGGCTGGAGGAGGTTATAGAGATAGGTAGGGGTGAGAGGCTGGAGGAGGTTACAGAGATAGGGAGAGGAGTAGGAGCAGGAGAAGTTTACAAAGATAGGGAGGGGTGTAGGGCCTGGAGGAGGTTACAGAGATAGGGAGGGGTGCATGGACTGGAGCAGGTTATAGAGATAGGGAGGGGTGCGATTCTGGAGGATGTTACAGGGTTAGGGAGATTTTAGAAGCCGGAGGAGGTTACAGCGAAAAGGAGGGGTGTAGGGGCTGGAGTGGGTTACAGAGATAGGGAGGGAGTTACAGAGATAGGAAGTTACAGAGATCGGGAGGGTGTTACAGAGATACGGAGGGGTGCAGGGCTGGAGGAAGTTACAGAGATAGAGCGGGAGTTACAAAGATAGGGAGCGGTGTTGGAGCTGGAGGAGGTTACAGAGATAGGGAGGGCTGTATGGGCTGGAGGAGGTTACAAAATAGGGGAGGGGGAGGGGCTGGTGGAGGTTACAGAGATATGGAGGAATGAGAGGCTTGGCAGTCTTATAGAAATAGTGAGGGAGTTATAATGATAATGAGCGGTGTAGTTCTGGAGGAGGTTACAGATAGTGATGGGTGTACGGGCATGAGGAGGTTACAGAGATAGGGAGGGGTGAAGGTGCTGGAGGAAGTTACAGAGATAGGGAGGGTTGCAGGGGCTGGTGGAGTTTACAGAGATAGGGAGGGGTGTAGGAATGAAGGAGTTTACAGAGATAGGGAGGGGTGAGAGGCTGGAGGAGGTTACAGAGTTATGGAGAGGTGTAGGAGCCAGAGGAGGTTACTGTGATAGGGAGGCTTGTAGGGACTGGATGGGGTTACAGAGATAGGTAGTTACAGAGATAGGGAGGGACTTACAGAGATAAGGAGGGGTGTAGGGCTGGAGGAGGTTACAGAGATAGGGAGGGGTGTTGGGGCTGGAGGAGATTACACAGACAGGGAGGGGTGTAGTTGCTGGAAGAGTTTACAGAGATAGGGAGGGGTGTAGGGGCTGGAGGAGGTTACAGAGATAGGGAGCGGTGAGAGGCTGGAGGAGGTTAGAGAGAAGGGGGGAGTTACGGAGATGGGGAGGGGTGATAGGCTGGAGGAGGTTACAGAGATAGGGAGGGGTGTTGGGGCTGGAGGAGATTACACAGACAGGGAGGGGTGTAGTGGCTGGAAGAGTTTACAGAGATAGGGAGGGGTGTAGGGGCTGGAGGAGGTTACAGAGATAGGGAGCAGTGAGAGGCTGGAGGAGGTTAGAGAGAAGGGGGGGAGTTACGGAGATGGGGAGGGGTGATAGGCTGGAGGAGGTTACAGAGATAGGGCGGGATGTAGTGGCTGGAGGAGTTTACAGAGATAGGGAGGTGTGCAGGGTTTGGAGGAGGTTACAATTATAAGGAGGAGTCTAGGGCTGGAGAATGTTGCAGAGATAGGGGGAGGTGTAGGGTCTGGAGGAAGTTACAGAGATGGGGAGGGCTGTAGGGGCTGGAGGAGTTTACAGAGATAGGGAGAGTTTAAGGGGCTGGTGGAGGTTACAGAGATACAGAGGGGTGTAGGGGTTGGAGGAGTTTAGAGAGATAGGGAGGTGTCTAGGGACTGGAGGAGGTTACAGTGACAGGGAGAGGAGTAGGAGCCAGAGGAGCTTACAAAGAGAGGGAGGGGTGTAGGGGTTGGAGGTGGTTATAGAGATAGGGAGGAGTGAGAGGCTGGAGGAGGTTATAGAGTTACGGAGAGGTGTAGGAGCCGCATTGTTTAACACATGTGCATTAATTTGCTGCACTCTGTCTTTGGCAAATACATCGTTTCTTAGGTAGCATGACCAAACTGCAGACAATACTCCAGGTGTTGTCTCACCAACAACCTGTATTACATGAGTAAGGCATCCTTACTTATGATCTCAAATCCTCTTGCAATGAAGGCCAACATAGTATTTTCCTTCCGAATTGCTTGCTGCAGCTGCCTGTTTACTTTCATTGTCTGGTGCATAGGGACACCCAGATACTTTTTAGCATTCACATTTTCCAATATATCATCATTTATATAAAACTCTGCTTTTCTCCTTTTCACATCGAGATGTATAATTTCATTTAACTCCACAATCTACTGCATCTGCATTGAGTTTGCACACAAGCGCACATACTTAAATCGCCCTGAAGCCTCCTTGCATCCACCTCACAACTCACAACCTCTGCCAATTTTATGTCGTCAGCAAACCTGGATATATTGCATTTTGTTTATTCATCCAAGTCTTTTTTTTATATACATATATACAGTGAATAGCTGGGGCCCCAGCACTGATCCCTGCAGTGCACCACTAGTCACCGCTTGCCATCTGGAAAAAGTGCAATTTGTTCCCACGCTCGGTATCCGCTCTGTCAACCAATTCTAAATCCATGCCAGTATTTTTTCCCACGCATCCTTTGTGCTTTAGTTTTACCCATTTGCCTCTTTTGTGGGATCTTATTAAAATCTTTTTTGAAGTCCAAATGCATCTGTTCCACTGGTTCTCCTTTATCTATTCTACTAGTTACATCCTCAAAACACTCCAGTAGATTAGGAAAGATTGACTTCCCTTTCATTAACCCATGCTGACTTTGTGTAATCCCGTTGATGCTTTTCAAGTGTTCTGTGACCACGCCTTTTAAAATAGACTGTGGCATTTTCTGCACGACTGATGCTAGGCTAACTGGTCTGTAATTCTTCTAAATAGTGGGGTTATATTTGCCACCCTCCAATCTGTAGGTGCAGCTTCAGGGTCTATAAAGTTTGGAAAGATGACCACCAATGCATCCAATATTTCCAGGGTCACTTCCTTTAGTACTCTGGGATATAGGTTATCAGGTCGCGGGGAGGTCTCAGCCTTTAACCTCATTAATTTTTCTAGCAGCATCGTTTTTTTAAAATTAAAACTGATTTTCTTCAATTCCTCCCTCTAGCTAGACACTTGATGCCTAACATTTCTGGACAATTATTTCTGGACAATTGTTTGTGTCCCTTCCTGAAGGCAGAACCAAAATATGTGTTCAGTTCTTCTGCCACTTCCTTGTTCTCCATTATAATTTCCCCCGTTTCTGACTGTAACAGGATCTGCATATGCCTTTGCTAATCTTGTTCTCTTTACATATTTATAGAAGCTTTTACAGTCAGTTTTTATATTCCCTGCACGTTCAGTGTACATACTGCATTTCCCCCTTCTTGATCATTACTTTTGATTTGAATTTAGCAGACCTTCTTTATGTCAGGTACGAGCGACATTTATAATTTTCAAATTGCATTTATGCGTATATTTATAATTTAACAAAAAAAACTGTAGAGCCCTTTCACAGCAGTACAATTGCAATATAAACTCTCATTTAAAAACACAATTTCTCACCAACAAAACTCCCATATTTTCAGATTGATGTCAAAAGTTTCCAAACTCTTTAGCTTCTTATTCATATCAATTGTTTTAATCACTGATGTTTGCAAACAAAACCATCAACAATGCCTTGTCACCAATATAAGTTAGACTCCCAGGTAAATGTGCTCCTTGATCGGGTTGTGCAACGTTCGTGGAGGATAACAGTGGAGGAGCCAGAGTCAACTAACAATAATTGTTCATGGTCTCACACCTTTCCACGCTCCTACCCCTCCATTTGCGCCTTATGTTCACTGTTACGCTCCTTGGTCATGCTCCGGGACATGGGGGCGGGTTGAGCGGGGTGGTGGGCAGTGGTGCTTTGGTCCGCTTAGGGGCCAGTAACATTTTGTTTGAAGTATTAAAGGTTGAGGTTAAAACACCTGCTTTAGAATAATGCTACAGGATTGCACTCGTTTTGTTCAAGCAACAGCTACAACAAAATAATATACTGTATGAAAATATAAAACAATTTACAAGTCATAACTTATGTACCTTATATAATCTGAAGTTCAGAAGTAACATGAGGTACACATTCATTAACAGTCAACCTGTGGTCGGACACATCACAATGCAGAGGAAATGACAGATGCAACCAAGACAAAGACCATTCATTACTCAAATGCCCACCCAGAATTTCGCCAACCACACTCACTGAAACTCCACCTGTCTCACGGTGATTTCCAATCTCCACCGTTGAAGATCCTGTCTTCGAATTGTCTCCACTAACCCTAACTGAACGAAGAAGATTTTTTCACTGTGAGTTCACACTTTTAAACTCCTTCTCCCTTTTTAGGGATGTCCAGTCTTCACTCAAATATTTAATCAGTGGCAAAATCTGAGCTCGTTAGGTACTCTAAGCAGAAAACTGCTGCTGGGGTTCTCCGTACTCCAATTCATCTCCTCCTCCAGTTGCACTAAGTAAAAGATGATCATTGGTTCACGTGAGCTTCTCCGAGTCCCAATCCCCCTGAGCAGCTTAGAGCCAGTGACCTTCCGCTGCCTTGTCAGCTCCCGACCCGCTTTTCCTAAAGTCCACCTGCACAGAACTACCAAATGGCTCTTGGGGCTTCACTCAGTTTCCTGCTGCTCAGGGGTCACAGTAGTTCAGGTTTATGGAGCTAACTACCTTCTGAATGCCCCTTCCTGACTAAATCGGTGACTAAAATTGGCTGTCATCTGCACTGCTCTTCGCTGAACCTTCAACTGTTCTAGCAAACTATCAACACACTTCCTTAAGTTACACCTTCATACTAGGGACAAACCAACGTGGCATCATCGGAAAATGTTGTATTTTTAGACTTTACAAACTCCATTTGGACACGCAAAAAACACAGATCATTGGATTACATAGCAGTAACAATCATAGAATCACTCTTTGAATGCAGTCGGGCCTTAGGTGACCGTGTGTTCTGTGCTAATTAAGCCTTTTTGAAAACTAATATTCTCTTCCGCTGGGGCCCTGCACAGCTCAGCCTCTAGTCATAGTCTCCCAGTCCACCTCTCGTTTTAATTTTAGATACCACGAAGCTCGGAGATTCTATTTAAATCTGCTTTCTCTCACTCTGTGTTCAGTCTTAAAACATTCCCACTCAGGCGTGACGAGACGGGGATGGAGCTCATGCCCTTCAAAACATCATGTTTCTATGTTTAGGGAGTCTACCGGACGCCTTATGAAACTGGAAAGGAGGCTCCTTCCAGCCATGCTTCAGACAAATCTTCCCCAACCTTTATCTTTCCAGTTTAAACCATTTAACTTCCCCAAAGCTCTTCATGCACTTCTCCTACATATTCGGCACTACCCTCATCCAACACATATACTGCTCCACTCTGCGTTTTCAAAGTTGCTTTTCATCTCTGTATTTCTTTCTGGCATCCTGCGTAATCGGTTCTTGCTTAATTTTCCTCCTGAACCTGCTGAAGGGATGCACTTTATGCAGCTGGGAAGTTTGTCAGCTGTCTGTCCAACTTCTCCCCCTCAATCTCATCTGATCACTTTCGTCCTTCCAGTATAGAACATGGGCTGATAATTCACACACTGTTATTCTAGAACCTCCAGCCAATTCTGATATTTATCAACTTTCATAACATTTATTTCCTTTTCTTCTAGCATTGAACATGTCAGCCTACCCGTCCAGTTCCCATTATATCTCGAAGTCCATCATTATCAGATTAACGACAGCCTCTGTATCTCTAGTTTTAATTTTGAGATGTTGCACTATTTGCTGACATGTCAGCTTCGCTACTTCTTGTTACTTTGCTTTTGGGACCTTAATGCCCATCACCAAGAGTGATAGTTGATACCACTACAGGGTCAGCTGGCCGAGTCCTAAAGAACATAACTGCCAGATAGGCTCTGTGGCAGGTGGTGGGGGCACCAACAAGAGGGAACATCCTACTAAATGAAGAGACATCCACGGTTGAGATAAACATGTAGCGTGGATCATCTTCCGAATGTGCTGGAGGCATTGCAGATGCCTTTGTAGTGAGGAGTTTGGTCATTGTTCCTCTGCTCTATATCCAGAAAGCAGGGAGTCCAATTTCTAGCCGAGCATGCACCGTGCAGGCTGACTCAGCACAAGGCCGAATGCTGCATTACCAGCCGACTCATCATGTGGAGGAGGTTTCAAACTGCAGCAGCCATGTGCCCCGTCTCCCTAAAGATCACATTTGGAGGATGAAGCACAGAATTATATCAATGTCACAGTTCTTAAGCACGGAAAAATTAGGTTAACTGGACATTTATTTCGAAGAATATTCGGAAAAAAATCAGGTCAATGTTTCAAGCCAGTTCTTTCCCCTTCTCACCCACTTACCCCACCTTAAACAGCTCCAAGCTGGTCTTGCTTCCCTCCACCCACCCTCTATCACCATGCCGTCCTGGCTCCCCTTCCCCAGTCTCCATGCTGGCCTGACTCCCCTTTCTTCCCCAATATCAAAATAATTATTTGCATTTCGCACTCCTCCCTCTCTTGGGATCCACATGTTCCAGCCTCGCCCTTCACCCGCGCCCGATTTAAAAGGGTTGGCCTCTCCTGGCTCGGGGCTGAGGCTCCAAGCTCTCGTATTATCAGTCCTGCTCACTCCCCGATCCACATGAAACTGATTCAATTACCGATCACAAGCGGAAAAGGGGCACAGGCCAGCACAGGAACTAGAAATGCCCCTGGGAGCAGCAGGTACTGTGGGAGCGTCCTCTGGCCCACACAAAGGAATTTTAACGTCACCACCTCTGTGTGTGTGGGAAAAGTGGAGGCTATTGCTCTAATACTAACCGTCACAGACAGAGGCTGCATTCACTGTTCCTCTCCCAGAGCAAGAGAGGATTAGATGATGATTGCAAAACGAACAATGTGCAGGGTTATTGGAAGAAGGCAGGAGAATAGCACCAGGTGAATTGTTCATTTTGAAAATTCTCTATAAACTGTGGTTAGTTCGTCTGTCACTTTCAAATTTTAGCAGGCGGCGAAAAGCCCCCATTCAGAACATTTCCTGAACAGACACATTTTAGTTCAGTTTTTCCAAAAGTGACAAATGAGACCTGAACATCAGTCAAGGTAGGTCGGAAAGTAAGTATGACACAAATATAATTAGGAAAGTAAGTTGTGAAGAGGAGATAAGGATATAGACAGGTTACCTGATTGGGCAAAGACCTGACAAATGCAGTGTTAAGTAATAAATAGTGGAACAGTCCATTTTGACATGGCGAACAGAAAAAGGCATAAAATCTTAATGGTGAGAGATTGTAGAGCTCTGAGATGCAGAGGAATCTGGGTGTACAAGTCTATGAATCATTTTGTTTCTTTCTGCTGCTAACCTCTCCAATGACATTGAAAGTTCGAGAGCCCAGAGTCCCAGAGTAGATTTTTCCTGTCTTTGAGACCAGAATGGTTGCTTTTGAAAAAGTCTCATTCGCTCCAAAAGCCTCCTTCGACTTAAACCTCTTTAAATGCTGCAGAGGCCGTGCTCGCTCACCCATTCGCTGACACGTTCTCTACTTTCCCACTGAAATCTTAAAATCAACTAAATCTTTCCATTTAATTCTCACTTCAGAAATGAGTAAGGCAGCACGGTGATCCTGTGACAGGGAAATCATCGTCTTTTACGCAGGGGGGACTGAGAAATCTGGCGATGAGAGCAGAAACAGAAACACAGGGGCATTATTCTAACCTGCCAGACCATTTCACACACACTCTCTGACACAATGTTCACGTCTGCACATACACAGGACAACCTTCCCCAGGTTGACAGTTCCCACGATAGGCTTCCCTCTCCACCCAGCCTGTTCTGTGGATTCTCGGGGGTTAGTTGTAGTTTCCCAGGTCTGCTCACAGTGTCTGTTCCCCAGTTTCAGGGCTGAAACCAATCACAGCTCTCGTTGGATTAGCACTGATCTAATTTTACATTATTAAATTGTTCACTGGCAGAAATATGTTTGATTCAAATGAAAATACAAATGGTACTCTCTGGCCCTTAAGTGTATCGCATTTTTTCTGACAGTACAGAAGAGAAATGAGAGAAGGCGGAGTGGGAATCAGAGCCAGGGTGAGTTCAGGCAGTGAGACACAGACGGTCAGAAAGATTAACTGTTCCTGAAAACCTTGTAAAGCTTGGTTTTACCGAGAAAGCTTTAATTGGAGATGGAAAAGAGGCTGTCTCATCTCTCACTAATATTTTACCAGAAACAAAAACAGTACTAATCTCACATTCGGGTCGGTGCCAGTGGATGGTTCAAGTTCTCAGATTAAACCCTATCTCACCTCTTGCAATCTCTACAGTTTTGCAGATCAGGGTCACTGGGTATTGCTCTCGGTGTTTAATGAATAGACCCGCGATCGAAGATTCGATACTACCAGCGCTACTCATTTCATTCAGAATTTTCAATTAGAATTATAGAATGGTCTCAACACAGAAAGAGATTTCTGGGACCGTGCAATAGCTAATACCCGACAGGAACAGCTCCAGATTCATTCATTCAGACTCTGAATGAATGAATCTGGAGCTGTTCCTGTCGGGTATTAGCTATTGCACGGTCCCAGAAATCTCTTTCTGTGTTGAGACCATTCTATAATTCTAATTGAAAATTCTGGATGAAATGAGTAGCGCTGGTAGTATCGAATCTTCGATCGCGGGTCTATTCATTAAACATTCTTATAAACCTGAAATATGATTCCCCACTTCCTGTCTCCGCAAATGCTGCCGGACCTGCTAAGTGCTTCCAGTACTTTCGGTGATTATTTCAGATTCTCAGTGTGAGCAGTATCTCGCTTCCTGAACAATAAAACAATCCTTGTACAGGAATCGATATTCAGTGAAGAAATGGGAAGCAGCAGAGTGAAAAGAGAATCAGTGAATTGTACTAAATCCGAGGAATTCTATCCCGGCCGCTCACTGCAGCTCAGGGAAAACCTTCATTACCAGCAAGAAGGGAGGAGCCTGAGTTACATTTTAAATGGAAGATAACTGGATGTTTGAAATAATTTTATTTGTGTTAAAATCACCCTGGTTTTCGAAGTAAAATCTCAAAGAAATGGATCAAATTCGGCTCCGACTTTGGGGTTTCTGATTTGAGACGCTTAAAAATAAACAAACTGCGACAGCCGATAACCGAACTTTGGTCAACTGTTTGGAAGGATAGCTACGCTCACCACTATACCTCCATTTTTACTACAGGGAGACTACTCATAGCAAAAAGCCCCAAGGCTCTTAACACGAGTGTTATCATTACAAATAATACAAAGTTGATGCTGAGCAACAGAAGGGGATATTAGGTCAGATGACAAAAGCTTGGTCAAAGATGTAGCTTATAAATAAAGAGCAGTGAGCGCTAGATAAGGGGAAATGTTTAGGGAGGAGATACAGAATTTTAGACCAGGTCAGCTGAAAGCACGGGTGTCAACGTGCATAGATTTAAATCTAATCCCTAATTACCCGTGAAAATGTAGTGGTGAGCTGCCTTCTTCAATCCACGTGGTGTAGGTGCCACCACAGGACCGTTACTGATGGCCGCGGGGTGTGTGGGGGGGGGGGGGGGGGGGGGGGGGGGGTGGGTGCACATTACTAGAGTGTTGATCGAAAGGCAGTGAAAGAATGGCTATATATTTCCAAGTCAGGATGGTGTCAGGGTTGGAGGGGAAATTCCAAGTACCGGTGTTTCCGTGCATCTGCTGCTATCTCTCCTCTCGGTGGTGGTGGTCGTGGATTTGGAATTTGCTGTTCAGGACCGTTGCTGAGTTCCTACAGTGCATCTTCTAGATGATGCCGACTGCTGCTATTCTACGGCGGTGATGGAGGGATGTTGGGTGAATGGGTTGCCAGCCAAACCGGTTATGTTGTCCTGTATGGTGACAAGCTTCTGGAGGGTTGTTGCTACACTCATCCAAGCCATTGTAGAGTATTCCATCACCATCTTGACTTGTGCCATGTAGATGGTGGACTGTCCTTTGGGAGTCATGAGGTGAGTTACTCGCAGCAGGGTTCCTAGACTCTGAACTTCTCTTGCAGCCACAGCATTTGTATGTCTAGCCCAGTTCAGTTTCTGGTCAATGATGACCCAGGAACTTGTTAGAGAGAGATTCAGCAGTGGTGATGCCATTGGACTCAAGTACCAATGGGTAGTTTTTCTCTTGCTGGATTTGGTCATTGTCTGACGTTTGTGTGGCACGAATATTACTTGCGACTTGTCAACCCAACCCTGAATATTGTCCAGGTCGTTCTACATTTGGACATGGACTACTTCAGCATACGAGGAGTCGCAAATGGTGCTGAACATTGTGCCATCATCATTACACGTCCGAAATATGGCAAAGGGAATGTCCTCCATGAGGCAGATGTAGATGTTTAGGCCGCGAACAATATCCTGAGGGGCTCATGCAGTGATATCCAAGAACTAAGATGATTGACGTCCAACAACAGCCTACCTTTGTGTTAGGTATGACTCTAACCAGCGGAATGTTTTCTCCCTTCTTCCCATTGATTCCAGTTTTGCTAGCGATTCTTGAGTTTGCACTCTGTCAAAAGCTGAATTGTTGTCAAGGACAGTCACTCTCATCTCACCTGTAAAGGGGAAAGTGCTGATGACAGAAATAAGGAAATGAAATTAAGACGAAACGGAAATTACTGGGCAGACTGAGCAGACCTTTCAGCTTCTGCGGAGAATGCAAGCTCGGGTTAACGGTTCAGAGCTCTGAATCTGCTCTAGATCTGAAAAAGCTAACATTCGCTTCCTCTGCACAGATACGTTGCAATGTTTTTCCTTTATCTCTTTGAAGTTTTAAAATTTTGATTGCAGAATTTTAGATTTTTTATTGAAATGCTCCATATGAATTCCCTGTGTGCAGTGAGTGCACAGCGTGGCCCTTTCCATTGACAGCTCCATCTCTCTCTCTCTCGTGAATGCTGCAGCGTCACACCCGATTACGTGCTGACGTCACTACATGATAATACCGCCGGAGAGACTGCCCGCCTGCGCCGTGCCCTCAGGGAGCCGCGTTCCCAAGGTACCGGGGGCGGGGCCCGGGTCATGATGGAGGGGGCTGCTTTCGTTCAGAGGGCGGGGTCTGGGCCCCGAGTCCTGGGACTGGCGTTGTGAGGGGCGGCCCGAGCAGCAGCTTCCTCCGGCTCCAGGTCGGGTGATGAGTGAGGGAGGTGAAGAGTCCCGGACACCAGAGATCTAGAAATAAGAAACCAAACCAGTTCAAAGGCTTTTAAATTCCGAGCCGCTGGGCTCTTCCCCCATTAGGAACAGGGGCTTGGAAACGGCGCCGCTCATGTGTGTCCCACAAACCCGAGGAATTTTAAATGTTTTTAAATATCGATCCAAACACCGACTGATCATCAATAAATAAATGTTTCCTTTCCAGTTTGTGAAGGTTACAGTGTTGGGGGAGAGATCAGTCAGTCGAGTTGGGGGTGGGTTCAAGCTTTGGGTTTTTTTTTGGGTGGTCTCGAGGTGACTAGACGCCCCCATGGAGGCTCCGCCTGGTCACAAAGTTCACTTTATCCCGGTTCATTTTGTCTGTGGGAGGGGAAGGATTTGAAACCAGCCGCTGTCCCGGGTAAAATTCCCTCTGGTGAATGACCGCCGGCCCCCTTCAGCCCAAGTCAGTTTGTCCCGGGTTACCATGCCCTGTCTGGCCTGAGTTGCCGCCTTGTTACCCAGTTGTCGGCGAAATCCCGGAGGCGTCACCGTGGAAAGTGTCCGCTTCCGGGGGGACCCGTTATTCTGCAAGTCGGACCCGGGGCTGGGCCCGGGATAGCAGCTGGAGAGACAAACCCCCAACCCATCAACATGAATCAGCTAGCGAGGCGGCCCGGGCCCGAGTCCCTGTAAATCTGGACATTGTCAGTGACCCCAAAATAAACATACTGGACACGGCGGAGTCTGGTATCGGATAAGGGACAGAGCATCTGGAAACCCACTGTCCCATATAAAATCAGGCGAATAACCATCTCAGCCCAGCACCTAACGCCAGAAGCAAGTGCCGACCGTGAGCCCTTGGAATTGGATTGGAATCAAATCCCACGCGATATCCGTCCCTCCCTCCCAGTGGTGTTAAAGCTGCTGCCTGCAGGATAAGCGAACTCTGGCAGCAGGAACAGGAGGTATCATTCCGCCATTTTTGACTTGTTCTGACCATTTTCTTCGATCATAACTGATCTGCGGGTTAAGTCAATCCACCCACCTTCACTCCATCTCATTCGGGAGCAATAATATCCCCATTTCAGGTTCACAGTTATTCACTGGGACAGTATCGGCTGTTTTGTGTGGGAAGGAATTTCCCAATTGCACCAGTCTTTGTGTGAAGAAATCTTTCTCCTCTCATGAATATCACTACTCTGATATTAAGAGATGTTTCCGCTTGCCATGAGCCCCAAGCCCAGCGATTATTTTTATTTGTTTTTGTGAGCTGGTCATTTGCTTACCAATTCTTTTAAAAAATATTCAAACCGAGAGGAATTCGGAATGGGGGCGGGAAGCGGTTTTTCTTGTATTATCCAGCGCTCTACGTGAATTTCTGCAGTTGCAAGGGGCGGAAAGTTTTCCAGAATGATTTTGGAAGATGGAGAATGTGGTGACTGTGGATTCAGAGGGGGGAGGGGGTTGATGTTTCAGACTGACCCTGCTCTGCTCTAAGATCTCTTTTGTTCCAGAACTTTCGAATCATATCTGTGAGCTGATTGGTGAAGTCTGTAAACTCGACTGCTGCCGTGACCCTGTTGTGAGGGCTGTGAGTGCTTGGAACTCACTGCTCGGAAGCCTGATTTTTCTAAGCCATTCAAGGGATGTGGGCTTCACTATCTAGGCCAGAATTTATTGCCCATCCCTATTCGTCCTTGAAAAAGTGATTGTGATCTGCCACTTTGAACCGCTGCATCCCATGTGGTGCAGGTACAGGCACGGTGCTGTGAGGGAGGAAGTTCCAGGATTTTGAGCCAGTAATAGATGCAGAAACCGTCATCACATAAAATAAACCTCGGATATGCCACTAAAGAGCCATAATTTACAGGGGTACCGACCAAGAAAGGGAAAGTTGAATGACGCTGGAGGCCTTTTTTTCCATGAGCACTGACACATTGAACCGTATGACCTCGTTACTGCGCTGTACATTTTCTATGTTTCTGCGTGCAGGCCACTTGTACATTGAATGAGTGAAAGTATTTCCTGCTGATAAAAGCTACTTCTTGTTCTGCGGGAGCTTTAATAGCCTCATGTGTGCAGCCAATGTTACTAAGCACCTGGGCAATCCAAAGATGGCCTGAATCCCTCCAGCCTGACTCTCGAGATCGCTATGATGGCCCGTGTATTTCAGGGTCTTCTTTAACAATGTGCTGATCACTATCTAGAAGCAGTGAGGAGCCAAATATTGGGAGAACACACAGGCACCTCGAGATGATCCCTGCAAATATCCTGAGGGGCAGATCTTCAGTGTCACGGTGACCTACTGTGTCTCAGGCATGGGGTGATCGCCACTTCTCATAGGGCTCAACTGGCCCTGCATCATCTCTCAAAATGAGATAACAAAAACTTTGGAGAGGCGGTCGTCAGTAGCAATGTTGCTCTGACACTTACAAGCTGCTGAACTTCTGATGGTAAGCAACGACTGATGGATAGCTTCATCAGTGTAGAAGGGACCATGTGCATTTCTGTGCCCTCCTCGTCTGTGCTTCTTTTAGCCTCGTGGCCCTGGTGCCATTCTGCATGATGCTGCACCAGCTTCAAATTGCAGCTGAACTCTCCTCTCGGATGCTCCTCCTCACTGAAGGGCTCAAAGGCTGAGCGAGTAAGGCCAATAGTAAATAGCTGCACTCACATTTCCAGGATGTTTCAGTAAACTTTACTCTTTTTATACAAGTTCAAAGTCATTGAGGCATTGAGGGCTCTCAACCAGAGTGTCCACACTATTTCAGTCAGCTTTGTGCTTTCACCAAGCTGTTGCTACCGCGGTGCAGCCAGTATCAGCGATGCTACCAAGCCATGTTTGCTCAAAAAACGGTTGCTGCTTGCAGCTATTCCTGAATTTCGCTTAGATTCTGTCCCATTACAGCTGGCGAAGTTCTGAAGCTCAGTTGCTCCAGTGTACCCTTCTTAAAATAGAAATAATGTCTTAGGAAATCACACTTAATTACCTATTTAGGAGCTTTAATTACATTTCCACCGGGTTCAAGTACAACTCATTCCCTCCAGCCAGGCACTCTGGTAATATCCGCTTGCAACATGAACATTTTGGGTTTTCCTTCCGACTTTTGCTACCATTTCACCATGGCTCCCACCTCACAGTCAGAAACTGTTGGCACTGTTTCCCTCCCCAAAGCTGAGTGTTGTCCTGCTGATTATTATCAGCATGTTGTGAGGAATTCTGACATGTTTCCTGCTGCTCTGGATTGTGCTATGGGAGGAATTTGAGGGCAGAATTAATTTAATGGCAGCGATTGCGATGCATCGCAGGGAGATGGCTGGGCTAGAAGCCGAACACTTGAACTCAAAGTGATCCCGGAGCTCAGGAAAAAGCTCAGCGCGTGACAAGGGAGCATGGCAGTTGGGGGGCGTGCTTGTGGGCGGAGATGGGTGCAAGGGCCACGCATGTGCAAAAATTGGCTTAAAATTTTATTTTAGCATAACAGACTGCTCCATGGTTTGAGGTTGAAAACACTGACCAGATTACAGGGCTTTTTGTGACACGAGAGAAAAAGGGCCCATGTGCGATAAGTTGATTTCGCAGCTGAAGCTGGCCTGCTTCTTGCAGCTGGGCCTCAGTGAAGCCCATGGGGGAAATTAGGGCTCAGAGAAGCTCTGAACCAGTGATAGCTTCATGGTACTGGAGAGCTAGCCCTCAGGGAAGACCCAGAGCAGTAGAAGGTGTCTACTCTGTGAAACTGTCGGTTTGGGTTAGGAGACGAATGTCGTGAGCACTGGTTGCCCGCACAGTGCAGCTAGAGAGCTGGGATCGTGAAAGTTGTTAGATGCTGGGGTGCAGCTTGGCTAACACAGTGGAAAGCAGTCTTGAATGAAGTGATTTAGGGCTTGGAGATAAGCTGTCATTGGGCGATCTGAGCTGGAGCCCAGTTGGCTCACAACCCATTGCAGGAAAAATAATTAGGGCTGCTTCCAGGCTGATTTGGAGCTATTTTGCAGGGGAAGAAATCTTATCTCCTCGTAGGGAGAAACTGAAATATCTTTTCAGGGAAACAGAGGTTTAAATAATTTGCATGAGTCACAGTGATCACGGACACCTGGGTGGGTTGCTAAGCAATTTGTGGGGCCTGTCCTGGTGGAGTTGTCCATGTAACATAGAACTGGTGGTGTATTGAAACACAGGCTATCCGTTAACTCTTGTTTGTTTCATGTGAATTCGTATTGCTAGAGCACAAGGCAGATAGTATTGACCGTGTGTTTTTTTGACTGCTGTATAGCAGCATTTCCTCTAACCAGACTGAACAATCTCAACTTATTTATTTTCTTAATTAATATCATAAAAGCTCCCTAAGTGCTTCATCAGAGTGAACATTGCACAAAGAATGAGGGACACCGAGGTAAGGAAACAATTCACTAGGACAAAGAGAGGGTTGTGAAGGAAAGTCTCACAGGGAAAGTGAAGCCAGGAGACAGAGGTTTTTAGTGAGAACATTTGTACGTTACAAAACTCAGCCACGGGATATGGGCTTCACTGGCTGGGGGAACATTTATTGCCCATCGCTAGTTGCCCATAAAGAGGTAGCGATGTACTGTTTAAGATGTGAACAAACTCTTGTGTTTAAGTGTGATTGTGTTTTTGTTCCTCTATTCATTTTATTCATATTTACTTTGCTAGAAAGTTATTTCAATTAGTCGAGGACATCGTTCTCTGATTTTGGAAACTCTCCTCATACTCCATGAATTGCAAGAACCGTGTTTGCAGATGTTTGAAATTTCCCTCTTGGAGTCGTGCAGCTCGGCATTTACCATCCAACGTGCCGTAACAAAATGTTGGGGGTACCTTGCGGGCTATTCAAATAACAGTAATTCCTTAATTGGTTTGGAATTGGTGAAATGACAGTCACCGAGCGCAAGCAATGTTCTGAACTAGGAGTGGAATTGTGATATTTTAAATTAGAAGGCTGCAAAGTGGCTTTAATAGTTGCTACATATTATATGGGAGTAGAATTTTTAATTCTGGATGCTTTACAAACGTATTCTAAAGCTAAGTTAATACAATTATCAGATGAGTTGCAAATAATATTATCTGTAGTGGCAAATAAAGCAAATAACATTGAAATAATAGCGTAACATTTGAAATTGGTATCGTTAATGGAGGGACCAGGTTCTTTAGTGGATGAGTAGGTTGAACTTGCAAAGATCCAATTGCATGTAAAGCAGCTTGACAATGAAAAGTATCTTAAGAAACTTGAATTGGAAGCGAAAGGAAAAGAAAAGGAGGGAGAAAACTCACTCCAATGGGGACAAGCAGAAAGGCAGGGCAGAGGAATAAAACATGAAAGGTAATGTGGGGGGGAGCGAAATGTTTGCGGGTGTGGCACCAATCAAGCGGGCTGCTTTGTCCTGGATGATGTAAAACTTCTTGATTTTTGTAGAAGCTGCACTCCTCCAGTTATTGAGGATTATTCCATCACTCTACTGAAGTGTGCCTTGCAGATTTTGGACAGCTAGTTCATGGAACTGAGTTCACATGGTCACGTTTGGGATACTGGATGTATTGCTTTCAGTGAGGATGCTGGAGTTTGTTCACCTGTCTTCCAATGTGGGATGGGTCCTCTGCAGTCACGCCGCTGGTGGAAATTCTCCAGCACTTGGATGTGTCATTGGTAGGTGGCCCAAGTCTCACTGACATATATGGACTCAATGAGTTTTGTAATCAATGAATCGGAGAGGGTGGAATCCATTTGGCCCATCGTGTCTGAGCTATGCAGTAGCAATTATATATTTTCCCTCTTCTCTGCTCTTTGCCAATAGTTCTGCAAATAATGCCCACTAAACCCCCACTATTCAGTGTTTACATACTTCGTTTTGATGTTCACGGTTGAATCAGCTTCCATTCTGTCATCAGGCATTGTATTCCAGATTCCAACAACTTGGTAAAAATATTTTATTTCTGTTTCCTCATGGTCTCTTTTACCAATTATTGTAAATTATATTAAAGTTTCTTGTTCCTGTGTAAACAGTTTCTCCTTATATTATTAAAACTCTATGATAAAATGGAGGTCTCTATTCAATTCCACTTTACCATATCTGATGTAAGGATAACAACTCCAGCTTTTCCAGTTGCCCCGTGGAATTGAAAACCCTCATCCTTGACGCCATTCAAGTAAATCTCTTCAATAGTTTCTCTAAGAAATGGCAGCAGGCATATTGAAACTCCATCAACTGCAAGCTTAACTCCAAGTGACCATACTGTCCTGCAAATATATCGCCGTTCCTTCACTGTCGCTGGGACAAAATCCTGGAACTTTTTTCCTAACAGCATTGTGGGTGTGCCTACAGCTCAAGGAGTGCAGCCATTAAAGAAGGCAATTCACCGCCACCTCCCCAAGGGCAATTAGAGATATGCAATCAATGCTAGAATAGCCAGCGAAGGCCACATTTGATTAATATTTTAATAAAATCAGTTCTAATATTTTCTCCCAGATTTTAGATTTTACAAATTTCCCCACTGTGTCACTTAAATAATTCTGAGAGCTCTGTAGTGCCATGGAGTATCACTCTATAATTTAAGAAAAATGTTGGAACATTAAAACACCGCCAGTCCTCTGAAACCAATCCCTTATCGACGGCGGATTGAAAAATAATGGCCAGAGCTTCAGCTATTTCCACCATTCCTTTCCTATGTGACCCCTATACAAGCCATCCAGACCATGTAAATGTTACACTTTATAGTGATATATAAGTGTCGGATTGAAAGGGGTTAACTGAACCTGTTTATTTAGTGGCTATAACTAATTTTAGACTCCATCGATCCTAATTGTGTCTCCGGAGAGTTTCGTTCTTCTATTAATAAGGGAATCCTTCCAATGCATTATCTCACAGTGTCAGCGGAAGCATCGCCTTCGGGACTAAGAGGTATCAGCAGTTAAGCAGAGAGGGAGAGGAGAAATCAGAATCAGAGAACCATAGATTGGATTGTTCCAGCAATGGGCAGGAGTTTATCCTGGGTTATTTTTTTGCTTTCACAAGGGACATTACCTTTAGCCTGGCGGATCCAATGCGTAATCCAAATTATTCAAGCAGGTTACTATCCCATCCTAGCTGTTGTCGGTTTCCCTGGTAAGTCTCTCCATCCAGTTATTTATTCTATAAGGCATGTTTAACTATATTACTTTCTTTTTATTTAAAATTTTGAAAGATAGAAGCCTTTCTCTTCAGTTCCAGTTACTAAATCCATTGCCTTGCCTACAGCTCCAACTCCCCTCTCCAGCTGATAGCTGAGGCTTTTCACAACCTTCATGCTGCATTTGATGCTGAGCTGATTTCTGAAACTATAATCTCTCCATCTCCAATCCTGGCCAATGCATCTCAATCAGATCAACCAACAGCACCTCTCCCTCAGCCCAGCTGCTGAATAACCTCTCACTTTTGTTTTTATTTACATTCATATTACAAACCTCCATAAACTTCAGGTCATCCGGACCAGCACTGCCCCTATCCTAACTCACAAAAAATAACGTCCACCCATCATCACTGTGTTCATTCACCTACGTTAGTTCGTGCTCCTGAAGCAGATACATTTTAACATTCTGATTCATGAACTAGAATTTAGGCATGGACTCCTGCCAAAATATAAACATTATCTTCTCTGTTTCTATGATCTTGCAATTAATTTATTTTACCTTATTTACCCAATTCTGTGATTGAAATCTCTCTCCACCAGCCCGTTTCTCTCCACCGCCCCTCCCCTCCCCCTCCGCCCCCAAGATCACCACCATTAGGCATCTACGTGAAAATAACATACATATGCAGGTTTAATGCCGCCCCCCCCCCCCCCCCCCCCCCCACCAAGAGTATCGTGGGGCAAACCATCTCTTTGATTAAACAATGCTTGTTTCCTGAGCCACTCAGATAGAGCGCTCCAGTTCACATTGGAGAATGTGTTCAGGTTCAAGGCATTCGCTGCGCTCTTCATCTCACCACCATCATGAGCACACAAGCATTTTCACCAGGAATCCGGAGGACACCTCAGCAGGAGGAGGAGAATGCAGGAAGGAAACTGTCTTGATGCTTTCAACCTGGACAGGATTTAGGAGATATCCTGCTATGCTTCGTTTCCCATAAGACAACTTCCCTTTCCAAAATTGGATCCCCCAGTCTCCACTGTTGCATCTGCATGAGACGCCTCTTTACAGCTTCCCCTTGGATACGATCATGTAATTAAATCTAGCAACAAAAGCCTTTGTTTTTAAGCAACTTTATCACAAAAGACGTCCAATTACAGAAAAAAAGCTGTACTATTCACACTTGTTTGTTCCCTCAGTGCCTGTTTATGTGTTCCCTCGAATTGCCTAGTGCACTTACACAGTGCATCCCCAGTTAATGCTGCATGGCTGGTGAAGAAATGTTGAATTTCACTGGTGGAGACAGCAAATGGCCTGGCAGGGAACCCTCGAGAAGTTCTGTGGTTCAGGGCAAAGGTTCGGACCGCACCACCTCTACGTCGGTAGCAGCAGTGTGGGCTGGCTGATGGGTAACAGTAAGGATACTTGCGGAGCGGCAGTGACATGAGAACAAATACTGCCTCCCTGAGAGATGACCACAGGTTCGTGCTCCATGGAGAGCCTGTCATTCCCACGGGGCAGAACCTCAGTAATCCTAGCAACCTGCTGGAGCACAGATTGCTGCAATGCTGACAGAATTAGCAAGTCACTTTGAACACTAAAAAGTATAGCAATGATGAACAAAATCTGAGCCTGCATGGCAGCAAGCATACATCTCATGATCGCAGCTTGAGTTTCCACTGCAACACCTAGATATTGGATGGCTTCAGCCTGTGCTGCAGTGGTCGCTGTATTAATGCTCACCTGACAGCATATGTCTGATGGGCCCGCTAGTGATGTCATGTAGTTAGTGAGCACCTCCAGGGACCACTGCAAATTTATCATCCTCATCCCATCTTTCGGAACTCGGCTGTAATCACACCCTCCAGCGAGCTGGCGCAAGAGCTATCATTCGCCTGTCGCTTGGCTGAAGCCCACTGATGCTTGGCGATTTTCCACGTATTGGTTCCGACTGTGTACCAGTCACTAACTTACAGTGCAAGAATATGTGTTTGTGGCTTTTAGTGTCTGACAAAGTTACATGTCTTTATCATCAGTGGGGTGCTGTTTATCGCCTTATCTGTATTTTTCCTCCTGATCCCTCTTCCTCGCTACATTGTTACCCCCAACCATCTTGATTTCTTCCCTTCTTTCTGCACCTCTCCCACTCTTCCGCTCTCTCCCTCTCTCTATTCCTATGCTCTATCTGCAGTGAATAGGATCATGGCAGTTTCTTGTTTGGTATAAATTCAGGAGTGGAAGTTGGGGTGAGGGATTGAGGGTGTGGTGGAAAACATTATGCCCATTGTGCCACGCTCTGTAGGTGGCACATCATTTCAAAGAGCAAGATGAGGGTCAGCTGGTAGTTGTGAATGGGCATTAGGCAACAATATAACATCACCCTGAATACTCTCGGTGACGTCGAATGCCATAGGCTCTGTCACACAACTCCCATGTTAAAGAGGACGTTCTGCTTCCTCAGTGTCAGGGGATGAAGGTTTGCCTGGTCCCTACCTATTCCCTGCCTCTTCCTGTGATTATGGGGCTACCTTGTCCTGCAAGAGGTAAGAGAGCAAATTGTCTCCAATCGAATGTGTGTCCTCCTGGAAACAGGGACAAGGACAGGAATTGACAGTAATTAGGGTGAAAATGTATAGGCATCCAATGGCCTGCATTTGTGCGTAGTAGTAAATGACGTCGGCGGGGTCTGTCCACCACCTACAACCCCGCCCTGACCATTACCCCATATCCTATAGTGTGCTGAATCACAACTCTGCTGCTATTTTACCCAGTGCAGGCGGGGTCCGATGCCAGCTGTGTAGACTGAGAAACAGCTATAAAATACATGTTGATTCACGGGTGCAGGCCATCATTTGCGTGAAGTGCCTGTTCACATCTGATGTACCACCCTCAAGGTCATGCTCATTTTATGTATCTCCCTCGGTCTCTCAAGCCTACACACCATCTCTACATTAGCTTGCCTGGTCTGACATCCGGGCCTTGTTAATTTCTGGACTTGCCATCAGCCCCGTTTCCTTAGCTCCTCGTCTTTGGGTGCCGGCTGCCGACAGTATTTCCCTCCCAAAAAGTTGGGGAGGGGGGCGGGGTCCGTGGGGGATGGTGGTGTTGGGGACAGGAAATAGAAAACAGTGGGAAATAAGAATTCTGGTTCAAAATATTCTTGTGTCCCTTAAAATGGAGCACCAAGAAGGAATGGGAAATAAGAGTGTATCGTTTTTCCTTCTGATCGAGCTGGGTGAAGGCGATTGTTTACAGCTAATGTCACAGCATGAGTAATACAGATGCCCAAGCATTTGACCTGGACATTTGGCTTCAAATCTCGTTAAAACAGAGCTAAGTGTTCCAAAAATCCATTTGGTTCATTAATGTCCTTTAGGGTTCGTAAATCTGACGTCCTTACCTGGTCTGTTCTACATGTGACTCCTGGCACCATTGGCCCTGAAATCGCCAAGCAACCCATTCAGTTGTATCAAACTGCTTTGAACTCTAAAAATAATGAGGCATGATGTGCCACTGGACATTGACCCAGGCAATGGAAATGACAATCACAATCCCAGCTCTGTCAACTCTGCAATGCCATTCTTCCCAACATCTGGAGGGCTTGTGAAACAAATGGAAGAACTGCCTCACACGTGTGGTGATTGGGGTATTATGCCTCTCTTTGGGGAATTACGGATCCCGTGATGTACGGCGTATGCTCCGTCCAGTGATCTCTTAGTGCGGGATACCCCGGATCCAGCAATTTTCTGATGAGAGCCTACATTGTGTGTGCAAACAATTGTAAATCTCCCTCCGTACTAAAGTAACTGTTTCTTCACAAAATCTGCCTGTTCTGTCGCGTCAATACAACAGACTAGTCAACAAACACCATGGCATAGTGACACTCACGGATTCATTCCTCACAGATAATGTCGCAGGCACCACGATCACCATCCCTGGGCATGCCCTTTCCCACTGGCATGGCAGGTCCAGCAGAGTTGGCGACACAGTGGTATACAATCAAGGAGGGATTTTTGTAGGAGCCCCAAATATTAACTCCAGACCCCATGAAGTCTCATGTCATCATTTCCAGCATCAGCAAGGCTAAAGCATGTTGATTAGCATCAATAGCCAAACTTTCCCAACCCCCACACCGTTAGCTGAGAATTAATAATACGCCAAGTTGCAAACCACTTGGAGGAAGCACTGAGGGTGGCAAAAGTGCAAAGATGTACTCTAGGTGGTGACATTCGACGTCCAGCACAAAGCATTACACGGTTCCACCAGTATTGACCCAGCTAACCGAGTCCAACGAAACATAGATGTTAGATGGTGTCTGTGGCAGGTGATCAAGGCACCAGCCAGAGGGAAAGAAAAACCTTAGTTGACCTCATGGTAACCTACTTGGCTGTCACAGGTGCATCTTCCCATTACAATATCGGCAAGTGTGGCCACCCCTGGACTTCCTGCAGGTGACGTCTAGCCTTAACATTGAGGATAGTCCCCATCGTGCTGTGTGGCAGTAACAACATGCTAAATGATGTAGAATTTTAATCAGGTGTAGCAGGTCAAGTATTGGCACTGGTCCATCATCAGCAAGAGTGTCATGTTCAGATGAAAGCTGTAAGTGCATGCCTGGCAGATCCCATCTCTACCATTACGAACTAAGCAGGGTTTGAAGTGGTCCAAGTAATTCTGCTGTAGGGCAGGCCAGAAGCATCTCCAGGCATCCATACAAATGAGCTGTCCACCTGTTGAAGCTGTAACTCAAAGCAACTGTGTGCTAAACAGCATAATCAGTAAGTGATAGATGTAAATTACCTCAGAACCAATGGGTCAGCTTTAAGCTCTGCAGTCCTGCCACATCCAGTCGTGAATGCAGATGGAGAATTATACAACTCACCGGAGGAGGTGTCTCCACAAATATCCACATCCCCATTGGCGGGAATGCCCAGCACATTCGTGCGAAAGATAAGCCTCATGCACTTGCAACAAACATCAGCTGGAAGTGCTAAGTGGATGAAGCACCTTGGCCTCCTCCGGAGGTCCCCAGCATCACATACGACCGTCTTCAGACAATTGATGTCACTTTATCTGATATCAAGGAATGGGTTGAAGGCATTGGCACTGCAAGCCCATTGGCCCGAGCAAGAGTCTGCAAAAGAACTGAAGATTTCTACTGCAGAACTGACCGCACTCAGACAAGCTAGGTGGAGGTTTTGTCGTAATGATTTTGCTGGAATAGTCATCAGAGGCCCAAACTAATGTGTTTGATAGGTGGAGTTAAATACCACCATTCCATGTTTTTCGAAATTATTAATCCAGAATTGAAAACTCTCTTCAGCGATGATGACCATGAAACAGACATTAATTAATTTTTAAAAGCCATGCGAATCACTAAAGGGCTTAGATGAAGGGCATCTGCCGTCTTGGTCTGCCCTTCAGATGACTCCAGGCGCAGAACAATGTGGTTGCTTAAACGCCTTCTGAATGGCCTGAACAGCGCAGTCAAGGAAGGCTATCCAATCCCTTGCCTGATGCGTCCCCATTGCATTAACGCTTTAAAAAGAAACGACTCTTCAGCACAGCTACAAATCTGGGATCCACTAGGCTACATGGAAATTTGCACAGGTATATCCTTCAAACTAAATGATAGACAAATACAACCAAGCCACTTCTGCCCGATTAGTCTACTCTCAATCTTCAGCAAAGTGATGAAAGGGTTCACCGACCATACTATAAGGGCACTTGCTTCGAACTAAACTGGTCAATGACGCCCAGTTTATTTCCCACTAGGGTCACTCATCTCCTGACCTCATTTCATTCTTGGTTCAAAAGTGGACAGAATAGCTGAAGTCCCGAGATGAAGTGACAGTAACTGTCATTGACATAATGGCATTTTTGATCGAGAGAGGCATAAAGGAGCACTAGCGTAACTGAAGTCAATGTGAATAAAGGGGGCAGCAAATATAAGCTGGTTTGAATCATACCTAGTTTAAAGGAAGATTGTTGTGGCTGTTGGATATCAATAATCTGAGTTCCACGATTTCATTGCAGTCGTTCCTCAGTGTATTGTCCTACGAACAACAATCTTCAGTTACTTCATCAATGATCTTCCGTCCATAATATGGTTTGAAGTAGGGAATTTCAATGATGATTGCACAATGCTTAGTACAATTCCCTGCTCCACAAATAATGAAGAGGTTCATTTCCATAATAAGCGAGACCTGGGCAATACTCTGGTTTGGGCTGAGAAGTGGCTGGTAACATTTGTGCCAGATTAGTGCCAGTCAATTACACCTTCAACAAGCGAGAATCTATTATCATCACTTGACATTAATTGGCATCACCAATGCTGAATCTCCCACTCTCAATATCCTGGGGTTTGCCATTGATTAGAAACTAAACTGGCTTGCCATACAAACACTTTTGCAAGAAGAGCAGGCCAGAGAATGGAAATCTCGCAGAGAGGGACATATCTGCTGACTCCCTATTCACGATCTGTACGGCACAATTCAGAAGTGTGATGGAATACTCTCCGATTGTCTGGATGAGAGCAGATCGAGCAACACTCAAGAAGCTTGACACCACCGAGGATTACCAGCCCGATTTATTGGCACCACACCTTCCAATCAGACAGACTTAGGTGCAGCAGCAGCAGCGTGAAGAATGTCATGCACGAGGGTCCATAATTCGGAGGAAACACAACGTCCAGTGTCTGCACGAAAGAGGTGTTTGAGATTCAGGCATTGCCCATTGCAAGGGGTGCACAGAAACAGGCTGAATTACCTAGACATGAGTGAGAGAACAGGAAAGAACTTTTTCGATTCTCCAGAGAGGTCGTATCTAAGTGGTGTGCCCTTCCGTACAGAGACATACAGGACAACCCATTCCAGAGACAAGCATTGTCATTGGCACTGAAGGTCACTGTGGCTTCGAAAGTTTTCACAAACGGGTACTTCCAAGGCTCCATGTCTGACTTGTGTGGAAGCTCCCAGTCAGCTCTACAAAGGGGGATCCACGCTATGACCGACGAACTTTTCTTCAGAGTGGCCCAGTTCATCTGTTATAACAATGACACAGCCTCTCAGGCAAAGATGGTGACAGGGTTTGCCTCCATAACTGGATTTCCACAGGTACATGATTTGGTCGACTTCAATCACGTTGTCATAAGGCATCGTACACAGATTTTAGACTGCAACAGAAACATAAAGGACCCCCACTCTTTGAAGGTGCAGCTGCTGTGTGAGCACCACAGCCCTTTTTCTTCATGTCTGCGCCTCTTACCGTGACAGTTTTCACAACTCGTGTATGCCTCATGAATCGGGGCTGCCTCGAACGTTTACGCCAAACCCAGAACTGCGCGGATGTGCACTCGGAGAAACGGGGAGGGGCCTGGTCAAACCCGTAAGTCATTATTAGCCAGTTTTTGAGACTCATTCAATAAACTGCCAAATTGTGATAATAATATAAATAATAATAGATTTCCTAGAATTATATTGGAATGGATATTTAAAGGCCAGTAGACAGCTCAGCAGAAAGCTTGTTCTCAGAAAGCATTTAAAAAGTTTCACATTGTACTGAAACACGTGTCAGTCTTTGTCTGCAGAATATTGAATTTGTAAATTAAAGAGATTCAAATAGGTTTTGTGCGGTCAGAGAGTCTGAGTTGTGAGTGAGAAGTGAAGCAATTGAATAGTTCTCCTTTGGTCACTAGCAGAGCTGTGCCAGCTGGAAAATAACGTTTTTTCTCAAGTTAGAGTATTTTACGGATAGACAGTAAATGATTCTTACTGCAGGGCACACAGAGATTAAAGTAGATTGACAATATTACAGATGAACAGTGGACACAACAGGGGCTAATGTTTTATCAAAATGAAATGTTCTTAATGGGCCAGCACTCATGGGACAACATTATTTCTGTCATCAGTGACATGGACAGTAAATACTTACAATACAACGATCAGAATTCTCCAGCCAATAAGGCCGAATGCAGAACCCCAGGCTCATGCCCTGGGGACATGGGTTAAACTCCCGTCACAGCAGCTGCTGGAGTTTAAAATAAATGAATGAAATCTGGAATTGAAACGTAGCCTAGGCAAGGTTTACAGTGGGGCTATCATCGATGGATGTAACAAGCCCTCTGGTTCACAAATGATCTTTAGGGAGGAAAACCTGTAATCCTGACATGGTCTGGTCGACATGTGAGTCCAGCCCCACAGTGATGTGGTTGGCACTTCAATGGTCTCTGAAATAGCCCATCAAGTGACTCAGTTCTAAAGCAATTCGGGATGTGCAACAAAGCTGGGCTTGCGAATGGCATCCATACTGCGTGAAAAAAAAAAATCAATAGAACATCCAAATCCGAGCCCGTCTGAGTCCAAACCCTAGCCCAGAGCCAAACAGGAGTCACACAACACTCCAAAGTCTTTAGCCCTCCACGTCTCTCTGAGATTCAATGAGAGAAGGAATCCGGTGAGGAGATGTCAGCTGTCCGAAGTTGGGAATAGGTCCGACTCGTTTTTTTTTTTCTGAACCAACAGCAAAGGAACCATCCCCCTCCCTCATTGCAACCAGTTTATTTTTTATTCAGTTGCAATTTTCACCTTCACATATTTGCCAATAACTGAATGTGTGTGTCCGTGTTTCTGTGCAGCCACCTGTGTTTGTGCATGTGTGTGTGAATGTGTGTGCTTGTGTGTGTCTGTGTTTGTGAGTATGTTTGTGTATGTCTGCGGCTAAGTGCACCTTTCTGTGTTTGCGTGTGCATGTTTGCCTGTGTGCGTTAGTGTGTGCGCATTTATACGTGCATATGTGTTGATGTATGCCTTTGTGTGTGTCTGCGTTTTGTGTGTATGTGTGTATTTCTCTGTGGGTGTTGTATGTGTGAGAGTGAGTGTGTGTGTCTCTCTATGAGTGCATCTGTGTGTCCTTGCGTGCGAGTATGTGTGTGAGAGGGGGCGTGCGCATGCATGCGCGTGTTTTTGAGTGATTGCATATCTCTGTGTGTCAGTGTGTGTGTGTGAGAGAGATTATGTATGTTTTTCTGTCTGTGCGTGCCAGTGCGTGTATGTGCGTGTGACATTCCGTTTCTGTGTGTGTGTGTGTGTGTGTGTGTTTTGCGTGTGTTTATGTTTCTGTGTTTGTGTTCCTGTATACATGCATGTGTGCGCCAGTGAGTAACTGGATGTGTGAGCATGGGAGAGAGAGAGAGAGAGTAGGCTCGGCTGTTCCGTTTTGTGGCGGGCGTCATCAGGTCGTGAAAGGACAATATGTTGGGAAGGCCAAAAATCGGTTTTACTCTGTCGGGAACCAAGTTGGCCACCGTCCATCCTGCCCGTCAATGGTAGGCCGAGTTTCCTGCAGCCGAGTGGTTCAAACTTCATTTTAATACTCCTGCAGATCAATATCAGGCCAGTTCGCTGGAATCACCCCGCACGCCCGGTCATACAAGCATGAATCATGCAGAGGTGTTTCACAGCAACACATATACGGTGTGCAGCTTGCGAGCTGCACTTCGATGGGGAAATTGAACGTGAGAGCACGCGAACATTAGGCAGCACTAAAGAGGGTCACCTGTTGGACAAAAAGGCTGAGGCGCCACAGATTCAGCTGGGGGCACATGGTGGTCTCTTCCTTCAGGTGGCTGGAAAGGCAGTGCTGGGGGAAGGGCTGCACTGCCGTTGATGTACATTGGGTTTAGGAGAAGTGCTGCAATGCGGCTGAGGTACGTTTGGCGTGGAACAAGGGCTGCAATCTGGTTGAATTATGTTGAACGTTGGGGGAAGGGCTGCTCTGCGGCTGATATAAATTGGGCGTGAGGGAAAGGCTTCACTGCGGTGCCTGTAAGTTGGGGGTTGAGGAAGAGGCTCAATTGGTTGCCCTGGTCGTGGACTCCAACGGCTGCTTCCCAGATGTGCCTGCCAAGTAAAGGAGAGATAGTGCTTAGCAGCGGCTTGTGAAACAGGACACATCACACAGCATGGTTGCTTTAAGGGTGTTGCACCGTTGGATCCTCACTTGGCGGAGCACGGCCAAACTCACTGAAAGGACATGAACAATCCAGAATTTGGCCAGTCAGCTGCGTAACAGCGTTTTCTTAACCCGTGTGGCTTTGATTTCAGGCATTTCCTCAGCAGTATGAGACCTCTCCCTCTTGTTGCATGCCACCTGTCCCACATGAACAAAGAGTTAAGCAGGGCGCCTGCTAGGCCAGATGAGAAATATGGCGGACAATTGTGGGTGTGTGCAAATTCTGTGGACATGTGATGTGTTTGTGTGTGTGTGACTTGTGATTGCTGAGAAGATTGACTTACCCTGGTGGGACAGAGGAGTTCATTCCTCCTCTTGTGGCACGGGATGGCTGTCCTATTTAGAGGGCATTTCAACTGTTCATTGCTGCCAACGCCTCCCATGGCAGATTGGTAATGTTTGTGCTCCTTCGGCGGCCAGAGCAGAGGTCGAAGACATCATGGCGAGAGGCAATGTGTGCTCATGTGCGTGTGTTTGTGTGGTGTGCGTGCGTACGTGTGTGTCTGTGTTTCTGAGTAAGTTATTGATTTGCACACACCTGTGATTGCATGTGTGTGAGTTTTTGTGTGCGATTACGTGCATGTTTGTGATTGTGTCACTGTGTGTAAGTTCTGTGTGTACCTATGTTTATTCATATAGGTGTGTTCCTGCATGTGTTTCTGCATGTGTGTTTGAGTGAGAACGTGCCATTGCACGTCAATGTATGTATGTGATTACATAAGTGTTTGTGGTTCTGTGCATCTGCGTAGATTCTCTGTGTATCTTTGTGTGTGAATATGTGTGAGGGGTTGTGTGAGAGATTGAGTATAAATGTGTGCGAGCATCTGTACGCCTATTAGTGCATATTCTCTGTGTGCATGTGTGTTTCCCTGTATGTTCCTCTGCTTTTCTGCGCTGCGGGTGCATGTGTTTGTGCGAGTGTGCATATATTTAAGATTGTGTTTGTCTGTGTGAATGTGTGGTTTTGTGTGTGTCAATTTGTGTGAGCGTGTGCATTTGTGTGTGTGTGTGTTCCAATGTGCTTATATGTTTCTGAGCCGGTGTGTTTTTGCTGAGTATGTGATTATGTCGGCACGTGTTTGTGAGTGTGTGTAACAGTTCATGTGTGATTACTTTTTGATTCATTGTGACTGCATGGACGTCTGCAAAGTCTATGTGTATCTATGAGTGCGTGTGATCGTGTATGTTTTTTAAGGGTGAGTCTGTGTCTGTGTGCGTGAGAGAGGGAGAGAGAAAGAAATAGGGAGAGAGTTAGTGTTTCTGTGATTGAATGTGCATGTGTGTGTGAATGACTGAGGGTGAATATGTATGAATTTGTGTAAATGTGTGTGTCTTTGTGTACGTATCTGTATGCATGCGGGCATGCATGTGTGTTCTGTTTGTAAATCTTTGTGGTAATGTGTGCTTATATGTGTCTTTCTGTGTGTGTAGCTCAGTGATGGCGTGTCTGTGCACGTCTATGTATGTGTATTGTAACTATGTGTGAGTGACTGTTGTATGTGTTTTGGTTCTGAGTTTATCTCTGTGTGTGCATTTGAGTTGTGTGTGTGCATGTGAGTGTATGTGTGTATATGTGTCTGTGTGAAAGTGTGAATATAATTGTGAGTGAGCATTTGTACGTCTATATGTGCGTGACATATGTGTGCACGTCCATGCTTCCATATATATTCGTGTGTGTTCCTCATCTGTGTATATCTGTGTGTGTATAATATGTGTGAATATGTGTGTGAGAGTGAGATATGGAGGGAGAGAGAGAGAGAGATAGAGAGAGAGTGCTTTGTTTGTGCCTGTGTGTATTCGTTTACTCTATGTGTGTTCCTCTGCTTTTCTTTGTTAGTGTGTGTCAGCGTATGTGTGCGTGTGTGCATATTTCTGATGCTGTGCAAAGGTCTGAGTGTGTATTTATGCATTTTGTCTGTATGTATGCTCTGTGTGTATTTCTTTGTGTATGTGAAAAATAGAGAGAAAGAGCGTAACCATATGTGTGCTCTGTTTGTGAGTGCATGTATTTGTGTGTGTTACATTGCTTGCGTGTGTCTGCATATGTGCATGTTGGTGTATTTTTGACCGAGTGTGCGTGTGTGTGTTTGTGTGTATGCGTGCGTGTGTGTGGGAGAGAGAGTTGTGTGTAAAAATGTTGGCATCCTCTCTGTCTGCATGTGTGTATTTATCTGTTTCTGTGTGCGCGTTCACCTGCATTTCTATGTCAGTGTATGTGTTTGTCTGTATGTATTCGTGTGGGAGCCTGTGTGTATCTGTGTGTGTGTGTGTGTGTGTGTGTGTGTGTGTGTGTGTGTGTGTGTGTGTGTGTGTGCTTTTGTGTGTGTTTTATTCACTAACGTGATGCGGGATTTGCTGCCTGGGACTGCATTTATTACGCATCCCTAGTTGTCGTTGAAAAGGTGGTGGTGAGCTGCCTTCCTGAACTGCTGCAGTCGATGTGGTGTACGTAGACCTGTAGTGCTGTTGGGGATGGATTTCCAGGATTTGGACGCATGGATAGTTTAGGAACAGTAGCAAATTCCCAAGTCAAGATGGTAAGCGATTTGGAGGGGAGCTTCCAGGTGATGGTTTTCCCTTTTATTTGCAGCTGTTGTTATTTTGGGTGGTAGTGGTCATAAATTTGGAAGGTGTTGTCAAAATGCCTTACATGGTGCAGTGTAGGTGTGCTTCTGCCTGTGTCTGTGTGCGTGTCTATGTGATTGTCTCTGTGTGTGAAAATCTACTTTTCCGTTAGTGTGCTTGCAGAATTCTGTGTGTGTGTGTGTGTCTGGGTGTGTGTGTATTTATGTACGTGGGTGTGTGTGTGTGAGTGTGAGTCAGTGCAAATATGTGTATGTGTGTGAGTGAGTATGTTGTGTTTGTGTGTTTGTGCCTGTGCGTATTTGTCTCCGTGTCTGTTTATATTTGTGTGTGTGTGTTTGTGAGGGAGAGAGTGAGATAGGAAGAGAAAGTGAGAGAGAAAGAGATAGAGACTTTGTTATTGCTTGTATGTGCTTTTGCATTCCAGTGCGCCTGACTGTGAGTGTGTGAGTGCGTGTGAGCAATTTAGTGTGTGTTTTCTGTGTACTTGCATGTATGTGTGTGTACATGCATATGTGTTGGTGTGTGTGAATGTTTGTGAGTGTATTTCTGTGTGTGTATGAGTGTGTGAGTGCAGGTGCTTCTGCATATGTGTGCGCTTGCATTTGTGTGTGTACAAATGTGCATGAATTTACGTGTGTCTTTGTGTTTGTATGCGCGCATTCGAGTGTGTGTCTGCGTCTGTGCACTCTGAATATATCCATGTGTGTATATAGTTAAGCCTGTATTTGTGTCTGTTTGTGTGTGTCTGTTTGCGTGCGTGTGTGTGGGAGAGAGAGTTGTGTGCAAAAGTGTAGGCATCCTCTCTGTCTGCATGTGTGTATTTATCTGTTTCTGTGTGTGCGTTCACCTGCATTTCTATGTCAGTGTATGTGTTTGTCTGTATGTATTTGTGTGGGAACCTGTGTGTATCTGTGTGTGTGCGTGTGTGTGTGTGTGTGTGTGTGTGCGTGTGTGTGTGTGTGTGTGTGTGTGTGTGTGTGTGTGTGAGTGTGCATTTGTGTGTGTTTTATTCATTAACGTGATTCGG